>SJYQ01000350.1:338733-364855 GCA_006410935.1 Redunca redunca | reverse complement strand
ATCAATAACCTCAGATATGCAGATGACACCACCCTTATGGCAGGAAGTGAAGAGGAGCTAAAAAGTCTCTTGATGAAAGTGAAAGAGGAGAGTGAAAAAGTTGTCTTAAAGCTCAACATTCAGAAAACAAAGATCATGGCATCCGGTCCAATCACTTCATGGGAAATAGATGGGGAAACGGTAGAAACAGTGTCAGACTGTATTTTTGGGGGCTCCAAAATCACTGCAGATGGTGATTGCAGACATGAATTAAAAGACGCTTAATCCTTGTAAGGAAAGTTATGACCAACCTAGATAGTATATTCAAAAGCAGAGACATTACCTTGCCGACTAAGGTCCATCTCGTCAAGGCTATGGTTTTTCCAGTGGTCATGTATGGATGTGAGAGTTGGACTTTGAAGAAGGCTGAGCACCAAAGAATTGATGGTTTTGAACTGTGGTGTTGGAGAAGACTCTTGAGAGTCCCTTGGACTGCAAGGAGATCCAACCAGTCCATTCTGAAGGAGAACAGCCTTGGGATTTCTTTGGAAGGAATGATGCTGAAGCTGAAACTCCAGTACTTTGGCCACCTCATGTGAAGAGTTGATTCATTGGAAAAGACTCTGATGCTGGGAGGGATTGGGGGCAGGAGGAGAAGGGGATGACAGAGGATGAGATGGCTGGAAGGCATCACCGACTTGATGAACGTGAGTCTGAGTAAACTCCGGGAGATGGTGATGGACAGGGAGGCCTGGTGTGCTGCGATTCATTGGGTCGCAAAGTGTTGGACACGACTGAGCGACTGAACTGAACTGAACTGAACTCTATGTCAAAGAGACTGAGGCTCAGAGAAGTAAAACAACTCTGCATATGTCATACACCCAGGTTTTTCTGACTCTAGAATACTAGATTTTAGCTCATATATTTTGCTGTCTCTGTTATACTGGCTTGAGAAGGAAGTGAAGGGATGAAAGAGGTGCAAGTGCAATACAAGGGTAATGAGACTGATTTTCTCAATGAAATATATAGCATTAGGTTTAATATAATAGTTGACCAGGAAATCTAGAATTGGAAAAATCTTGAGATCAGATAGACGTGTTGATGATGACTAAGGAAGAGATAGTGACTGATATGAAAGGGGGAACATTAAAGAACTGAAACAGCATCTTATTGGATGCTTACTTCTTTTAGATACATGTTGATGTTTCCTGGAAAGGTTGTTCTCAAAATGTGTGTTGTAAGAGGAGCCACTAGAGAAAATGTAAGAATTCTAATTGAATACTAATTATATTTATTATAAAAGAATAGTATTTTATTTAATATTAAGTATGTAGATTGGTCTTGGCTTTTTCACTTGGATGTACAAGAGACAATCATATATGATGTACATTTCCCAACACATCCTGGGAGAACCACAGACATTTCACAACATAGAAGGAGTCGACAATATATCACAGTTTACCTGTGCCTGATGAAGTAGATTTATGGATTATAGTATCTTATCTTAATTATACTAACCCAAACTGACAAGTGTTTCTAAAAGATTCCTACTAAGAAGCAATGTATTGAGAAAAATTAATGATGCAAAACAAGCAAAGAAGATAATGGGCAGAAGTCTCCTTTCTCTTTGGAGCCGTACAGGGCTTGATCAGTCTCATTATCAAGGAAAATAAGATCATTAATCCTACTAACAGATTCATACCACATTCCTCTTACTGAGAGCATTACAAATTTTGTACACTAAAAAATAAAATATTTTTTTTGCATTTAATATTCTCTTTTGGTTTGGAATGAAACTGTGGCCTTGGAAGAGGTCTGCCAGTTGTGGAGGGGAGGAAGCATCTCATCTTGGGAGACCTGAGCTCAATCCCTGGGTCGGGAAAATCCCATGGAGGAAGGCATGGTAACCCACTCCAGTGTTCTTGCCTGGAGAATCCCATGGACAGAGGAGCCTGGCAGCTTACAATCCATAGTGTTGCAAAGATTGGGACATGACTGAAGCAACTTAGCACGCGTGAGCAGTGGCAGACTTGGAGGCAGATTCCAGGAATCAGTTTCCTTGGTCCAGCAGGAAACACAGCATTTCTTACCTGGGGTGGGCTGAGGTGGCCTTGTTTGGAAATAGGGTCTTTGTGGATTTAATCAGAGTAAGATGAGGTCATCCTGGATTCGGATGGGCCCTAATCAATGACTGGCTTCCTTACAAGAGGAAAATTGGGGCTTTTTGGAATTTTTTCAGCTTTGAAAAGTGAAGGTGTTAGTCGCTCAGTCGCGTCAGACTCTTTGTGACTCCATGTGCTTCAGGCCATCAGACTCCTCTGTTCATGCGATTCTCCAGGCAAGAATATGAGAGTGGTTGCCATTCCTTCTCCAGGGGATCTTCCCAACCCAGGAATCAAACCCCCGTTGATGGGTTTGATATCTCTTGCATTGGCAGGTGGGTTTTTTACCCCTAGCGCCACCTGAGAAGCCCCTCCCAATGATAGGCTGTCTGAAAAAGAGGATAAGGGATGGCATTATCTGATATGTGTGCTTATAAGCAGCTATGTATATGTGGGAGTGTGTGCATATATGCAGAGAGAGAGAAGAAAGTGAGAAGAGAGCGAGAGAGAAAGAGAGAGAGAAAAATGTGGTCTAGAGTAAGGAAACTACCCACCACATGTTTCTACTTGAGGACACTGCTTTTCTTTAAGCTCTGCCTAGAGAAGCCCTCCTCAAACCCTCAATCATAGCATTGAAATCACATCGATTCACTGTTTTCTATCGCTGCTTTTCTGTGTCTCCTTTTTACTCTAAAGTCACTCCCTTTAAACCCATCAAACTAAACCTAACTCACAGTTTGAGACAACTGTAGAACTCTTAAGTCCTTCTTCCTCATTTCCTGAAGGTCTAAATTTCACACTCAAAGGCACTGTCCACAGCACTGTTCTCATTCTTTGTAGCAGTTTCAGCATCTACCCAGACAGTCCTTCAAATATGCTGCCCTCTCAATTCCTCAATCTCTCTTTCTCTAATGATCTGATCTGCACTCTACCTCAGCCATCTCCCATCTTCATTCTTGAACATAACTTAAATCTTGTCATCACCAATAATCCAAACTTCATAATCTCAATTTTAAACACTGTTTTCTGACCATAACCTCTTGTCTCTCTAATTTACTTCCGTGATTACTCCAGTCCTAAAAGTTATCCTACTCCAGATGAATCGACCAGCGTTTTGCTATCTTTCATTTCCCTAAAGTTCTCATTTTTCTCCTTACTCAGTATAAATTTCACTTGTCATCCACTGGGGCTTCCCTGGTGGCTCAAACAGTAAAGAATTTGCCTGCGATGCAGGAGACCCAGATTCGATCCCTGGGTCAGGAAGATCCCCTGGAGAAGGGAACGGCAACCCACTCCAGTATTCTTGCTTATAGAATTCCATAGACAAGGGGCCTGGTGGGCTACAGTTCATGGGGTTGCAAAGAGTAGGACACAACTGAGTGACTAACACTTTCACTTTTCACTTTGTTTCATAATAAGTAATGTCCCTATTTTTATGTACTTTTATGTGCCTACCAGGCAAAATCCTCAGTGCCCTGCTTGGTCAGCAAATGTCCAAATGAATGTGGCTAGAAACAACACAATACCATTCTGATGCTCACTATAAATTCGTGACCACAGACCCTCCTGTATGGCCTTAGAGCTGCCCGCAATCTTAGAACACTTCTCTAAACCATTCATCCCCTTTTCTGCTAGATTTCTATTTCATATCTTTTCTCTGCTCCCCTCCTTCCAGTACTTCCTCTCTCACCTACTTTGAGTTGATGACCTTGGTCCTATTTCACTGAGAAAAATAGAAGCCATTAGAAGAGAACCACTTCACATTCTTAGAATCACATTTAACAATCTATCTATATCTGTGCTCCTCACTCCCCTTCTCCTGTCAGTGTGAAAGGATCATTCACACACTTATCACAGGCCAATATTTCTACTTGTGCACTTGATCTCAGCCCTCTTGCTCAAGAACTTCACTGCGGTAAGTTTACCCTCTTTATTTATGCGCACTATGGTCACTTCTTTTCAACCAACATGAGCAACAGGTTTCAACATCTCTTGTCTGATTCTTAAAAATATGTTATATCCCTTGGCCTTGCTGTGAATTACTCATTTACTGTGTTTATGAAGAAATACTCAGACTTCAGCAAAATTTATACTATTTCTTTACTTCTCACTTTTCAGAATAATTTAATGCTAAGCAGGGCTTAGGCAATAAAATTCTCTTTCAGTGTTAACTTTAAAAAATAAAATTAATCATATTTATATAATTTTAAGGAACAACATTCTCATTTTTCCATTAAAACTGTACTCAGGATTCTCGTCAAAACATTTCTGGTTATTAATCTAAAAGGACATTCTTAGGCTACTTGAAATCTCATCACTGCTCTCTCCTCTGGAATGCTTTTGTCTGAGTTTCCTCATCCTTCTTATTCCTCTTTACTGTGCAGTGCTGGATCTTCAGCCTTTCCAGGGCACTTAACTGCTGGGGTTGTTTATTTCTATTCTAAGCAATCTCCTCTCCAGATTCTCCTCATGTTAAGTTGTTGCACTCAAGTCTCCATACACTGTCCTTATGCAGGGCTAAGTCTCAAATGGGTATCTCTGGCTCAGAGCAAGAAACTTATGTGTCTACCTGCATATTGAACATGTACAAAACAAGTCATCTCAGTCTTCATCTAGCTTAGTGAATTCTATAGCCGTCTAGCTCCTTGTGTGCTGTGTGTGTGCTTAGTGGCTCAGTCGTGTCTGACTCTTTGCGACCCCATGGGCTGAAGCCCACCAGGCTCCTCTGTTCATGGGGATTCTCCAGTCAAGAATACTGGAGTGGGTTGCCATGCCCTCCTCCAGGGGATCTTCCCAACCCAGGGATCGAACCCAGGTCTCACACATTGCAGGCAGATTCTTTACCGTCTAAGCTACTAGGGAAGCCCTGTTAACATAGAACAACAGGGTTTAAGATTTTGGGAAAGGATGCATGTTTCATTGGAGAAAACCAGAAGCTGAATTTCAGAAGGCAAACTAGCAAAGGAAGGATTTCCAAAGAAAAGTTCCATGGTTTACTTCCAATCTAACTTGAGCCCTAACTACAGCTGAAGCCAGAAAAACCTAAGTGTCAACCTTGATACTATCTTTTGTGTCAGTTACCCTGGGCTACCAAATCATTCTCTTGTCTGCACTACTAATGGAACTGCCTCGTTTCTTGTCACCATCATCTTTCACCTGATATAAAGCTATACAGTCCTATCTGTTCTCCATGGACAAAACAGCCCTTATAAAATTCAAAGTTGGGCATGCAGCTTCCTTGCTAGTGGTTTCCCACCAGTCTTTGGATAAAATCCAGACTCTATCCTGTGACTAATTTTCCTGTCTGACAACTCCTGTTCATTCCTCCCAACTGCACCACCACCCCAGTGCATTTTCTTTGCTTAAAATCATACTTACTTGTTTCCTTTGTCTGAACTGTATCTCCTTTGGCGTTAAGTCTCCTTTGCATCTCAATTCCTTTTTCTTCCTTATAATTCCTTGCATTTATGATTGTCTTTGGTATTTCCAAAACTCATTCTGTTTGAATAATAATTCTGCATAATTCATGCAAAATATTATAATCAATTTGAATTAATAGAGTTCTTTCCAGTCCTTCCTTCAAAACTCAGCCCCTAGCTCATTTTTCTAATTCCGGATGAGCAAAATGGCCAGCTGATGAAAAGGCTTTTTTAGTGATCGTAAGTTTCTTTGGAAAGCAGATGTGTGTTAGCATTTTTTCCCACTTAAATTATCAAGCAGAGTGCCTCAGGCTTGGTGCGTAAGCAAAAGTTATTTCTCCCTTCCTCTTCTTTTTAAGAGCAGCTACTGTTCTTTCTATGGGATAACTTTAAGCTTCAATATAATGCTGTTACCTTTTTCTGCATTTCCCTGTTACTTATTGTGTCTTAAAACATTCCTTCTAGAATAAAGGGCTTCTTTGACAGCTCAGTTGGTAAAGAATCCACCTGCAATGCAGGAGACCCTGGTTCAATTCCTGGGTTGGGAAGATCCACTGGAAAAGGGATAGGCTACCCATTCCAGTATTCTGGCCTAGAGAATTCCATGGACTGTATAGTCCATGGGGTTGAAAAGAATCAGACACAGTGACTGAGCGACTTTCACTTTCTAGAATGAAAGATATTCCGGATGTGATATGACCAGTGAGGGGACTATTACTGCCATATATTTGACTGCTTTATAAAAAGTTGTAAATTCAGTCAAAAGTGATCTCGTATTTCCAAGTGGCCTTACATCCAGAATGGCGGGGTTCCCTCTGGTGACATCCACCTCTGATTGAGAGTGTTCCTTTTCCTTTTCCTTTTCCCCTTTTGCTTAAGCAAAGGAAGCTACTAGAGGAGAGTCTGAGCCCTTGATCCTACATATGTGCTCACTTAAAGTAAAATGAGGGCTTCTCTGGTGGCTCAGCTGGTAAAGAATCCACCTGCAATGCAGGAGACCTGGGTTCGATCCCTGGATTGGGAAGATCCCATGGAGAAGGGAATGGCTACCCACTCCAGTATTTTGGCCTGGAAGTCCATGGGGTCGCAGAGAGTCATACACGACAGAGCGACTTTCACACTTTCACTAAGGTGATCTCATATTTTTAGCAATCATATTGTATTGTTTCCATATAAGAATTCATTTGTCCAGCTCTATCACGTGAAGTCCCATTGTAGTGACTTTTCTTTACAGTGATGCTAAGTATTAACAAGAGTGAGTTGACTGTGTTAAGCAAATACATATCTTTATACCAGGGATATAAGATCTTCTTTATGTTATTAGTTCGAAAATGTAAGTTAAGTAATTGGACTTTTTAAAATGACTTAGCATCAGTCTGTTTAATTTCCCATGTATCATTTAACTTTGTAGTCTGTATGAAAGGGGTCACTTCAAGATGAAACCAGAAAATAATATAAACTTTGGAATTTACGTCTTTGTTTGGGGTCTTTGGGTCTCTTGATGGGCCTTTGTTGCTGCGCAGGCTTTGTCTAGAGGTGGTGGTGGGGGTGGACGACTCTCTAGCTGCAGTGTGCTGGCTTCTCATTACAGTGGCTTCTCCTGTTGCAGAGCACAGACTTTAGGACTCGAGGCAGGGGCTCAGTAGCTGATGTTCCAGAGCTCTAGAGCACAGGCCCAGTTGTCGGGGGACAGGGGTTCAGTTGCTCCACCACAGGTAGGATCTTCCCAGACTAGGGACTGAAGGTGTCTCCAGCATGGGCAGGCAGACTTCCAACCTCTGGACTACCAGGGAAGTCCCTGAATTTTATGTTTTTGTTCTTAATATATTTGCATCCCCACCACAGGCGGGAAAGTAAAGCTGGAGGATTCTACTTGATGGTTTGTTATATAATAGTGAGAAGGAGGTGCCCAGTATAAGATGAGTATGTCACTTTCTGAGAGAAGTGTCTTTTTTTAAAATATAAATTTACTTATTTTAATTGGAGGTTAATTTACAAACCACTGAGTGTACATGTGGACAAGAATGTACTTTTAAGCATTCTGCTAAGCAGTATATTTAGACTTATTTCCAATATAATTTTTCTGCTTCTGCTAATAAACTATTTGCTTAAAATTACTCCTCTCTGTTGGCTCTCATCTGCTTTTCAGTGTCTCCTTGATTTCTTCAATAACTTAAAAAACGATTAACGTGATTTAAGTTTTGTTCTTTGTGACTGTAATTAGAGGATTAGTTTATTCCCTGTTTCTTACAGATGGGATCATGCATATCACTGATGATTTGGACTTCTCAGATATACTCTGCTGTCCGTGGAGTGGGAACTCTTCTGATAAATTATCTTTGGGAATAGAAGTCTGTTTTATTGAGTCAGTTATCTTGATAAATCATACTGTATTTGAGTTTTGCAGTTTTATGGATAAATATTTTTACTTGGAATCACATTTTTGCTCAGAGTGCTAATGATAAGGCTCATGTTTCAAGCAGGACTTATGTCCTCATTAGTTTTATATGTAGAGAAGAACACACTAGAAATGTTTTAAATGACTTTTCAAAACAGCTTCTTTGATACAGTATTTCATATCCTTCATACAATTCTAACTTTTTAAAAAAAGATTTAAAGCAAAAGAGCAAAAAAGAGGGATTCCATGTGAGAAATAGTAATAAGAATATTACTTAACTAGAGTCTAGAGATGATCTTTATGTCTTGTTTTTTCAAGCTTACTGGTAACATTTTGTACTACAAAAAATTACTTATTTGACAATGAGATGAGAAAATTCCAAATGTGAACTCAGGTGCCAAACAATGTTAGTAGCATAAAGGAGAGACATGAACTGGCAAAGTAATATTGCTAAAGAAAGAGGGAAATTAAATTAGATAATATTTGCAATGTAAAATAAACAAAGTTATCTTGCTAATAGAGGTACTGACACAGTTGTTGTTTTTACTGTTTAATTCTTGTTGCTGACTTTTTTTCTTCCAATTTTATTGAGATATAAATGACATATAACCTTGTATAAGTCTGTGCATAGTATAATGGTTTGAATCACATATATCATGAAATGATTACAATAAATTTAGTTAATTCTCATTATCTTACATAGATACAAAATAAGAGGAAAACAAAAAATATATATTTTTTTCTCATGATGAGACCTCTTTAGGATTTACTCTCTTAATAGCTTTCATATGTAACACAGCAGTGCTTATTATCTTAATAATGTACGTTACATCCTTAGTACTTATTTTTTCTTATAACTGAATGTCTGTACCTTTTGACCACTTTCATCCAATTTCCCCTTCCCTCACTTCCTGCCTCTAGTAACCACAAGTCTGACCTCTGTTTTTGTGAGTTTGTTTGTTAAATGTAATTAACCTACAGCACTGCTTTTTCCTGGTATGTAAAATAGTGATTCGATATTTCTATACATTACAGTGATCACCATAAGTATAGAAACCATCTGTCAGCATAATTATTGACTAAATTCTCCACTCTGTATATTTCATATCCATAACTCATTTTTTTTGCAACAGGAAGTTTGTATCTCTCTGTATCTGTAATTCTGCTTTATTTGGTTATGTTTGTTCACTTGTTTTGTTTTTCAGATTCTACATATAAGTGAAATCATATGGTATTCATCTTTCTCTGTTTGTGCTATTTTTAAAACAGTCTTGACTGTGGTTCCTTAATATCTAGCTCTAGTGTAAGTACATGTTGTATCCCCCTCACCCTCCCCATACATGGGGGATGACTCTTGAAAAGAAGATAAACATTTCAAAGGATCAAGTAATTTATCATTTGCTTGATAAAGTGTATACTGAAAGTGGATCCTGGTGTCTTTTTTCTTTAACTTTGGAATTTCACCAATATTTTGTCTATAGGCAAATATCTGTGTTTTTCAACGTTGTTGACCATTCAGCATCTATTGCAGACCATACAACTTTGAACCTTGAGAGAGACCTGAATGAAGAAATAATTTAAATTATTTTATAGCTGAGGGAAAAGAACTTCAGAGATTAATGACTTGCCCAACAGATGGTAAAGAATCAGTCTGTGATGTGGGACACCTGGGTTTAATCTCTGTTTGGGAATATCCCTTGGAGAAGGGAATGGCAACCCACTCCAGTATTCTTGCCTGGAGAATTTCATAGACACAGGCGCCTGACAGGCTATAGTCCATGGGATCGCAGAGAGTCAGACACAACTGAGTAACTAACACACACACACACACACACCCATTACACAGCACTTATTTGCAGACAGATTTGTAATCCAGGTATTTGTAATCTGAATACCTAGCCCAGCACTCGCCTTGCCATGTTTCCCCAGTAGGCATCACACATTATCAGGTCTTGTTTTGTATTATCTAGATTTTATTGAGCATAATTCTGGAACTTAGTAGAGGCTCAGTAAATACTTACTGGATGTAGAAATGAAAAATAACCCTGAGGAAGCATATACCAGTATTCCATTTTATTGTCATAGCTTTTATTAAATCCTGTAATTATTTCTGGAATCTATTGGACACCACAAATCCAATGTGTATAGTAAATAGCATTTCTTTTGCACCTTTCTCAGTCAAATTGATATTGAAATTTCCTGTGCTTGCTCAACCATGCTGGTGCAGAATTTTAAAAAATTCTATGGTATATTTTGCTGTTACAGTCTTCAACTCAGGATGGAGAAAGGAGAGAATAGTAATCTGTATAGACTTCAGGGATGTGTAATTCTGGGAGCTCAGAAGTAAATCACAGCTCTTGTTCTCAGAAGTTCTGCAAGCAAGATGCCAAAGACATGGCAGATTGCTTTTGCACCCAGGAAGGAGCACATAACGATGACCTGTTGATTGGTTGTGTGTGTGTTAGTCGCTTAGTCATATCCAACGCTTTGCGACCCCATGGACTATAGCCCTCCAGTGTCTTTTCTCCATGGGATTTTCCAGGCAAGAATGCTGGAGTGGGTTGCCATTTCCTTCTCAAGTTGATTGGTTACTTAATGAAATTATTTCCTTATTGGTAGAGTTAGAAGACCAAGTTAGCTGTGATCTGCAGGTGAGATTAACCCAAGAGTGGAATGTTAGGTCACAATGGATAAGGGTTAGGGAAAAAAATAGAATAAAAGCAATACCTAGGAAAATTGATGGTACTGTGAAAGAACATGAATTCTGAAAAAATAAGGTCTAAACATGACAGACATTTTTGCTGTCCAACGTGGGTAATTCACCCTGCCCAGCCTCATGGGTAACTGGAAGGGAATATAACCGGGTAACTGAAAGGGATGGGACCTACCCTGGAGGGTTACTGTGAGGCACTGGCAGGATATTGGGGAAGTACAAGGCTGTATAAGCATTACCTGTGTCCTTGCTCTGTGTCTCAGAAAGAGGTTTTGTTTTATGTATGTGTGTGTGTGTGTGTGTTCATTACTATACTGATCAGCTTGACCTTAAGTAGTGATGAATGATATTTTTGAGGTACTGCAAAAATACTAGTGGAGTTTGATCTTCTAGATGCTAGCATAAAACTTTTATAATGGTTCTATTTATCTTCAATAGAAATTGTTGAAGGAGAAAAATCATCAGGGAATTAGAAATATACTACTTTGAAATGATGAAGGAAAGAAAGTAGCTTGAACAAGTCATATCATGAGGCAGGTCATCACTGAGAGAGAGGAAAAAAAAAAAAAAACAACCACAGTTGCCATGGACCATCCTGGACAGAGTAGTGGAGAAGTAAGACAGAGAAAGACAAATATTGTATGGTATTATTTATATGTGGAATCTCAAGAAAAAAAAAAAAAGAATACAAATGAACTTAAAATAGAAATAGGCCCGCCTACATAGAATACAAACTATGGTGAAAATGGTGGGGGTGGGCAGATCAGGAGTTTGGGATTAACAGATACAAACTACGATATATAAACTAGGTAAACAACAAAATTGAAGGCAAGAGGAGAAGGGGATGACAGAGGATGAGATGGTTGATGGCATCACCAATGCTATAGATATGAGTTTGAGTAGGCTCTGGGAGTTGGTGATGGACAGGGAAGCCTGGCATGCTGCAGTCCATGAGGTTGAAAAGAGTCGGACATGACTGAGTGACTGAACTGAACTGAAACAACAAAGACTGCTGTATAGCACAGGGAACTAGACTCACTATCTTGTAATAACCTATAATGGAAAAGAATCTGAAAAAGAATATGTATGTGTATATATATAGAGAGAGTGGGAGTTTATATATAGATAGATAGATATAAACTGAATTGTGCTTCAAAGTAGCTCAGCTGTTAAAGAATACTCCTGCAATGCAGGAGACCCTGGTTCTATCACTGGGTTGGGAAGTTCCCCTGGAGAAAGGATAGGCTACTCACCCCAGTATCTTTGGCTTCCCTGGTGGCTCAGATGGTAAGGCATCCACTTACATGTGGGAGACCTGGCTTCAATCCCTGGGTTGGGAAGATTCCCTGGGGAGAGCATGACAACCCACTCCAGTATTCTTGCCTAGAGAAACCCCATGCACAGAGGAACATGGTGGGCTATATGTGGTTGCAAAGATTCAGATACGACTGAGTGACTAAGCACACCACATAAGTGAATCACTTTGCTGTACAATTGAAATTAACTCAACATTATATATTAAGTATACTTCAATTAAAAAGTAGGAGAGCACATCAAACTTCCAGTAAGTCATTCTCCTCTCTCCTGCCATTTTCTCTCTCCTCTCCTCCCTCTCCCTTCTCCTTTTCCTCTACTTTCCTCCCTCCTCTGTCTTTCTTGCTCATCTTTTCTGTCCCCTTCTCATTTCCTCTCTCTTCTCTTACCCCATCTCTTCTTTCTCCCTAGCCATCTCCCCTCTTTATCATGCACTGTCTCACTTACAGATTTGAAAAAAATTCTGAATTACTTGACAAAGGGTATAGCTATACAGATGGGCCTCCCAGGTGATTCGGTGGTAAAGAATCCACGTGCCAAAGCAGGAGACTCGAGATGTGGGTTCAATCCCTAGATCAAGACAGTCCCCTGAAGGTGGAAATAGCAGACCACTCCAGTATTCTTGTCTGGAGAATCCTATGGACAGAGGAGCCTTGTGGGCTACCATCCATAGTGTAGCTAAGAGTCAGATGCAACTGAGTGACTGAGCAGACACACAGCTACTCAGCTACTGCCTTGACCACAGAGAGAAGGCTTATGGTAGCCCACCGTGATGGCACTCCTTGAAGTCCACAGGGATCTCTGATGTGGGGGAATGTCATGGCTGGGAAGCTTCCATGTGTAACGTAGGGTCTCACTAGCTCTGTGTGTGCTTAGTCACCAGTCATGTCCCACTCTTTGTGACCTCATGGACTGTAGCCTGTCAGGCTCCTCTGTCATATAAGAATACTGGATTCTTACCTGGCTCCAGGTAAGAATACTGGACTGGGTTGCCATGCCCTCCTCCAGGGGATCTTCCAAACCCAGGGATTGAACCCATGTCTCCTGAATTGCAGGTGGATTCTTTACTGTCTGAGCCACCAGGGAAGCCCCTCAGTGGGTCTGAAAAACTTAAATAACAGTATTAATTAACTTAATTAACATGGTTCTTTTTCTCTCGGGGCTTACTGGGTACTTCAAGATGCCATGTAGATTTAATATGTCTATGAAAGGTGGTATTTGCAGGCAATGGGAGCCTCTCGGTTTTCAATTTACCCCCAACATGAATACCATGTTCTCACCCTGTAAAGAGCAAAGTTAATGACCAGGTAGATAATCACGATGGTGTAATCACTCACCTAGAGCCAGATATCCTGGAATGTGAACTCAAGTGACCCTTAGAAACCATCACTATGAACAAAGCTAGTGGAGGTGATGGACTTCCAGTTGAGCTATTTCAAATCCTAAAATATGATGCTGTGAAAGTGCTGCACTCAATATGCCAGCAAATTTGGAAAACTCAGCAGTGGCCACAGGACTGGAAAAGGTCAGTTTTCATTCCAATCCCAAAGAAAGGCAATGTCAAAGAATGCTCAAACTACTGCACAATTGTACTCATCTCACACGCTAGTAATGCTTAAAATTCTCCAAGCCAGGCTTCAGCAATACGTGAACTTTGAACTTCCAGATGTTCAATCTGGTTTTAGAAAAGGCAGAGGAACGAGAGATCAAATTGCCAACATCTGCTGGATCATGGAAAAAGCAAGAGAGTTCCAGAAAAAACATCTATTTCTGCTTTATTGACTATGCCAAAGCCTTTGACTGTGTGGATCACAATGAACTTTGGAAAATTCTGAAAGAGATGGGAATACCAGAGCACCTGACCTGCCTCTTGAGAAACCTATATACAAGTCAGGAAGCAACCAGTTCTAACACCAGTTAGAACTGGACATGGAACAACAGACTGGGGCCAAATAGGAAAAGGAGTACGTCAAGGCTGTATATTGTCACCCGACTTATTTAACTTATATGCAGAGTACATCATGAGAAACACTGGACTGGAAGAAGCACAAGCTGGAATCAAGATTGCTGGGAGAAAGATCAATAACCTCAGATATGCAGATGACACCACCCTTATGGCAGAAAGTGAAGAAGAACTAAAAAGCCTCTTGATGAAAGTGAAAGTGGAGAGTGAAAAAGTTGGCTTAAAGCTCAACATTCAGAAAACGAAGATCATGGCATCTGGTCCCACCACTTCATGGGAAATAGATGGGGAAACAGTAGAAACAGGGTCAGACTTTATTTTTCTGGGCTCCAAAATCACTGCAGATGGTGATTGCAGCCATGAAATTAAAAGACGCTTACTCCTTAGAAGGAAAGTTATGAGCAACCTAGATAGCATATTCAAAAGCAGAGACATTGTTTTGCTAACAAAGGTTTTTCCAGTAGTCATGTATGGATGTGAGAGTTGGACTGTGAAGAAAGCTGAGTACTGAATAATTTTGAACTGTGGTTTTGGAGAAGACTTGAGAGTCCCTTGGACTGCAAGGAGATCCAACCAGTACATCTTAAAGGAGATCAGTTCTGGGTGTTCATTGGAAGGACTGATGCTGAAGCTGAAACTCCAATACTTTGGCTACCTCATGCAAAGTGTTGACTCACTGGAAAAGACCTTGATGCTGGGAGGGACTGTGGGCAGGAGGAGAAGGGGACGACAGAGGATGAGATGGCTGGATGGCATCACTGACTCGATGGACATGAGTTTGAGTGTACTCCAGGAGTTGGTGATGGACAGGGAGTCCTGGCGTGGTGTGATTCACAGGGTTGCAATGAGTCGGACACGACTGAGCAACTGAACTGACTGACTGATCTCTGATTAGTCTCTCTTTGTATGTCCAGATGCATCCGGCATGATCTGTTGCCCACACTGACTGTCTGGTGCTGATATTGTAGCATATGGTATTATGGGATGGTAAGTATGATGATGGACTAGGTCTCAGGACCTGAATCGTAAATCCGTTCCTGGCTTTCACACAGGTGCTTTCAGAAGCTTTTCTGTCTTTGAAAATACAGTCACTTTTGTGCTTACCAGTTTGTGGAAGAACAAGACTGAAGAGTTAGCTACCATAATTTGCATTGGTCAAGATACAATGTATTAAAAAAAAAAAGTGTGTGTGTGTTTGTGTGCATGTGCTTGTGCCTGTGTGTGTGTAGCAACTTCCCTGGTGGTTCAGAGGTAAATAATCCACTTGCAGTGTAGGAGACATAGGAGATGCAGGTTTGGTCCTGGATTGGGAAGATCCCCTAGAGGAGGAGATGGCAACCACTCCAATATTCTTACCAGGAAAATCCCATGGACAGAGGAGCATGCAGTGGGCTACAGTCCATGGGATCATGAAGAGTCAGACACGACTAAAGCAACTGAGTAGAAGCATGAACACATGTGTGTGTGTCTGTATTGCTCTTCTAGCAAACTCTGCTACATCATTCTTTTCTAGAATTTATTTTATTGAAGTACAGTTTATTTGCAATGTTGTATTAATTTCTGCTGTACAACAGAGAAAATTAGTCATATATAATGTTTTCATATTTGTCTCCATTACGGTTTATTACAAGATATTGAATATAGTTCCTAGTAGATCCTTGTTCTTTGCTCTCCTTTTCAATATCACCAACTTGTTCCCCTTTGTGATGCCTAAATAATCACAAATTATTTCCAGCAGCTGTCTTTTCATGCTAATTTTTTTCCCTCTCCTTTTATCCCTCCTGTCTCCCGACACCACACTTATGGAAGAAAGCAAAGAAGAACTGAGGAGCCTCTTGATAGTGAAAGAGGAGAGTGAGAAAGCTGGCTTAAAACAACTTCAGAAAACTAAGATCATGGCATCTGGTCCCATCATTTCATGGCAAATAGATGGGAAAACCATGGAAACAGTGACAAACTATTTTTGGGGGCTCTGCAAAATCACTGCAGATGGTGACTGCAGCCATGAAATTAAAAGACGCTTGCTCCTAGGAAGAAAAGTTATGACCAATCTAGATAGCATATTAAAAAGCAGAGACATTACTTTCCTAGCAAAGGTCCATCTAGTCAAAGCTTTGGTGTTTCCAGTAGTCATGGATGGATGTGAGAGGTGGACTATAAAGAAAGCTGAGCACCAAAGAATTGGTGCTTCAGAACTGTGGTGTTGGAGAAGACTCTTGATTGTCCCTTGGACTGCAAGGACATCCAACCAATCCGTCCTAAAGGAAATCAGCCCTGAATATTCATTGAAAGGACTGATGCTGAAGCTGAAACTCCAATACTTTGGCCACCTGATGTGAAGAGCTGACTCATTTGAAAAGACCCTGATGCTGGGAAAGTTTGAAGGCAGGAGGAGAAGGGGACAACAGAGGATGAGATGGTTGGATGGCATCATTGACTCAATGGACATAAGTTTGAGTAAGCTCTGGGAGTTGGTGATGGACAGGGAAACCTAGCGTGCTGCAGTCCATGGGATCACAAAAAGTTGGACATGACTGAGCGACTGAATTGAACTGTACTGAAGTCTCCTAAATCATCCTTCTTCCCTCCTTCCCTTCTCCTTGTCTCTTTGCCTGCTCTTTTTTCTTGCTTATTTTACATGATTCAAATATCAAAACTAAAAAAATGTATCCAATAAAAGTTGCCTTCACATAAGTCCTCTTATTGTCTCAGGAAATATCTTAACCCTCCCAGGTCCCAGGAAATCACTCTTACTTGCTTTCCTGTTTATTCTTACAATGAATTTTTATGTAAATAGAAACCAATAAAACTGTAGATTTTCTCTCCTCTTTTAAAAAAACACATGGTAGCATAGTACACGTGTTTTCATTTAACCACAGATTGTTTTCAATCTCTTGCTAGTAAAAAAAAGTTACAATGAATAACCACATACATGCATCATTTTCCACACACACAATTATATCTTAGGATAAATTCCTAGAAATAATTTTGAGATTACCAAATTCTCTTGAAAGGGCTGTACCAGTTTATACTCCTATTCGGAAGAGATGAAATTTTCTATTTCCCATATTCTTACTTATTGAATGCATTATGAATTTTTGGATTTTTGCTAGTCTCAAAGATGTGGGAAGACAATATATTCCCAGTTAAATACATTTAAAAATATTTAAGAACCATTTCCACTTGCTTTCCTGTGAATTATCTTTTCATATTTTTGCCATTTTTTAAATTGAGTTATTGATGATTTTCTTACTAGTTGATAGCTTTTTATGTGCCAAGGAGATTAACTCTTTGTGAAAAAATTGGGAGTATAAACTTTGTTTGCCATTTGATTTTTTGACTATGCTTATAATATTTGTTTTACTTTTTGCCAAGTAAAAGATTTAATTTTTATGTGGTTAAATGAATTCATCTTCTTTTAGTTGTTAAATATAATTAGAATAATTTTCTCCCAGTNGAATAATTTTCTCCCAGTCTGAACTTATAAATTAATTCTTCCATGTTTTTTATGTTTTTGTATTTCTCACTCAAATATTTAATTCACTTAGAATATTTTATGATGTGTATTATAATTAGTGAACTTCCCAGGTGGTACAAAATCCACCTGCCAATGAAAGAGACTTAGGTTCAATCCCTCAGTTGGGTTGGGAAGACCCGGTGGGGAGGGAAATGGCACCCTACTCCTGTATTCTTCTTGGGAAAATCCATGGATTGTAGCCTGCCAGATCCCTCTGTCCATGGATTTGCAAAGAGCTGGCCATGACTAAGCACACACACACACACAAGTAGATATTTATCCAACTTTATTTTTCTACTTGACTACCTTGTACTACTCTTTGATATTAAAAAATTCATCTTTTGGAGACTTCTACTCCTGGGAGGATGAAACAGATTTACTTTTCCTTATTCCCCTTTCAAAGAACATTTAGAAATCTTGGGCATTTATACGACAAACATGAGAAGACTCTGAAAAGTGAAGAGAAGACAACTGCACAACTTGGGACCCAAAGAACAACTTAGTGCTAAATTCCTTGGGTTTTATTTTTGGCTCATATAAATCAGGCACGGAACTGGAAAAGTAGAAAACTCAAATGCCAATAGGCATAGACAAAAAGCAAGCCCCAAAAAAAGCCTCCTCTCTCTAGCTAGATAACCAGGAAGGGGACAAAACAGAAAATGTTTAGACAATAACCCTTTTACACTAGCCGAATATCACAGAAAAATCTGGGACTTTACCGCTACCTATTCCTGCAAAAGCTGATGACCCTCAACCCACCTCTTCTCCATGACCCATGGTATCAGAGTAGGCCCACTGAGGAACCAGGAGTCTCCCCCTCACCAAGCAGTAAATAGTCTACCCCTCCCATCTAGATGGTATCAGCAAGGGCTTAATGTGGAAACAGAACTCCCACTAATACCTCCCTTAACAAAGAGCCTCTTCTCCCCTCAGGTGTCAACAGAGACTGAATGAGAACCTAGACTTTACCTATACCAGTAGAGGTGTCTTTTCCCCTTCTTCTGCTTGAGTTCTGTAAAAGAAAGCTAACTAAAATAGAAATTTTAGATGATATGTAGAGCCTCATAACATAATACCCAAATGTGCAGGTTTCAGTAGAAACTCACATCATACCAGGACCAGAAAAATCCCAACGTGAATGAAAAAGCAATCAGTAGATAACACTGAAACGATAGAGGTGTTAGAATTATCTGACAAATGTTTTAAAGTAGTCATTTTAAAATATTGCAACAAATAATTGGAACATGTTCAAATTAAAAACAAAAAATAGAACGTCTTAGCAGACAAATAGAATATTTCAGCACAGAAATTGGAGTTAGAAGGAAGAGCCAAGTGAAAAGTTTAGAGTTGAAAAAACACAATAGCTATAATTGAAAACTCAGTTCAGTTCAGTTCATTTCAATCGCTCAGTCCTTTCTGACTCTTTGTGACCCAATGGACAGCAGCATGCCAGGCTTCCCTGTCCTTCACCATCTCCTGGAACTTGCTCAAACTCATGTCCATTGAGTCAGTGATGCCATCCAACCATCTTATCTTCTGTCATCCCCTTATCTTCCTGCCTTCAATCTTGCCCAGCATCAGGGTCTTTTCTAGTGAGTCAGTTCTTGACATTAGGTGGCCAAAGCATTGGAGTTTCAGCTTCAGAATCCGTGCTTCTAATGAGTATTCAGGACTGATTTCCCCTAGGATGGATTGTCCTTGCAGTCCAAGGGACTCTCAAGAGTCTTCTCCAACACCACAGTTCTGAAGCATCAATTCTTTGGCACTCAGCTTTCTTTATAGTTCAACTCTCTCACATCCATACATGACTACTGGAAAAACCATGGCTTTGACTAGACAAATGTTGGCAAAGTAATGTCCTTGCTTTTTAATATGCTGCCTAGGTTGCTCATAGCTTTTCTCCTAGGAGCAAGCATCTTTTAATTTCATGGCTACAATCACCATCTGCAGTGATTTTGGAAGTTCCCCCTCCCGCCCCCGCCAAAATAAAATCTGTCACTGTTTTCCTTGTTTCCCGATCTATTTGCCATGAAGTGATGGGACCACATGCCATGATCTTAGTTTTCTGAATGTTCAGTTTTAAGCCAATTTTATCACTTTCCTCTTTCACTTTCATCAAGAGGCTCCTCAGTTCCTCTTTACTTTCTGCCATAAGGGTGATGTCATCTGCATATCTGAGGTTATTGATATTGCTCCTGGCTTTCTTGATTCCAGTTTGTGCTTCATCCAGCCTGGAATTTCACATGATATGCTCTGCATATAAGCTAAATAAACAGGGTGACAAATGAGCTCAATAGCAGAAAGAAGATGGGAGGAAAGAACATGTGAAATTGACTATAGAACAACAGAAATTACTAAGTCTCAAAAAACAGAGAGAAAACAGACTGAAAAGAATTTAAACAGAGCCTCAGGAACCTGTTAGAGTATAGGTAACATTCATGTCATTGGCTGCTGCTGCTGCTGCTAAGTCGCTTCAATCGTGTCCGACTCTGTGTGACCCCATAGATGGCAGCCCACCAGGCTCCCCCGTCCCTGGGATTCTCCAGGCAAGAACACTGGAGTAGGTTGCCATTTCCTTCTCCAATGCATGACAGTGAAAAGTGAAAGCGAAGTTGTTCAGTCATGTCCGACTCTTAGCGACCCCATGGACTGTAGCCTACCAGGTTCCTTCGTCCATGGGATTTTCCAGGCAAGAGTACTGGAGTTGGGTGCCATTGCCTTGGAGTCCTGCAATAAGAGGGGGAAGAAGACAGGGCTGAAAAGTACTTCAAGATATAATAGCTGAAAACTTCCCAAATTTGGCAAAAGAATCAGGAAGCTGCATAACTTCTAAATATGAGAAGCTCAAGAAAGTCCACATCAAGACACATGATCAAACTTTTGAAAACTAGAGACAAAGAAAAAATTCTTGAAAACAGCAGAAGAATACTTTGCCTATAAGGGAATAATGATTTCAAACAGGATGAATTTCTTATTAGAAAACATGAAAGTCATAAAAGGTAGTACAATTTTTCCTAGATTTCTGTGTCCAACAGATGTATAATGCAAGGTTTCAAATGTATTTAAGAAATATTTAATAATATTAAGGGGCTTCCTGGTGGCTCCAATGATACAGAATCTGCTCGCAATACATGATACAGTGAGTCCATTTAATCCTACATTTTAAAAGATTATTTCCAAGGTAGGCTTTTAAATTGTCAAGCTATGTAACATACTTTAATTCTCTAACATTTTTTTTCTCAGGATTTGTTTTATGATCTTAAGAAGTACTGAGAACCCCAAAGAGTCCATGTTTATGTGAGCTATTCCTAGCCGTGTTTCCTGTATTAGATATTAGAGCTGAGATATTTAAAAAAATATTCATCTTATTTCAAAGTAACAGTAATAAACTCATTATGTTAACATAAATATAACAACATAATATAAATACATAAATACTTATAAATATAATTTTTCAAAACAAATTACTCATGAGAAGGTTGGCATTTTACACATTTTGCAAATAAAGTCAATGCCTGGCTTAATAAAACACAACTAAAAATCCTCTTGATGAAAGTGAAAGAGGGGAGTGAAAAAGTTGGCTTAAAGCTCAACATTCAGAAAACGAAGATCATGGCATCCGGTCCCATCACTTCATGGGAAATAGATGGGGAAACAGTGGAAACAGTGGCTGACATTATTTTGGGGGGCTCCAAAATCACTGCAGATGGTGACTGCAGACATGAAATTAAAAGACACTTACTCCTTGGAAGGAAAGTTATGACCAACATAGACATCATATTAAAAAGCAGAGACATTACTTTGCCAACAAAGGTCCATCTAGTCAAGGCTATGGTTTTGCCAGTAGTCATATATGGATGTGAGAGTTGGACTGTGAAGAAAGCTGAGTGCTGAAGAATTGATGCTTTTGAACTGTGGTGTTGGAGAAGACTCTTGAGAGTCCCTTGGACTGCACAGAGATCCAACCAGTCCATTCTAAAGGAGATCTGTCCTGGATGTTCATTGGAAGGACTGATGCTAAAGCTGAAACTCCGATACTTTGGCCACCTCATGCAAAGAGCTGACTCATTGGAAAAGACTCTGATGCTGGGAGGGATTGGGGGCAGGAGGAGAAGAGGAAGACAGAGGATGAGATGGCTGGAGGGCATCACCAACTTGATGGACGTGAGTTTGAGTGAATTCCGGGAGTTTATCCCTTCTCTAGTCAAACTTCCTGACCCAGGAATTCAACATAGGTCTCCTGCATTGCAGGCAGATTCTTTACCAACTGAGCCATCAGGGAAGAACTGCTTTTTCTTGAGACAATCATTAAAGTTAGGTGAGCAGACGAAGTGGTCTGCGTACTCATTATTTTATTACTCAAGATTTTTTAAAGACATGTCTTCCAGGGTTGAGGTGTAATAAAATTAAGAATTTTTACCTCTTCAAAGAGGACATACTTCTATAAAGCAAGAAGTAGTTTTTTAGGTGTTAATGACAGTGAAGAATGCAGTGACTACTATTACAAGTGTGTCATTGATTTGATTTCTTCTAAAATGAAAACAATTTTATTATTATTATTTGGCAGCATTAGTACAGTTCTCTGCACATGAAAGGGACAAATCGCATCTTAACATAATTATGCAAATATTTTTGATCTCATTGTTGTTGTTCTGACTCTTTGTGACCCCATGGACTGCAGCATGCCAGGCTTTCCTGTCCTTCACTGTCTCCTGGAGTTTGCTCAAAGTCACATCCATTGAGTGAGTGAGGCCATCCAACCATCTCATCCTCTGCCATCCCCTTCTCCTCCTCTCTTCATTCTTGCCCAGCATCAAGGTCTTTTCCAATGAGTTGACTCTTCACATAAGGTGGCTTAAGTATTGGAGCTTCTGCATCAGTCCTTTCAATGAATATTCAGGTTGATTTCCTTTAGGATTGACTGGTTTGATCTTGCTGTCCAAAGGACTCTCAAGAGTCTTTTCCAGCATCACAGTTCGAAAGCATCTCTTCTTTAGTGCTCAGCCTTCCTTATGTTTCAATTCGCACATCCGTACATGACTACAAAGTGATGTCTCTGCTTTTTAACATGCTGTCTAGGTTTATCACAGCTTTTCTTCCAAAGAGTGTGTCTTTTAATTTTGTGACTGCAGTCACCATCTTCAGTGATTTTGGTTTATGATCTCATAAACCTCTTCAAACTGTTGCCAGGACTCCTTTATGTCCACAGATAGCATTCTGAGATCCACTGGTTTAGTGTGTCCTTTTTTTTTTTAATTGTAGTGTATGTGATTTACAGAATTATATTAGTTTCAGGTGTAAAACATAGTGATTCACTATTTTTATAGATTATATCTCATCTAATGTCATTATAAAACAATGGCTATATTTCCCTTGCTGTATAATATATCCTTGTTGCTTATCTGTTTTATATGTAGCAGTTTGTATCTCTTAATCCCATGCCTGTCCCCACTTCCGTCTCCCAAATGGTAACCACTACTTTGTTTTCATCTGTGAGTCTGTTTCTATTTTGATATACACATTTTGGGTCTAATGTTTTCTTAGCCAGTTTCTATTAATTCTCTACTATAAGCAAGGCTAAAATCACATATTTCCACTTCTCTCTCTCTTTCTCCATGGACTGACTTTAGTCAACAGTGCTATCTTTCTTCATATTTACTTTTGTACTGTTAAATATAATTAAATATGTATTAATTGATCAGCTGGCTTTAAATGATATCCTTTGACTCCAGAGATTGCAGATGAGGTCATCAGTAAACTTACTTTACCTTCAACCTTCCCCTCCTCTTTGCCCACCAATTTTCTTTAGTTCCATCGTTTCTAGTTTTTCAGAACAAAAGATTATATATATATATATTTTTTCCCTTTCACTCCATTCCCTACATCTACTTTAACCTTGGTTTTCACAGCCAGTTTCTTTCCTAGGATTTCTTTCCTAGGACGGAAGTTTGACTATAGTAGTTTTCTCATGAAGTACTTATTCACGGAAGTAATATTTCCCAAGTTTTTGCTAGAGTCCTTAATAAGATTCAGTTCAGTTGCTAAGTCATGTCTGACTCTCTGTGACTCCATGAACTGCAGCACGCCAGGCCTCCCTGTCCATCACCAAGTCCCAGAGTCCACCCAGACCCATGTCCATTGTATCGGTGATGCCATCCAACCATCTCCTCCTCTGTCATCCCCTGCTCCTCCTGCCCTAATTCTTTCCCAGCATCAGGGTCTTTTCCAATGAGTCAGCTCTTCACATCAGCTGGCCAAAGTATTGGAGTTTCATCTTCAACATCAGTCCTTCTAATGAACACCCAGGACTCATCTTAGGATGGACTTGTTAGCTCTCCTTGCAGTCCAAGGGACTCTGAAGAGTCTTCTCCAATACCACAGTTCAAAAGCATCAATTCTTCAGTGCTCAGCTCTCTTCACAGTCCAACTCTCACATCCATACATGACCACTGGAAAAACCATAGCCTTGACTAGATGGACCTTTGTTGACAAAGTAATGTCTTTGCTTTTTGATATGCTGTCTAGGTTGGCCATAACTTTCCTGCAAAGCAGTAAGTGTCTTTTAATTTCATGGCTGCAATCACCAGCTGCAGTGATTTTGGAGCCCCGAAAAATAAAGTCTGCCACTGTTGCCACTGTTTCCCCATCTATTTCCCATGAAGTGATGGGACCGGATGCCATGATCTTCGTTTTCTGAATGTTGAGCTTTAAGCCCACTTTTTCACTCTCCTTTTTCACTTTCATCAAGAGGCTCTTTAGTTCTTCTTCACTTCCTGCCATAAGGGTGGTGTCATCTGCATATCTGAGGTGATTGATATTTCTCCCAGCAATCTTGATTCCAGATTTTGCTTCATCTAGCCCAGCGTTTCTCATGATGTCCTCTGCATATAGGTTAAATAAGCAGGGTGACAATATACAGCCTTGACGTACTCCTTTTCCTATTTGGCCCTGGTCTGTTGTTCCATGTCCAGTTCTAACTATTGCTTTCTGACCTACATACAGGTTTCTCAAGAGGCAGGTTAGGTGGTCTGGTATTCCTATCTCTTTCAGAATTTTCCACACTTAATTGCAATCCACACAGTCAAAGGCTTTGGCATAGTCAATAAAGCAGAAATAGATGTTTTTCTGAAACTCTCTTGCTTTTTTGATGATCCAGTGGATGTTGGCAATTTGATCTCTGGTTCCTCTGCCTTTTCTAAAACCAGCCTAAACATCTAGAAGTTCAAAGTTCACCTTTGGCTATATATTAAAACATTTGCATTGCCTCATGAGAAATCTGTATGCAGGTCAAGAAGCAACAATCAGAACTGTACATGGAACAACAGACTGGCTTCAAATAAGATAAGGAGTATGTCAAGGCTGTATATTATAACCTGGCTTATTTAACTTATATGCAGAGTACATCCTGAGAAATGCTGGACTGGATAAAGCACAAGCTGGAATCAAGATTGCCAGGAGAAATACTAATAACCTCAGATATGCAGATGATACCATGCTTATAGCAGAAAGTAAAGAGGAACTGAGGAGCCTCTGGATGAAAGTGAAAGAGGAGAGTGAAATAGTTGGCTTAAAACTGAACATTCAGAAAACTAAGATCATTGCATGTGGTCCCATCACTTCATGGCAAATAGATGGGGAAACAAGGCAAACAGTGACAGACTTTATGTTTAGGGGCTCCAAAATCACTGCAGATGGTGACTGCAGCCATGAAATTAAAAGACAGTTGCTCCTAAGAACAGTTATGATCAACCTAGAGAGCATATTAAAAAGCAAGACATTATTTTGCCAACAAAGGTCTGTCTAGTCAAAGCTATGGTTTTTCTAGTAGTCATGTATGGTGTGACAGTTGGACTATAAAGAATGCTGAGCACCAAAGAATTGATGCTTTTGAACTGTGGTGTTGGAGAAGACTCTTGAGGGTCCCTTGGACTGCAAGGACATCCAACAAGCCAATCCTAAAGGAAATCAGTCCTGATTGTTCATTGGAAGCACTGATGTTGAAGCTGAAATTCCAACATTTGGCCACCTGATGTAAAGAACTGACACCATGGAAAAGACCCTGATGTTGGGAAAGATTGAAGGTGGGAGGAGAAAGGGACCACAGAGGATGAGATGGTTGGATGGCATCACTGACTCAATGGACATAAGTTTGAGTAAACTCCAGGAGTTAGTGATGGACAGGGAAGCCCAGTGTGCTGCAGTCCATGTGGTCGCAAAAGTCCAACACGACTGGGTGACTGAACTGAACTAAGTTGAATCTTTCTTGAGTGTCTTGTACTCTTTTATACTTGAAATATTTTTATTTAAATATAAGTATTTATGAATTTAATCTCCAATTCCCTGTGAAGAGTTGTCAGTGATCTCTGCTAAATGATGCTAAAAGACTCTTTTATGGATGAAGCTGTGATTCATTTAAACTCTCAGTGAGAAATCTGAAAAAAAATCAGTAATGTATTTACTTGATATAAAATGTTTTATAAGAATAAAGGGGAAGAAATACAGTGAAACAGAAGAGAAATTCATAGATTGGTGTAAGCTGCAAAGCCTCGTACTCACTGGCATGGTTTGTTCAGATTTCCCTGCCTATCTAGGTTCTGTTATGAACCCCCAGGGTAGGGGCTGTATCTGCCCACTACAAGATAATTATTATCCTTTAACCTTCTACTCTTGAACATTGCAGTGGAGAAAAACAAAAGGCCAGTCTGCTTCCCCCCCCC
>SJYQ01000350.1:312473-334373 GCA_006410935.1 Redunca redunca | reverse complement strand
TTTTTTTTTTTTTTCTCTTCTGTGATTTGACTAAAGTGAAGAGTTTTGAGGAAGAGCGCACAGATAAATGGCCGTTTTCATCATACCATGTCGAGAGGCATGCTTGACATGAGTTAGCACTGTTGATGTTAACTTTGACAATCCAGGGCGAGGCAGCGTTTGTCGGGTTTCTTCTCTGTAAAGCTGCTTTCACACCGCCTGACCCTCTTTTACACTATACTCCTTGGGAAAGAAGTATGGATGTGCATGCTCAGTCATATCCAACTCTTTGTGACCCCATGGACTGTAGCCCACCAGGTTCCTCTGCTCATGGAATTCTCCAGGCAAGGATACTGGAGTGTGTTGCCGTCTCTTACTGCAGAGGTTCTTCCCAGCCTAGAGACTGAACCCACATCTCCTGGATCTCCTGCATTGGCAGGTAGATTCTTTACTCCTGAGCCACCTGGGAAGCCTTCACTATGCATATCCCATACTTAATGAACCAAGAAGTTATATTCCTTCTCTTATGTGGGAAAAAAAAATTATGTGGAATTCTTCTGCAACACCTTTTTTTTCCTTTCCTCTACTTATTTAATAATTCAATCACTTATTTACATCAGTATGGCTTCCTGAATATTTACTTTTAAAGTTGTTTTATAAGCCAGTACTGCTTGATTTTTTTTTTTTTTTTTTGCTCAAATTATTCTTGCTTTGGCCATTGGGAGTTCTTTCAGTTGTCCCCCATATCCCATTGGTAAACCCACACCATCGCTTATTTAAAACATTTTAGTAATACTTTACTTTCTGGCACTATGACATGCTTGAGGCTTATATTTATTCCCTAACCCAGTCCTAGAATCAGTCATTTCTCCAAGGAGCCTGGTTTCTTTTTATAAGCGAGGAAGGAAATAGCTATACATACTAATCTTTGAGTATATATGTATCTATAAATATTTTTACATATATCATATTCATCAGTATCATATTAAGCTAACATGAGTAATCATCTAATACCACATGGATCATTCTAACCTTCTCCCTCTTGCTTACCTGTAACCTCTCACTCCCACAGTGAGAAACTTGGTTCCCATCCCCTGCCATCCACTTATGAAATTGTTTATTCCAGTATATATATATATATATATATATATATAGTGGTTTCAGAACTGTTCACCTGTGCCCCTTTGAAAAATAACTTCATTAACTAGAAAGTGCTTTTGTGAAGTTCCTTTTTCCTTTAGCCTTAGAAAATCATCAGTCATTTCTAAAGTAGGAAATGGCAACCCACTCCAGTGTTCTTGCCTGGAGAATCCCCATGGACAGAGGAGCCTGGTGGGCTAGAGTTCATGGGGTCGCAAAGACTCGGACAGGACTGAGTGACTGAGCACATTTCTAATGTTACTTAAGTAAATACCTTTTAATTCTTATTCACTTCAATTAGATTGCTTCCTACATTTGTAACATAGTTAGATTTGTCACAATCTACATTGAATCCAGAATCCTCAACCTCCTAAGTGATTTTTTGAACTTGCATTAATTAATGTTCACTTTTTCTGCTGTAAATTTTTATGCATTCTAACAAATGTATAATGTCTGTATCCATCATTACAGTATCATTCACCACAGTAAAAAGTCCCCTATACTTCCCCTATTCATCTCTCCCATAACCCTGAGCCCTTAGCAACCACTGATTTATTTACCATCTCTACAGTTTCACCTTTCCCAGAATGTCACATGATTGGAGTCATACAGTGTGTAGCCTTTTCAGACTTCTTTCATTCAGTTTAGTCTCTTTCACTCACCAATATGTATTTAAGGTTCTTCCATGTCTTTTCATGACTTGAATGTTCATTTCTTTTTATCACTGAATAATATTCCATTGCATAGATGTACCACAGTTTTTCTGGCCACCTATTACAAGACATCTTGGTTACTTCTAGTTTTGATAAAGTCCTATAAAAGTCCTATAAAAAATTACATGCAGAATTTTGTGTGGAATAAAGTTTTCAAACCAGCTGGGTGGGTTGTAGAAGATTATGTTTAGCTTTGAAAGAATTTTCCATACTATTTTCTAAAGTGGCTGTACCATTTTGCATTTCCACCAGGAATGAATAAGAACTTCTGTGGGTCCTCACCACCAGTTGATATTGTCAGGTTTAAAAAAATTTAATCCATTCAAACAAGTCTAAAATAGCCATATCTCACTGTGGTTTTATTAGCATTTTTCTAATGACAAATGTGGGACATCTTTTCATATGCTTATTTACTACCTGCATATCCTGGTGAGGTGTCTGAGCTGAGATTTCCCATTTTAATAGGATGTTTGGTTTTCTGTTGTTGAATTTTACAAATGGATTGTATATTTTGACTAGATGTGTTGCACAAATATTTTCCCCTGGTTTACAGCTTGTCTTTTCATTCGTTAAGTGTCTTTTGCAGAAAGGAAGTTTTTAACTTTAACAAAGTACAATTTAGTAATTTTTATTCCATGAGTCATACTTTTAGTGTTTTATCTAAAAAATCATCACCAAACCCACGATCAAATGGAGGTTTTCTCTTGTTTTCTTTCAAAAGTTTTATAGTTTTGCATTTCATAGTTATGTAATGTATAGAGTTCATTTGATAAAAGTCGTACAGTCTATGTCTAAAGTCATTATGTTGCTTATATCCAATTGTTCCAGCAATATCTGTTGGAAAGGCTATCTTATTTCCATTGAATTATCTTTGCACCTTTGTCAAAGATCAGTTGACTATATTCTTGTGAATCTATGTCTAGGCTCTGTGTTCTCTTCTTTGATGTATGTGTCTTTTCTTTTATCTGTACTACGCAATCTTGATTATTGTGTCAACATGACTATCTTGATCAGATAGTATGAGCTCTCTTTCTTCTTCAGTGAAAGAAGAGAGAAAGTATGAAGTCGCTCAGTCCTGTCTGACTCTTTGCAGCCCCATGGACTGCAGCTTACCAGGCTCCTCTGTCCGTGGATTTGCCAGGCAAGAATACTGGAGTGGGTTGCCATTTCCTTCTCCAGGGATCTTCCCGACCCAAGGATTGAATTAGGGTTTCTTGCATTGCAGGCAGATTCTTTACTCTCTGAGCCACCAGGGAAGCCCATTTTCTTCAGTGTTAAATGCCTATTCTAGGTGTTTTGCCTTTCTGTATAAATTTTAGAGTCAGCTTGTTGATATCTCCAACTAGTTTTCTAGGATTATTATTAACAACATATCAGTCCCAATTATATTCGTCTTCCTCCTAGCCTGGGAGCCTCGACTTTCCAATTCAACTCTATTCTTACTTGTACTGCTATTTTGATCACATCTGTTGCCCTGTGAGTCATCAGCCTAGGAAATATCAAACCATCTCCTTTTTTTATTTCCAAGATGCTGATGCTTGGTGGCAAATATCATCTAAGCAGGAACTTTGTTCCCATCTCAAATCCCCTAGGGCTGCACAACACAATTCTTTTCCTCATTTTTGTTGATTTGTTTGTTGGCTGGTGGGAGTTTTTATTGGCTGCACCGGGTCTTCCTTTCAGTGTATGGGCTTTTCTCTGGTTGCAACACAGAGGTTGCTCTACTGCAGCTCACAGGCTTCTCTTCTTGTGGAGCATGGGCTCAAGGTGTGCAGTCTTGGTAGTTTCAGCATGTGCTCTTAGTTGCTCCATAGCATATATCTCCACAGCAGGTTCAATCCTTGACCAGGGATCGACCTCACATCCCCTGCATTGGAAGGCAGATTCGCAATAACTGGACCACCAGGTAAATTCCAATCCTTTTCCTTTTTTCCCATCCATTTCCATCTTTCCACCTCTGTCCCTTTTTCCATGCAGACTTTACATATACATAATAAAGGTATTATGTATACCTTTATTCAGGTCCCTGAGCACGACATTTTATTCACAGCTGATGTCTTCTTGATTTCCTGGAGATAATGATGACAGTGCACTAAGTGGCTCTGTGTTTACTCACATCTCCTTCTTCCATCTTTTTCCCAGAATGAATCACTTCTACTTCTTCTGATTTCCATCCCTTCAAATATTACCTCAGTTATTTTAATTAAATAATAATAATGAAAATTATTATTGTTAATTTTTAAAAAAATTTTGTAAAAAAAATTTTGGCCAAGTTGTGTGGCATGTTTCCCGACCAGGGATCAAACTCATGCCCCCAGTAGTGAAAGCAGAGTCTTAACCACTGGACCACAGGATGTTGTTGTTGTTTTGTCTTTGAGTCATGTCCAGCTCTCTTGTGACTCCATGGACTGTAGCCTACAAGGCTCCTCTGTTAATGGAATTCTCCAGGCAAGAACACTGGAGTGGGTTGCCAGTTCCTTTTCCAGGGCATCTTCCTGACCCAGGGATCAAACCTGAGTTTCCTTCATTGCAAGTATATCCTCTACCACTGAGCCACCAGGGAAGCCATATATATATATACACACATACATACACACATACACACACACACACACACACACACACACATATGTGTGTGTGTGTGTGTGTGTGTGTGTATGTGTGTATATGGTTTACTTTGAGAAATAGGATCATATGATGATGGAGGCTGAGAGGTTCCACAATCTGCCTTCTGCAAACTCAGGAGAGGCTCATGGTGTAAGTTCCAGTCCAAGTGCAAAAGACCAATATCCCAGCTGAAAAACAGAACTAATTCTTTCTTATTTCATCTTTTGTTCTGTTCAGGCTTCAAACAGATTGGATGAGACCCACTCACACTGGGGAGGGCAATCTGATTCGCTCAGCCTCTCAGATAAAGTGTTATTCTGTATAACATTCATCCAGAAGTACCCTTGCAGACCCACCCAGAATAATTTTTAATTACATGATGTGGCCATCCTATGCCCTAGTCATAGTGACACATAAAATTAACCATCAGGATATAAGACATGGTCTTATATATGGTCAAGTTCCCATCTCTGTCACTCACAACTCTTGATTTCAGCAAGTTGCTCTAAGCTTCAGTTTTCTCATCTGTAAAATGTTCATAGCATCCTTTGCCAGAGTGGCTATGAATATTAAAGAAGTGTGTTAAAATGATTTTTTTCCCCCATAGAGTGGGCACTGAGCAGCAGTTGTTTCATTTTTAATCTTTTAAATCTCTTACCTCTCTCTTTAAACTGAATTTGCTTCCCATGATATATCTTATCATATTTTGTTCACTCTAATTTTTAAGTAAACAGTGAGTGGCCAGTGGAAGTGACTCTACCATTTTCCCTGAGATAATGTTTCACAGATTAAGAGATCTCATTGCCATGGAATGTTTCCTGATCTTTGGCTGAAAGTAAATAGCCTCTCTAGTACCATATATAGAAAATTATGATGAGCATGATTTGTGACTTGATACTACATCAAACCATGGAAAAAGAAAAATTAGGTTTTGTCTAAAATCAGTTTCTCAAATCATAGTAGTCCAACTTTTTTGGTATTTACATTATTTTCTTTTTTCTTATCATGAGAATTATCTTGTGTTTCCCTTGATAAATGTTATTTTTAAAACATTTTATTGGCGTATAGTTGATTTACAGTATTATGTTGCTTTCTGCTGTATAGAAAATTAAATCAGTTATACATAAATCCAACTCTTTTTTAGATTCTTTTCCAATGTGAGTTATTAAAGAATACTGAGTGGAGTTCCCTGTGCTATACAATAGGTCTTTATTTGTTATCTACTTTATATATAGTAGATATACATAAGGCTTCCCTGGTGGCTCAGCTGGTAAAGAATCTGCCTGCAATGTGGGAGACCTGGGTTTATCTCTGAGTTGGGAAGATCCCCTGGAGAAAGGAATGGCTATCCACTCCAATATTCTTGTCTGGAGAATTCCATGGACTGTACAGTCCCTGGGGCCACAGAGTTGGACACGTCTGAGCCACTTTCAGTTTATATATATAGTAGTGTGTTTATGTTATGCCCAGTCTCCCAATTTATCACTCACCCTCCTTTCCTCCTGGTAACCATAAGCTTGTTTTCTGCATTTGTGACTCCATTTCTGTTTTATAAATAAGCTCATTTGTGCCATTTTTTTAATATCCCACATATAAGTGATATCATATGTGATATCAAATCTGATATCAAATACATATCATATTTGTCTTTATTTGAGTTACTTCACTATGATAATCTCTGAGTCCATCCATGTTGTTGCTGCTGCTGCTAAGTCACTTCAGTCGTGTTCGACTCTGTGCAACCCCACAGACGGCAGCCCACCAGACTCCCCTATCCCTGGGATTCTCCAGGCAAGAACACTGGAGTGGGTTGCCATTTCCTTCTCCAGTGCATGAAAGTGAAAGGTGAAAGTGAAGTCACTCAGTCGTGTCCGACTCTCAGCGACCCCATGGACTGCAGCCTACCGGGCTCCTCCATCCATAGGATTTTCCAGGCAAGAGTACTGGAGTGGGGTGCCATTGCCTTCTCCTCCATGTTGCTGAAAATGACATAATTTCATTCCCTTTATGGCTGAGTAATATTTCACTATATATATGTACCACATCTTCTCTACCTATTATTCTGTCAATGGATGTTTAGGTGGCTTCCATGTCTTGGCTGTTGTAAACAGTGCAGTGAACATTGAAGTGCATGCACCTGTTACTATTGCAGTTTTCTCAGGATATATGCCCAGGAGTAGGATTGCTGGATCACATGGTGGTTCTTTTTTTAGCTTCTTAAGGAACCTCCATGTCGTTCTTCATAACAGCTATACCAGTTTACATTCCCACCAGTGTAGAAGGGTTTCTTTTTCTCCTCACCTTCTCCAGCATTCATTGTTGACAGACTTTTTGATGATGGCTGTTCTGACCAGTGTGAGATAGAACCTCACTGTTGTTTTTATTTGCATTTTTATGATAATTAGTGATGGAAAGCATCTTTCATGTACTTTTTGGCCATCTGTTTGTCTTTTTTTGGAGAAATGTCTATTTAGATCTTCTGCCCATTTTTTAATTGGGTTGTTTGTTTTTTGAAGAGCTGCATGGGCTGTTTGTGTATTTTAGAGATTACAATTGCTTAGTTTGTAAATGTTTTCTCCCATTATGTGGGTTGTCTTTTTGTTTTGTTTACATTCAGTAGTTTCCTTTGCTGTGCAGAAGCTTTCAATTTTAATTAGGTTTCATTTGTTTATTTTTGTTTTTATTTTCATTACTTTAGGTGGTAGATCAAAAAATGATACTGCTGCTGTTAATGTCAGAGTGTTCTTCTGTCTGTGTTTTCCTCTAACAGTGTTATAGTGTCCAGTCTTACATATAGGTCTTTGATCCATTTCAAGGTTATTTTTGAATATGGTTTGAGAGAGAGTTCTAATTTCATTATTTTACATGTAGCTGTCCAGGTTTCCCAGTACCACTTATTGAAGGGACTGTATTTTCCCCATTGTATATTCTTGCCTCCTTTGTCATAGATAGTTGTCATAGTCGACCATAAGTGCATGAGTTTATTTCTGGACCTTCTATCATTTTCCATTGTGTTCTATTTTTGTTTTTGTGCCAGTGCCATACTGTTTCGATGACTGTAGCCTTGCAGTATAGTCTGAAGTCAGGGAAGCTGATTCCTCCAGCTGTGTTTTTCTTTCTCAGGATTGCCTTGACTATTAAGGATCTTTTGTGTTCTCATTCCCTTGGTAAATTTCATTAATAAATTCATGGGTAAGTTTCCAGTCATTCTAAACAATGTTTCAAAATGTCTCTTTCACTTGACCCTGGTAGAAAGGGTACTTCATATATTATTTACCTCTTGTTTTGTCATTTTCTGTGAAACTCAACATCGTGGCTGCGTTTCTGACTAAGGGCTAGCAAAAGCAATATTATTATTTTATGGTACAAAGTTAGTATTCTTTTGATGGTCATTTCTTGGTCACTAACCACTGAATAAGTTTTGGTAGCCTCAGTAATCTAACTTACACTTTAAAAATTCTGAATTTTTAGAAGTATTTCTTCACTTTAAATAAGGGACCCTTAATGGATCCTTATTTATTTATTTATTTTTCATTTTGTTTTTTATTTTATTTAGTTTGATTTTGAATTTGCTTACTTTTGTATAGCAGTGGAATAGGTAATACACTCATTAGTCACCAAGTTGTTAATGTCCAATGACAAGATTGTGTTTAAAAATTAGATCACTTTCCACATCAGTGATGAAAACTAACATAGCAGATGTCAGTTTTTACACCATTTTACTGTTTCTCTTTCAGTCTGTCCTAAGATAAAAACTGTCAGGAACTTATGACTAATCTGGCAGGGTAAAATGAAATAATTATTTTATGACTTTGATCAATGAAAATAAACACCCTGGATAACTCAAGCTCATTTCTCACTTTTTCTTTAATAACACTGACTGAAAAGTTACAGTGGATTTTAGGTAATTGTCTCAATTTTCTTTCGTGTGCCTGAGTAAGCACAGCTAATGGGTCTGTTTTACATAATGAAATGTTATGGGAAATTCAAAACACAACCTGGCACGGATTTTCAGGGGTCTTCTGGAGCATCTCACTTCCTCTAAGCAGACTTCTTGTAAATCTTCCTTTGGAAGAGAATGTCTTTGTTTAGGTTAAGATCTAGACACAAGGCTGAGTGATCTCATAAATATGCTGCTGCTGCTAAGTCACTTCAGTCGTGTCTGACTCTGTGTGACCCCATAGATGGCAGCCCACCAAGTTCCCCTGTCCCTGGGATTCTCCAGGCAAGAGCACTGGAGTGGGTTGCCATTTCCCTCTCCAATGCATGAAAGTGAAAAGTGAAAGGGAAATCGCTCAGTTGTGTCCAACTCTTCACGACCCCATGGACCGCAGCCTACCAGGTTCCTCTGTCTATGGGATTTTCCAGGCAAGAGTACTGGAGTGGGATGCCATCGCATGAGTAAGTCTCAAAACAATATTCTAGAAATGAAGATGCTTTATCTGTATGAGAAAGATGATGTTAACAGGAATAACTAAGCTGTGTATTTTACTTCAAATCTCGTGTGGAACAGGAGTGGAGAGAAATAGCAAGATACAATGAAGAAAGATGGTGGCTAGATCAAACCTCATACTGTAGCCATCTTCAGAGTATTAACTGATGTGGAGGTTCCTATCTGATGGAAGCATTCACTTGTGCTTTCAGTCTGATAGGGAAATGGATGATGGTCCACAGCTTTAGAGATAGGCAGCTTCCCCTGGAGAACAAAAGTGCCATAAATTAAGCTTATATGTTCAAATGACACTATCTAATGGAGCATGCCAAAGCCTTTGACTGTGTGGATCACAATAAACTGTGAAAAATTCTGAAAGAGATGGGAATGCCAGACCACCTGACCTTCCTCTTGAGAAACCTATATGCAGTTCAGGAAGCAACAGTTAGAACTGGACATGGAACAACAGACTGGTTCCAAATAGGAAAAGGAGTATGTCAAGGCTGTATGTTGTCACCCTGCTTATTTAACTTATATGCAGAGTACATCATGAGAAACACTGAGCTGGAAAAAGCACAAGCTGGAATCAAGATTGCCGGGAGAAATATCAATAACCTCAGATATGCAGATGACACCCCCCTTATGGCAGAAAGTGAAGAGGAACTCAAAAGCCTCTTGATGAAAGTGAAAAAGGAGAGTGAAAAAGTTGTCTTAAAGCTCAACATTCAGAAAATGAAGATCATGGCATCTGGTCCCATCACTTCATGGGAAACGGATGGGGAAATAGTGGAAACAGTGTCAGACTTTATTTTTCTGGGCTCCAAAATCACTGCAGATGGTGACTGCAGCCATGAAATTAAGACGCTTACTCCTTGGAAGAAAAGTTATGATCAAACTAGATAGCATATTAAAAAGTAGAGACATTTCTTTTGCAACAAAGGTCCATCTAGTCAAGGCTATGGTTTTCCCTGTGGTCATGTATGGATGTGAGAGTTGGACTGTGAAGAAAGATGAGCACCGAAAAATTGATGCTTTTGAACTGTGGTGTTGGAGAAGACTCTTGAGAGTCCCTTGGACTGTAGGGAGATCCAACCAGTCCCTTCTAAAGGAGATCAGTCCTGGGTGTTCTTTGGAAGGAATGATGCTAAAGCTGAAACTCCAGTACTTTGGCCACCTCATGTGAAGAGTTGACTCATTGGAAAAGACTCTGATGCTGGGAGGGATTGGGGCCAGGAGGAGAAGGGACAACAGAGTAGATGAGATGGCTGGATGGCATCACCGACTCGATGGATGTGAGTTTGAATGAACTCTGGGAGTTGGTGATGGACAGGGAGGCCTGGCATGCTGTAATTCATGGGGGTGTCAAAGAGTCAGACACGACTGAGCGACTAAAGTGAACTGAACTGAATGGAGCATGAACTGGAGAACTGGTCCTTTTTTTTCTTTTATGTTTTCTCTCCCTCTATAAAAGATTATCTCAGCTGCAGAGAAGCAGAAGAGTTCACAGAAAAAAAATAAGGGCCAGTAGCAATGTGCAGACATATGAATGAAAGATTCTCCATGAATCTAGAGCATGATTTTTTAAAATGGTACATTGTCTGTCCCTCTGGAAGTTGAATATAATTGAGACTTGTTATTCTTGGTCTTCCCTGGTGGCTCAGATGGTAAAGAACCTGCCTGCAATGCAAGAGGCCCAGATTTGATCCCTTGATCAGGAAGATCCACTGGAGAAGGAATGGCTTCAGTATTCCTTTCCTGGAGAGTTCCATGGACAGAGGAGCCTGGGCAGTCCATGGGGCCACAAAGACTCTCATGTGAATGAGAGAATCCCCATGAAATCCAGTAAAGTGAAAGCCGCTCAGTCGTGTCCAACTCTTTGACATCCAGAGGATGATTTTTTAAAAAAATTGGTACCTTGTATGTCCCTTTGGAAATTAAGTAGAGGTGAGATTGTTTATTTTGATATTCTTACTGCTTATAAATTATAAACCAAGTGGTATCATACCCCTCCTTCACCTAACATTTAGGAAGAATTTGGGAGATTGTCTAAATTCACCTTTGACTATAATTGCTCTAACTTACGTGTTCTATCTACCCCACTCTCACTCTGGTGGGACTAGATCACTGTTGATTTTAGTTCCAATCTTGTCCTAAATTAATGAATTCTGGACCTCCTGGATTTCTATGCTGCTGTCTGCATGAGGGCATCTGTGGAACAGAAGTAATCACATGGCATGATTGCTTTCTGTTCTTTTAACCTTCCCTTCTTTTAAGCTTCCCTTCAGTTCTTTCCCTGCCTTTTACATCTCTTTACAACAACTCTAGATGAAGTTGTGTGGTTATATCAGACTTGACTGATGGCTGGGTTAATGAAAATAGGATGTTTTATATCTGGTTTTGCATCCCTCCAGATTTGCTTTCACCCATTATCCTCCGAGTCCTAGTTGCCTGCTTGATAGAGAGCTCCAACTGCCTTCCTATTTGGCCTCCTCCACTAATACTGCCACATGTTTCAGCCTTTCCAAATGAGTTCTGGGCTTTGACACAGCCTCCATCAAGCCCACTAGAGTGCAAGTCATAGTGTTTTTGATACTTGAATATGACTTCACTGGACCCATATAACGCTGCTTCATCTGCTACTCTGCTGTGCCTAGTCACTCAATCATGTCCAACTCTTTGTGACCCTGTGGGCTGTAGCCCACCGGGCTCCTCTGTCCATGGGGATTCCCCAGGCAAGAATGCTGGTGTGGGTTGCCATGCCCTCCTCCAGGGTATCTTCCCAACCCAGGGAACCCAGGTCTTCTACATTGCAGGCAGATTCTTTACCATCTGAGCCACCAAGGAAGCCCAAGAATACTGGAGTCAGCAGGCTATCCCTTCTCCAGAGGATCTTCCTGACCCAGAAATCAACCCAGGGTCTCTTGCATTGCAGGCAGATTCTTTACCAGCTGAGCTACCAGGGAAGCCCCACTTTCCAAATCGAATGAAACACATCAATGCTGAAAGTGGGATCTGGCTTCCCAGAGTGGCCATGTACACAAGTAAGAAATGCAAAGGAGTGATGCTCCATAGAATGAATAGAACTTGGACCAGCACTGGACACAAAATTTAAAGGATTATATAGAAGCTTTACACTTCCTTCAAATACATTACCCTCTTTTCACCCCCATCCTGTTCCACAGATGAATTTTTACCTCTCACTTCACAGAGAGAATACATTCATTGTTTTTCAATTTTTCAGATGTTTGAGTACTCACCATTCACACTTACAGTTTAGTATGTGATGAATGGGAGCTCTGTCATTTGAGAACTCCTTCAGTTTTCTGCTATAAAATCTATAAATCTGGTTACATCTGTTTACCTCCTTCCATATGTCCCTTACATCTCACTGATGGTAACTGAGACTCATGGCCACCTCGGCTGCAAGGCAAGTTGGGAAACTGGGCATTTGGAAAAGTAAATGAGATTGCCATGATTGTCTGAGACTTTAATACACTGTTTCTCTGTGTCGAACCAGGGATTTGTTATCAAGGCGGTTTGTTTAGCTCTGTCTGTAGGTAGTAACCAAGAGAGAACTTGTGGCTAAGGACTTGTATCCTTATTCCATTTTAACAGCATGCTCTAATCATAGTTATTATTCTACCAACCCTGGCACAGTACCTCCAGCAGTAAAAAAAGAAAATCCAGCATATTTTGACTTTCTGTTGAGAAAGATAAATTTCTCAGCACATCTGCCATCAACCTCTTCTCTCCTTATAGATGACAAAACAGTTTCTTAGGAATTTCAGAGGTTGTTGCAGTTAGACTGTATAGCAACTTTTAGATGATGATGTAATGAGGAAATTTTTAACACTTCCTCAATTTAGTCAATCCTTAAAATGCTACCTGTCTAGTATTTCCTCTATAACAACTGGTTCATAACTAAGAATTATGAAATTGTAATTCAGATTGTGGTAAGACCTCCATAATGATTTTCTGTGTATTCCAGGAACCATGATGGCTTGGGTCTGTTGACCACAGTTATTTACACCATTTTTCTTCAGTTTGATAATCAGACTTAAAATTTACTCCTGGATCCAATTTAGCTTGTATATTTCAATCTGAGATATAACTGACTAGTTAACTGCAGGTCTAAAATCTTGAATGAGAATTCCTCAGGAATAACCTGAATAAAGGTAGACTCTCTTAATTCCAGTTTACAAAAGGTGTCACATTAAAAGGAAGCACAAATTATTTCCAGAATCCTTAAAGAATAATGTCAGTCTTCAAAGCAGATTTCTTTGAGGGAGTAACATAGCACACAAATCATTCTCTTTAGACACCAACACACCCCATCTTTCATTTTCACTCTTTTTAAAATTATGTTTTAAATTAATTAATTTATTTGAATTGGAAGATAATTACTTTACAATATTTTGATGGGTTTTGCCATACATCAACAAATGGCTACGGGTATACATGTGTCCCCTCCATTCTGAACCCTCCTCCCCACCCTATCCCACTGGATGTTGTCCTAGAACACCGGCTTTGGGTGCCCTGCTTCATGCATCAGACTTGCACTGGTCATTTAGTCTACATAAGGTGATGTACATGTTTCAGTGCTATTCTCTCAAATCACCCCACCCTCGCCTCCTCCCACTGAGCCCAAAAAGTCTGTTCTTTCTATCTGTGTCTCCTTTGTTGCATGAACCAGGAAAAAAATCTCTTTCTCCTTGCCTGTCAAGCAGATGTTCCTATTCATGTCTGCATTTTACATATGAACTTAACCACAGGATTGTAGTCCAGCTTCTACTGTACTGGACTTCCCTTGTGGCTGAGCTGGTAAAGAATCACTCTGCAATGAGGGAGACCTGGGTTCGATCCCTGGGTTGGAAAGATCTCCTGGAGAAAGGAAAGGCTACCCACTCCAGTATTCTGGCCTGGAGAATTCCATGGACTATATAGTCCATGGGTTCGCAAAGAGTTTGACACGACTGAGCGATTTTCACTTTCCACTGTTCTGAAGTTTTATTATCCTCGTGATAGTACCCTTGACCTTGCAAACATGTAGTTTTTCTCTCATTCTGAGTGTAAATATGTGAATAGACAACTCTCTGGCATTACCATCAATGAAATTTTCTACCTTGCTGTAGAAACCACCAAGATACTGGTACTTGTGCACAGACACAGTGGCACTCAGAGGGAGTAGACAGCCTCCATGTGAATGTCCAAAGGTGGAACTGGTGATGTAGGTTTGGAGATGGACCAGACACTGAGGTGGAGTTCGAGGTGCTGCCAGTGAGTGATCATTCATTCATTCATTCCCAGATTCACTATCCCTTCCACTGTTACCGCCTTCCAATTTACAACTAGTGACACTTTTAACAATTGGGAGGGCACTTTATGCCAGGGGCTGTGTTCCATCTGCCATCAGGACTTATCATCATCACCCAGGTAAATGATCAGATCCCACATCCCATCTTATTAATCGTTAGTTCATTTCAGTTGCTCAGTTGTGTCCAACTCTTAGTGACCCCATGGACTGCAGCACACAAGGCTTCAGCATTTCTTGGAGATTGCTCAAACTCGTGTCCATCAAGTTGGCCATGCCATCCAACCATCCCATCCTCTGTTGTCCCCTTCTCCTCTTGCCTTCCATCTTTCCCAACATCAGGGTCTCTTCTAAGAAGTCAGTTCTTTGCATCAGGTGGCCAAAGTATTAGAGTTTCAGCTCCAGCATCAGTCCTTCCAATAAATGTTCAGGATTGATTTTCTTTAGGATTGACTGGTTGTATCTCCTTGCAGTCCAAGGGACTCTCAAGAGTCTTCTCCAACACCACAGTTCAAAAGCATCAATTCTTTGGTGCTCAGCTTTCTTTATAGTCCAACTCTCACATCCATACATGACTACTGGAAAAACCATAGGTTTGACTATATGGGCCTTTCTTTGGCAAAGTAGTGTCTCTGCCTTTTAATATGCTGTCTATGTTGGTCATAGCTTTTCTTCCAAGGAGGAAGCGTCTTTTAAATTCATGAGTGCAATCACCATCTGCAGTGATTTTGGAGCCCACCCCAAAAGTCTGTCACTGTTTCCATGGTTTCCCCATCTATTTGCCATGAAGTGATGGGATTGGATGCCATGATCTTAGTTTTTTGAATGTTGAGTTTATTATTGATCTTATTGATTGCTTGTTGGATCACTACTAATACCAACGATCACAGGTTGAGGTCTCTGGAAACACACACTGAGATGGAGGTGAAAAGGCAATTTTTTTAAATTAGGAGATAGCCCCTGTGAAGGGGAAAAGGAAGAAACTGAATTTGGCAGAGGAAGAAATTGCACAGCAGAACTGACACAATCTTAACACTGCAGGGAGTGTTTGATTGAGGCTAGCTCCTCAGAGTGTCCTAGATTAGGATCAAATTAGCTGGCCTTTGTACTCCTACCTCATTTAGCAACCAGATGCATCCTGTCCTCAAGAAAGGATTTATTGTTTGTAGATTTTTTGATGATGTCATTCTGAGCAGTGTGCAGTCCAAGCGACTCTCAAGTTTTCTCTAGCAATGATCCCACTACTGGGCAAATACCCTGAGGAAACCATAATTAGAAAAGACACATGTATCCCGTGTTCATTACAGCACTGTTTATAATAGCTAGGACATGCAAGCAACCATGTCCATCATATCCATCAACAGATGAATGGATAAAGAAGTTTTGGTACATATATACAACAGAATATTACTCACTCATAAAAAAAAAGGACACGAGTCAATTCTGATAAGGTGGTTGAACCTAGAGCCTATTATACTGAGTGAAGTAAGTCAGAAAGAGAAAAAACAAATATCATATATTAACACATATATAATCTAGAAATATGGTACTGATGAAACTATATGCAGGGTTGCAATGGAGACCCAGACATAGTGAATAGACGTGTGGGAAGTCTATTCACGAGTCTATTCAATAGTAGGGGAAGGGGAGGGTGGGGTGAATGAAGGAGTAGCATGGAAACATATACATTATCATATGTAAAATAGATAGCCAGTGGGAATTTGCTGTATGATGCAGGGAGCTCAAACCCAGTGCTGTGATAACCTAGAGGGGTGGGATGGGGTGGGAGATGGAAGGGAGGTTCACGAGGGAGGGGGCATATGGACATATTATACTTATGCCTGATTCAAGTTGCTATATGGCAGAAACCAACACAATATTGTAAAGCAATTATCTTGCAATTAAAAACAAATAAATTATATGAAAAAGAAAGGGATGACTTTAGATGAGCAGGCTCTCTTTAGCTATTGCCAGTGAGGAGAGTACTGGCAGGTTTTGGGAGGTAGTTCACCATACTCCCAACAACTGGTCAGTAAATTCTTTTTTGAAAGGTTCTGAAGGTGCATGCCTGCCTCTTCTGCAGCTGGGCAGAGAGAGGTTTCTATTGAGGAAAGAAAGAAAGGGATGAACTTTGATGAAGCTTGTGAAGATAGAACTTTTTTTTTCACAAGTTCAAAGTTCCAGAGAATAAAACCAAGGGTCTAGGAGAAGGAACAGAGTGGAAATCTGAATTGGCAAAAAGGAAGTCCAACACATGAGGGGTGTTAGAAGAGAGGATAGGTAAACAGAGTTTACAGCTTGGAAGATGATGCAAAAAAGAGAAATAAGAAGTGCTGTCTGTCCCCACAGTCTTTATTTTATTTTCTATTAATTTAATTTATTTATTTATTTTACTTTACAATATTGTATTGGTTTTGCCATACATTGACTTGAATCCGCCATGAGTGTACATGTGTTCCCCATCCTTAACCCCCCTCCCACCCCTCTCCCTATCCCATCCCTCTGGGTCATCCCAGTGCACCAGCCCCGAGCACCCTGTATCATGCATCAAACCTGGACTGGCGATTCATTTCACATAAGATATTTTACATGTTTCAATGCATTCTCCCATATCATCCTGCCCTCACCCTTTCCCACAGAGTCCAAAAGACTGTTCACTACATCTGTGTCTCTTTTGCTGTCTTTATACAGGGTTATCGTTACCATCTTTCTAAATTCCATATATATGCGTTAGTATACTGTATTGGTGTTTTTCTTTCTGGCTTACTTCACTCTGAATAATAGGCCCCAGTTTTATCTACCTCATTAGAACTGATTCAAACGTATTCTTTTTAATGGCTGAGTAATATTCCATTGTGTATATGTACCACAGCTTTCTTATCTATTCATCTGCTGATGAAAATCTAGGCTGCTTCCATGTCCTGGCTATTATAAACAGTGCTGCAATGAACATTGGGGTACATGTGTCTCTTTTGATTCTGGTTTCTTCAGTGTATATGCCCAGCAGTTAGATTGCTAGGTCATATGGCAGTTCTATTTCCAGTTTTTTAAGGAATCTCCACACTGTTCTCCATAGTGACTGTACTAGTTTGCATTCCCACCAACAGTGTAAGAGGGTCCCCTTTTCTCCACACCCTCTCCAGCATTTATTGCTTGCAGACTTTCGGATAGCAGCCATTCTGACTGGTGTGAAATGGTACCTCATTATGGTTTTGATTTGCATTTCTCTGATAATGAGTGATGTTGAGCATCTTTTCATGTGTTTGTTAGCCATCTGTATGTCTTCTTTGGAGAAATGGCTGCTTAGTTCTTTGGCCCACTTTTTGATTGGGTCTTTTATTTTTCTGGAATTATCCCCACAGTCTTTAAGCCATCTGGCTTCACTGATTTTAACTGTGCCTTAAAGGAGAGTGTGGCAGCTATTCATGGAGTTGCACCTTTAATTTCCTTCTGATCTGAAAAAGTAAATGGTTCCAATGAGCAACTGCAAATGAGCCATGATTCTTAGTCATGGTATTATTTTTTATTTTTATAATTTTAAAATTTATTAATTTTTGGCTGCACCAAATCTTCATTGCTGTGTGGCGAGCAGGGGCTTTTCTCTAGTTGCCTTTCTCATTGCATTTGCTTCTCTTGTTGAAGAGCACGGGTGCTTCAGTGGTTGCAGGACACAGGATTAGTTGCCCCATAGCATGTATAATCTTCCAGAATCAGGAATGGAACCCATGTCCCCTGCATTGCAGGTAGATTCTTAACCACTGGACCACCAGGGAAGTCCTGGTCCTGATCTTTAATCTCAGTACTAGATGCTAATGTTTCTGTGTCCACATTTTAATATTCTTAGCTGACTTGGAAAGACTTAAGTCTGAGACCTAACAGAGCCTGTCAGAACTGATGGGATAATGTAGAAAAGGTTTGCATTCTCACATCCAAGATCTGCCAGTTCTCTAGAGTCTTAATTTTAACACAGGGCTTAACATCTTTCAGGTCTGCAACTTATTCATCAGAATTAAGAGGAATGAACAGGTGCACTTTTCTTTGTAGTAAAAAAGTTAATAATAAAACTGTTAGTACGTACTGTAAGCAGACCCTGAGACAGCTTGAATATTTGCTACACATCTTACAGCCTGAAAAAGTATTTTCATTGCTTCTTTTAATTCCTAGGTTATCGAATATTATAAGTATGTATGCGTGTACTTTTAAAAGAGAGAGAGCATACTACTCTACAAATTTCAATTTTCAGTTAACAATATAGTGTTTAGTGAAATACTTTAGTACAGGAAATGCAAGCTGTGGATGGCTTTATTTTCTCTTATGTACGTTGGTATTGAGTTTGCTGTTTGACAAGTGAATCTGCACAAGTGGTTTAAATGTTTACATTACATGCTTAGCATTAATCCTAAAAGAATGTTTTTTTGAACTGTGTGGACTTGGTTTGAAACCCAGTAACTTTATGAGAGTTGGCAGCCATGACCTGGCCACATGGATTAGGACCTAGATTCTACCCATGTTGGGGAAAACACACGACTAAGGAATATAGAAGGAGGGAATAGAGCAGTAGTCCTTTTAATATTTCATTTTATTAGTAGTGGTATTATATGACATAAGAAGAAAATTCAGTTTTGTTTAAATTAACCCAAAGGGGGACTTCCTGGTGGTCTAGCAGCTATGACTCTAAGCTTCCAATGCAGGGGGGCCAGTTCAATCCCCGATCAGGAATCTAGAACCTACAAGCCATAACTAAGAATTCACAGGTCATAACTAAAGATCTCATATGCTGCAACTAAGAGCCAGTGCAGCCAAATAAATTAAAAAATATTAATAAATTAATTAACTGAAAGAGTGAGCTTTAATCATGACTTCCATTTTTAACACCCATTCCATGATTCTTTTACCCTCAGGAGGTACTTCCAAGTAGCTGTCATAGCATTCATTCATAGTCAAGTTTGCCTTTTTCTTTTTTCTTAAATGTACAAATTCACTTCCTAATATGTCTGCTTCTTTAAGTTCAGGACTTTATTATTTATCTTTAAGGGCTTAGAAGCAAAATAATGTATTTAAACATATGTTGGAACTCCACAAATGTTTTTCATAAATAATTTAAAAATAAGTTTTTATAGATGACTTGTTATTTTTTATAAACAACTGAAAAATAAAGATAGTACAGAAATACTAGAAATTACAGTGGACTAGAAACTAAGTGGGAGAAGGAACTGGCAGCCCACTCCAGTGTTCTTGCCTGGAGAATCCCAGGGACGGCGGAGCCTGGTGGGCTGCCGTCTATGGGGTTGCACAGAGTCGGACACAACTGAAGTGACTTAGCAGCAGCAGCAGCAGAAACTAAGTGACTTATTTTTATATGTTTAACTATTTTGCAGAATTATATTTTAGGCTTCTACATCTTTATTATAGTTCTACCATTTATTCACATGCTAGGTACATTATGGATGTTATAACTCATACCCTCTTTTCCAGTTAAACTGAGCCATTTTTTTTTCTCCCTTAGGTAGTTTTATTGACTTGGAAAACTAAATATTATGTACTAATCAGTAGATGTTCTATACCATTTCCTCCTCCAGAAGGTCTTCCTGACCCAGGGATCGAACCCAGGTCTACCTCCACTGCAGGCAGACGCTTTACCCTCTGAGCCACTAGAGAAGCTCACAGGATATTGTTTTATAATGGAAACAAAGTTCACTAAGACATAATATTATGATATCGTCAACTTGACTCTAAATCAAACTAGTCAAGTTTAAGCATCTAAAATCTTTTGGAGATCTTATATGCTTTGTGAAAACAAATGCCCTCAACATTAACAGTCAGTGGATTTGGAATTTATATCCAGCTCCTAGACTGAAAATAATCAAAAATATTATCTTATTGATTCATTTTAATAAATTCATTTACTTAAATGAATAATTTGTTTAATTTAATAATTAAAACTAATTTAATAATTCATTTTACTGAAGTAGAGTTGATATACAATAAATATAAACTGCATATACATACAGTTTGGTGAGTTTTGATGTGCATATATTGATTTGGCCAAAAAGTTCATTTAGGGTTTTCCATACCATCTTATAGAAAACTCCAAACGAAACTTTTGGCCAACCCAGTATATATGAAACCATCGGTCATACACAGAGTTTCCTCCTGCCCCTTGGAAAACCATCCTATCTGTCGCTCCCATGCCTTCTTCGCAGACACTTGTTTGCTTTCTGTCACTGGTGATTAGTTTTTATTTTCTATAGTTCTGTTTAATAGAATCTTGCAGTATGTACTTCTTTTAGGTCTGTCACTCAGAATGACTTTGATATGCTTCCATGTTTCTTCTTGTTTAATTTGTACATTTCTTCTTACTGCTGAGTTTCATGCCATTATGGGCCATTTCCAGTCTGGCGATATTACAAATAATGTTGCTATGAACATTCACATGCAAGTCTATGTATGGAAGCTTACTTTTTTTCTCTTGAGTAAATACCTGGGATTTGGATGATCACATCATATGGTGTGTATTTATGAACTTTTAAAGAAACCACTAAACCATTTTCCAAAGTGGTTGTACTGTTTTACATTCCCCCATCTGTGTGTGAGGTCTAGTCCCCTCATATTTTCGTCAACACTTGATATGCTTGGTTTATTAATTATTTCCCTCATGACTAATGATGATGAACATCATTTCATGTGCTTTTATACATTATGTTATATTTCTATGGCTTCTGTAATAAATTATCACAAGCTTGTTGGCTTGAAACAACCGAAAGTTCTTCTCTCACAGTTCTGGAGGCTAGATATCTGAAATCAGTTTTACTAAATTAAAATCAAGGTTTTAGCAGAAATTCTAGCGGAGAATACAATTTCTTGCCCTTTCCAGCATCTAGAGCTGAATTCCATGAATTCATTGGCTCCTGGTCCCCTCCTGCATCTTCAAAGTCATGGCACAACATCTTCTCTCTCTGACTCTGCTTCTGTCAATGGCCTTCTCTTCTGTGGTCAAAGCAATCAGCTTTCCTCTAGTGTGGCACACCTGATTGAATTTAAGGTCCACCCAGATAAGCCAGGATAATCTCCCCATCTCAAGAATCTTAACTGACTCACACTTACAAAGTCCTTTTTTCTCCCCAACTAAGGTAACACTCTCATGGTTCCCTGGTGGCTCAGTGGTAATGAATCCACCTGCCAGTGCAGGAGACAGGGCTTCAACACTGGGTCTGAAAGATCTCTGGAGAAGGAAGTGGCAACCTGCTTCAGTATTCTTGCCTGGGAGACCCCATGGACAGAGAAGCCTGGTGGGCTATAGTCCATAGCATCGTACAGGGTTGGACATGACTGAGTGACTGAGCATACATAAGGTAACACTCACAGATTCCAGAGATTTGGACAGGGATAAATTTGTGGAAGCTATTATTCAGTGTACCATGCTATTCTTTAGTGCTTCTTTGTTGTCTTAAATATTCAGATTTTTAGCCTACTTGTTAAAATTTGAAAATTTTTTCTCCCAATGTGGCTATGTGGCTTGTGATTTTATTTATCCTAAAAGTGTCTTTTGAAGAACAGAGGTACCTAATTTTAAGTCTAGTTTATATATATATATATGGATCATGATTTTATTTTATTTTATTTTATTTTTTTTAAATTTTTATTTTAACTTTAGTTTACTTTACATTACTGTATTGGTTTTGCCAAACATTGACATGAATTCACCACGAGTGTACAAG
>SJYQ01000350.1:270353-309262 GCA_006410935.1 Redunca redunca | reverse complement strand
AGGCTTGTGTTGGGGTTCTGGTGAGTGGAGCTGGGTTTCTTCTCTCTGGAGTGCACTGGAGAGACCAGTAATGGGCTATGAGATGTCAATGGTTTTAGAGTAGTTTTGAGCTGCCTGTTTATAGAAGCTCAGAGGTGTGTTCCTGTGTTGCTGGACAGTTAGCGTGGTATGTCTTGCTCTGAAGCTTGTTTGCCCTTGGGCAGGGCTTGGTTTTAGAGTAGGTACGGAGGCGTTTGATGAGTTCCTGTTGGTTAATGTTCCCTGGATTCAGGAGTTCTCTGATGTTCTCAGGCTTTGGGCTTAAGCCTCCTGCTCTGGTTTTTAGTTTTATTTTTACAGTAGCCTCTAGACTTCTCCGTCTATACAGCACTGTTTTTGAAGGCAATGATCTGCTTTTCTGGGTGCTTGATGTCCTCTGCCAGCATTCAGAAGTTGTTTTGTGGAGTTTGCTCGACGTTGAAATGTTTTTTTGAGGAATTTGTGAGGGAGAAAGTAATCTCCTGGTCCTATTCCTCCGCCATCTTCTGGATCATGATTTTAGTATCCTAATAAACCTTTGAAAATCCAAGGACATGTAGATTTTCTTCTAAGCTTTCTTCCATAAATTTTATAGTATTGGGTTTTGCATTGAAGTCTATGATCCAATTGTGTTAACTTTCTTATATGGCACCACATTCAGTTTAGTTCAGTTGATCAGTCATCTCCAACTCTTTGCGATCCCATGGACTGCAGCACACCAGTCCGCCCTGTCTATCATCACCTCCCCAAGCTTACTCAAACTCATGTCCATTGAGTCAGTGATGCCATCCAACCATCTCATCCTCTGTCATCCCCTTCTCCTCCCACCGTCAATCTTTCCCAGCATCAGGTTCTTTTCAAATGTGTCAGCTCTTCACATCAGGTGGCCAAAGTTTGGAGTTAGTTTCAGCGTCATCATCAGTCCTTCCAATGTATATTCAGGACTGATTTCCTTTAGGATGGGCTGGTTGAATCTCCCTGCAGTCCAAGGGACTCTCAAGAGTCTTCTCCAATACCACTGTTCAAAAGCATCAATTCTTTGGCGCTCAGCTTTCTTTATAGTCCAACTCTCACATCCATACACGTCTACTGGAAAAACCATAGCCTTGACTAGATGGATCTTTGTTGCCAAAGTAATGTCTCTGCTTTTTAATATGCTGTATATGGCACTAGACAGGATCTAAGTTCATCTTCTTGCATGTGGATTTCTAAATGTTTAATCACCAGTTGTTGAAAAGCCTATCCGTTCTGCATTGAATTGCCTTTGCTTCTTTGTCAAAAAACATTTATATAAGTGTGGGTCTATTTCTGGACCATCTGTCCTACTTCATTCATAAAATTGTCTTTCTTGATGCCAGTGCCACGCTGTCTTAGATTACCATAACTTTATAATAAGTTTTGAAATCAAGTAGTTTAAGTCCTTCAGGTTTGTTCTTTTTGAAATTGTTTTGGCTATTTAATGTCCTCTGTACTTCCATGTGAGTTTTACAGTGTCTAGCAAAAAATATAACGAAAGGAAAATCCTGTTGAGATTTTGACATGATTGCATGGCATTACCCATGGGCAAAATATACTAGGGCTTCTTTACATTAACTCAGAAATATTTCTTTAGTTTTCAGAGTCCGGACATTCATTTATTCCTTTGTATTCTTTATCTGTACCAAATACCATTAAGGAAAATAAGATCATGGGAATGAATACCCATCCTAGTATTCTTGCCTAGAGAATTCCATGGACAGAGTAGCCTGGCAAGCTATATAGTCCATGGGGTCACAAGGAGTCAGACATGATGAGTGAATAACATTTTCACCAATATAAAACTCTTAAACATTTTAAATATTTCTCTGAAAATATGTTGTATTTTGTTGAAAGACATTGGTTTTCTTTTTTGGAGGTTATTTCTATGGTCTAAAAATATATATATATATAGCAATATTGCCTTTTCCTAGGAGTAACCATTTTCATATCCTTGGTTTCTACAACATTTCACACAGTCCATTTCTTATGAGAAGCTCAGCACAAAAATACATATTTCTAATTTATCTTTCCATCATGTATGTGATAAATTTAAAGAACCTGGCAGTTATATAGTTTAACAACTGTTCCAGTCCATCAACAAAGTATAGAAGTATGACACTTATTTCTTTGAATTACAGGACCCCTGATTATATTCCAGCAAATTTGCTTTCATTTTTTCCTCATTTTTAAGAGCCATGAAATAGAGCTTTAATTGATTTTCTGTATACATATAGTCATTATTATATAAAATACAACCCAGATTTCTAAATAATGTATCAATATTAAGTTTAAAGTATAATTGCCAAAGGCGTGGGAGCTAGGGCTTCCCTGGTGCTACTAGCGGTAAGGAATCTACCTGCCAATGTAGTAGACACAAGTTCCATCTCTAGGCCAAGAAGGGATGCCCTTGGAGTAGCAAATGGACCCCACTCCAGAATTCTTGCCTGGGAAATTCCAGGGGCAGAGGAGTCTGGCAGGCTACTGTCCGTGGGGCCACAAAGAGTCAGACAGACTGAGAGACTGAGTGCACATACATACACACGGGAGCTAAACACGAATGTCTGTGTGGTCCAAAGTGTGTTCTATTTGCATTCCATCACTGCAATAAGTGCAAATCATTTCTATATCTGTTTTTCAGTTCAAGCAGCATAAAGTAAAATTTTTCTTCTCATTGATACTCAGAGGTTAATACACAAAAAGCCTATAAAAATCACTATGTTACTTATCAAAGAGCAAAGCTCAAGATTATAGCCCTGTGAACTAGTAGGTGGTTTTAAAGGGAATGATAGAAACTGTATAACCACCCTAATTGTTTTATTACAATGTTAGTTTTTTTCCAGAGAAATAAGATAAGTGAAATGGATACTATCTAGTGGCTAATTGTGTAAACTAGTTAAATGGGTTACATTTCAACAGATATTTGTATATTTAGCTATTTTAGAAATAAAGTTTTAGCAGTTAAACAGTTGTATGTTTCAATATGCCTGTAGTTTCAAATATTCAGCCATAATGCATTTGAAAAGGATTAAATTCTTCTCACTAGAAATGCTATTTTATAGATTTTTATTTATAAAGTTCAAGGTAAATAGAATTTTAGGCTGTAGCACTTTCTGATGATTTTTGAGGTAATGTCAATTTCATCTTTAATGCAGAAAACGACTGTCACTGTGAGTTGACTAAGCTTTTTGTTGTCAAAAATTATTACTATTTTTATACCTCCCTGGTATGCCAGTAAATGTTTTTGACCTCATTATCATGCCCAGGGCTTTATAATATCTCTTAATACAGGATGAAAATATTTGTCCACTTTTGGTTTGGATGTTTGTGAACATGAATGATTGTGGGGAATCAAATGTAGTTGTTAAAAAGGGTTTTCACTAACAAATAATAAAATCCCTCAGAGGTATGGGTACATGTATTTTTAATAGGTACATTTATTTGATTACCATCAGCCATTTGTAGTACGTTCCAATCGGTCCCCATTAACTGACTTAAAAAAATAGTTATTAAGCCAAGACTTCTCAGACCTTCTGAGCAAGACTGACTTCTGTTTAAATAGAAATTCAAATTTATAAAGTATTTTAAAAATACTAAATTATGTTTTCAGCATGCAGCTTATTTTGGAGCTAAGGGCTGACTAACTTGGATGGATTTTAGGTTGCTTTTTACAAAGTTAGAAATAAGTATTTTAAATATATGGCAGAAAACCTACCTCTAAAGGACCTAAATGACCTATTATAAAAGAAGCTTATTTTTAATAATTAGACACTGCATTTGTTTACATGTATACTCCAGAGTGCCTCTGAAAAATTCAACCCCCACATTTTTACTTTCCTAGAAACAGTGATGGACTTGTTCTAACTAGCTTTACTTGAGTTTCTTTCTCAGTTGCTTTCAGGGCAAATGGCTTGAATCACCGTGTTGTTCGAGTTGATAGTATATGATGATTTAACCCTCAGAATGCTAGCGCTGTGTCTTTTGGCATTAGTCCAAGTCACCATGAGGTACACAGAGGGCACACTTTGTCTTTGCTGAAATCATGAAAGCACTGCAATTTCAGAGTACGTGCTACCTGCTCCCAAATAATAAACTCATATCTACCGCTTTCATTCACGAGTCCATAAAGAGTCCCCCGTGGTTCCCTTAAAACTAAATCAGGAATATGTTTTTTCAGTGGGTATCATATTAATGAGTGGATTTGGGGTGCTGTTGTTATTCATTTTATAAGTAGATTTTCATGGGAAACTAGCTACATTCAAAATTTAGCTCTAGTTTCTCACAGATAATTCTTCCTGATTATATTTTCTTTGAGGAGGTAAAAACTGAACACACAATTATTTGTACTCAAAGTTGCTAACTAGAGTTTCAAGCCAAGAGTTTCTAGAGTAAGACAGCCTCTTTTGTTAGCATTTGCAGCCAAATTATATGAAAAGTTAATTTTAAGATCAACTATATTTAGAAGTACCTTGAAAAGAAATCTTACAGCTACATTTCCAACTATCAGGCTTAAATCAAAGGACTTGCTTTGCTGGAGGAGTCCTGAGAGATAAGAACACATGACGTCTCAGTGGTAAATCAGTTTAACATAAATAAGGTTTCAAAATGTTTAAATTCAGTGTGACTGACTTTTTCAGTCTACAGAATACCAAATAGTCTGCTTAATAAGTGATTTCATGTTTTTTCTCCAGTGTTTCAGTATCAAGACAACCAGAGAATCAGAATCATTACTTCTGAAATTTAGAAAATTGAATAGATATTAGAAATTGGAACCAAAAAACAGATAAGTATTTCTCATTTTCCTAAAGCTTTAAGAATTTATTTAAGCAAAAAATGATTCAAACCAGACAGCACCAAACCAGAGTGATTAGAAGAGCTAGTGAGATAAGTATTTCCAATTCTATTTTGAATTATTTATATATACTCAAGAATATCTTTAATTCTGGTAATATCTGGTATAATTTGGATGTTACATTTTAGCAGTAATCTATCCTAAGTTCATTTTGGCATACATAGGTATTTGTGTATATGTGACATGTATATGTATATTGTGTGTGCCTATATATATGTGTATATATAAAATTTAACATTAATATTACATGTCTTTTGGTTGATCATGCTGAAAATCAATTCAGAAAGCTTAGTTTTCTAAAAATTTAATTAAATTTATTTTCTATTTTTATTGTGGTGTAGTTGACATATAATACTATGTATTTCAAACATAGTGATTTGACATTTATATACATTATTAATTAATCATTATGATCAGTCTAGTGTTCATCACCATACAAAGTTATTACAATATTATTGACTATATTTCCTCTGCTGTACATTACACACCTATGACTTATTTATTTTTTAACAAAGTTTTAACTTCTTAATCTCCTTCACCTATTTTGCCCATAACCCTCCTCTGTCAACTCCCTGTTTGTTCTCTGTATCTGTAAGTCTGTTTCTATTTTGCTTCATTTGTTCATTAATTTTGTTTTTTAGAGTCCTTTTATAAGTGAAATTGTATGTATTTGTCTTTCTTTGTCTCACTTATTTCACTTACCATAATACTCTATAGATCCATCCATGTTGTCATTAATGACATAATTTTATTCTTTTTTTATGGCTAAGTAAGAAAAAAGCTTGGAGAAGGCAATGGCACCCCACTCCAGGACTCTTGCCTGGAAAATCCCATAGATGGAGGAGCCTGGTAGGCTGCAGTCCATGGGGTCGCAAAGAGTTGGAAACGACTGAGCAACTTCACTTGCCCTTTTCACTTTCATGCATTGGAGAAGGAAATGGCAACCCACTCCAGTGTTCTTGCCTGGAGAATCCCAGGGACGGGGAGCCTGGTGGGCTGCCGTCTATGGGGTCACACAGAGTTGGACATGACTGAAGCGACTTAGCAGCAGCAGCAGCATCAAAAAGAAAGCTGAGCACCAAAGAATTGATGCTTTTGAACTGTGGTTTTGGAGAAGACTCTTGTGAGTCCCTTGGACTGCAAGGAGATCCAACCAGTCCATCCTAAAGGAGTCCAGTCCTGGCTGTTCATTGGAAGGACTGATGCTGAGGCTGAAACTCCAGTACTTTGGCCACCTCATGTGAAGAGTTGACTCATTGGAAAAGACCCTGATGCTGGGAGGGATTGGGGTCAGGAGGAGAAGGGGACGACAGAGGATGAGATGGCTGGATGGCATCACCGACTCAATGGACATGAGTTTGGGTGAACTCCGGGAGTTGGTGATGGACAGGGAGGCCTGGAGTGCTGTGATTCATGGGGTCGCAAAGAGTCGGACACGACTGAGCAACTGAACTGAACTGAATATTTCATTATGAATCTTAATCTGTTCCTCTGTCAGTAGACACTTAGGCTGCTTCCATGTTTTGGCTATTATAAATAATGCTGCATTATTACTGGGGTACATGTATCTTTTTGAATTAGTGTTTTCATTTTGTTTGGGGAGTTTTTCTGGAGTAAATATCCTGAAGTAAATTTACTGGATCATATAGGTAGTTCTATTTTTAATTTTTTGAGAAATCTCCATACTGTTTTTCCTAGCGGCTCCACGAGTTTACATTCTCGCTGACAGTGTACACAGGATCACTTTCCTCCATATCCTCACCAACATGACTTTGTCTTTTTGATAACAGCTAAAGGTATGAGGTGATATCTCATTGGGTTTTGACTTGCAGTTCCCTACTAAAGCTCAACATTAGTGATGTTAAGCATCTTTTCACGGGCCCATTGGCCATCTGTATGGCTTCCCTGGATTCTTCTCTGATTCTTGGACCTGAATTTTGCTTTGTTTATTTCCTTCCCCAAGTTAGGGAAGTTTTCCGTTTTTATCATTTTTTTTTTTTCAAATACATTATCTGTCCCCTCCTCTCTCTCCTCTTTCTGAGACTGTCATTTGAATATGGCTTGATGTTATCTCTGAAATCCTTTAAACTATTCTTTTTTAAAATTCTTTTTTCTTTTTGTTATTTCTGTTGGGTGATTTCTACTACTACTCTGTCCCCCAGATTGTTGATTCGTTCTTCTGCATCCTCTTGTCTCCTGTTGATCCCTTTAGTTTATTTTTCATTTCAGTTTTTGTGTTCTTCACTTGTGATTCCTTCATTTTAAAACTTTCTGTCTCTTCCTTGAAGTTCTCAGAGTTAATCCATTCTTCTCGCAGTTTTGCTTAGTGTCCTAATCACGCTTTGAGCTCTTTATTTGATAAATGCTTATCTTTAAATTTATTTCTGAGGTTTTGTCTTGTTCTTTTGTTTGAAAGGTTTTCTCTCATCTCCTTATTTGCCTAATTCTCTGTGTTTGTATCTGTGTGCTGGACATATTGGGCTTCCCTGGTTACTCAGTTGGTAAAGAATCCTCTTGCCAATGCAGGACACCCAGGTTCAATCCCTGGATCAGGAAGATCCCCTGGAGAAGGGAATGGCAACCCACTCCAGTATTTTTGTCTGGAAAATCTCATGGACAGAGGATCCTGATGGGATACAGTCCATGGAGTCACAAAGCGTCGGATACTATTGAGTGACTAACATTTTCACTTTTCACTAGATATATCAGCTACATCTTCCAAACTTAAAAGAGTGTCCTTATGTAGAAGATGTCCTGTGACTCCCAGGGCTAAAATCTCCTGGCAATAGAACAAGGTGCTCTGGGCATATCCCCTGTGTGGTCTGATGTACCCTTCTGTTGTGGTTGGGCCATAATTTCTGCAGGCATGCTGGTGTGTGAGACTAGCCTCTTAGAGTGGAAGCTGCTTTAAAAGGGTGCTGCTGCTGCTAGCTGAGGCTGCCTACCATGTGGGGCAGAGCAGGAACCACTTTGGGAGGGCTGACCAGGACAGGCTGGTTGGGTGGGCACATAGTGTTAGCTAGGTTGATGGAGAGCAACAGAAATGGTACCTGCCAACACTGGGCCAGCTCTGTGAAAGGAGAGAAAAAAGAAAAAAGGCATTTTCTAGAGAAATTTTCCAGAGAAAGTTCCACCAGATCCCTGCCCTTCCAGTACATACCCTAAAATTAGTCACTGAATTTCTTCCACATATGACTTAGGCACTTTTAAAGCTGCTGCCTCTGCATTGGTACTTGGAGTTAGTGAGTTCGTTCATGAGCCCTTCAAGAGCAGAGTCTTAGTTGCCTGCAGCCCTCTGGTTCTGTTATATGATTTACTTCTTTCCCATTAAGAATCAAGTCCCTTTTATAGCTGAGTAATATGACATTGTATATAACTACCACATATAAAGTAAAGTAAGTCAGAAAGAGAAAAACAAATGGATACTGATGAACCTAATTCCAGGGCAGAAATAGAGAAGCGGGCGTAGAGAATGGATGTGTGGACATGGGGGGTGAGAAAGGGAAGTGTGAGATGAATTTGGAGACTAGGTTTCACAAAAATACACTGCTATGTGTAAAAAAGATAGCCAGTATGAACCAGCTGGATAGCGCTGGGAGCTGGGCTCAGTGCTCTTGATTGGCGGATGGGTGGGTTGAGTGGGGTGGGAGGTGGGGGGAGTGATGGAAGAGGGAGGGGATGTACATATAGCTGATTCACTTTCCTAGACAGCAGAAACTAACACAACGTTGTAAAGCAATTATACCCCAGTGGGGGTGGGTGGGAAGAACTGCATCAAATATTGGGGGAAGAAATACATATATAACAAAAATAATTCACTTATTTAACTTCATTTTTTTTTTTTTTGTTAGGAAGCAGAATAGGAATATAAACTTCTTGAATTTTATTCCCCAGGAATTATCACTGAGTTTTTAAACCAGCTAAAGAAAGACTATTCCTGGAAGAATTAAAATATTACAAGCAAAAACTTAAGACCAAATAATTCATGGATATATATATTTGACTCTGTTGCAACAAATACAGTTATTGGCGAAAAGATTGATATAAACAAGACCCTTCTCTCCTTTACTGTTTCATAGATTTTTCTCTCTGTGGTATGTATGTCAGAGACCTGAAACAAAAGTGAAAGCAAACTTACTTCTTTCCGTATTTCTGTCTCTTCTCTCTTCCTTCTTTTCAGCCCAGGCACCAAATATTTATGTTCTGAGCATTTGGCTAGGTGCCAGGGAACAAGAGCTGAGTAAGACACAGTCCCTGACATCAATTGCTTTCCCATCTAGTGATAAAGATAGAATACATAAACGCAAGGATTAAAGTGTTGTAGGCTGTCTCATAAAAGTATATATCTCCTGGGAAAAGGAAAGAAGCATCTGTGTAGGAGGACTTGACAAGTATACAGATAAAATGATGGTTGTGATGATTGTGAGCCTGTGCTTGCCAAGTGGACAAAGTGAGAAGAGTGTTCCAGACAAAAGCAGTAGCACAAGAAAAGTAAAGAGAATCAAAATGCTTGGGGAACGCAGGAAGGTTTAAATAGTTTTGGTATGGCTGGAGTATAAGAGGTTAATGTAGGGATAATAAAGAGGAATGCATCAAAGAGATAGACTAAAACAGTTTTGAATAGCTTTGATAATTTAGAAGTCTGGAGTTTGTGCTAACAAGAAAAGAAACCTATAGAAGGATTTCTTGTTTATTTTAGTAATATCCATCTTGCAGCCAAGTGGAAGACAGTTTGCAGAGAGGCCCATGCAGAAGGAAGGGGGAGGAAGGAGACTCTTTCAATAATTCAAGCAAAGATGAAGATTTAGACTAAGGCAGTAGCTAAAGCAATAGAGATAGAGGAGTGAGCATAGAATGAAGGTTATTTAAGGAAACTCTATCAGGGACTTCTCTGTTGGTCCAGTGGTTAAGAAAGACTTTGCCTTCCAGTGCGGGGAGTACAGTTTAATCCCTGGTCCGGGAGCTAGGATCCCACACATATTGGGGCCAAAAAACCGAAACGTAAAACAGAAGCAATATTGTAACAAATTCAGTAAAGGCTTTAAAAAAAAATAGTCCACATTAAAAAAAAAGAAAGAAAGAAAGCTTTATCAGTATCAACTGGGCAGAAAGCAAAGGGGCTCTTGGAAATTATTTTTTCCTATGTCCACAAAGGAACAAAAAGGCAAGAAGCCTGAATTCTCTACTTTTTAATTAATAGTTGCTTTTAGATCAATGATCATTTATTTATATAAAAGATAAATATTTTCTGTGAAATTTTTCTATATGGCTTTATGTGGATTTTCTTTTTTTTTTTTCCCCTCTCTCACATTATGTTACTTTTTCTTATTGCTGCTTGTATCTTAAACAGTTCATGATGAGAAAGGGACTTTGTACCAACTTGGGAAAAGAATTGTTTTCTTTATATGTAAATTCATTCACTCAACAAACATTTACATAGCATCTGCACTGTGTCTCCAGGGATATGAAAATAAAGTGATCTGATCCATGGCCTTAACTTAAAGACTTCACACACAATGGAGAGAACATGTAGAAATCACTACTTTATAATGTAATAAATTCCAGAATGGAGGTATATATAATATATGGACTGCAGAGGAACACAGGAGAAAGTAAAAGCTGGAGGCCAAACTTGAAAAATGAATAGTTTGCCATGGGGAGAGGGAGTGAGACAGGATGAAGACATTTTATATTCAAAATTTCAGACAAATAAGTGAAGCAGAAACAAATGTTTCAGAATGACCTGGGAGAAAATGGTAAGAGATGAAGCCACTTAAAATCAGTAGGCAGAGACCAGGTTATGGAGTGTCCTTCAAGACAAAATATTCGAGAGTTATGACAGGATCAGCATTGCATATGCAGAGAAAAGAAAAAGAACTAGCATGAGTTAAGTATGTGCTAGCATTGTGATGAGTGCCTTCGGTAAGGTATCTCAGCCTGATTGGTGGGAAAAGTACAGTTTTGCAACTAAACAAACCTGAGTTCAGACCCTAAATTTTCTTTATTAATTTTAAGAGTTGGGCCAATTACTCAAGTTCTTCAACTACCTATTGCCTACAAAATGTTTAACAGGAATTTGTATAGTTATAAAGAACAGATGTTAGCTGTAAAATGTGTAACATATAGATGTAATTATATTGTTACTACTAATAAACACTCTTACAGCTGAAATTTAAAGCCATGCTTAAATCCAAAGGATACATATGACACAAGCCTTAATCAATCAGAATGTTGCAGCCCTTTGGACTGTTTGATTTAGTAGTGGGTGTGTAACTCATTCTGAGTCCACCAGTTAACCTTGAGAATTATATGGGAGATAAGGTCTATTTTTCTGATAGATTTAAAGCATTGAGAATGTGAATCTAGAAATCCTTGTCATCTTTTGCCACTATGAAGCATGAACTGCCAAGAAGTCAAGCGAAAATCAAGGGAGACAAAGTCAAAAAATGACAGTCTTGGTTCAGTTGGACTTGAATGAAATTAGCTGTAACTATGAATTTTATTTTTTGGGTAAAGGAGCTAAGTGGGCTTCCCAGGAGGTTCACTGGTAAAGAATCCACCTGCCAATGCAGGAGACATAAGTTAAATCTCTGGGTCAGGAAGATCCCCTGGAGAAGGAAATGGCAACCCACTCCAGTATTCTTGTCTGGAAAATTCCATGGACAGAGGAGCGTGGTAGGCTACGGTTCATGAGGGTCACAAAAGAGTCAGACATGACTTAGTGACTAAACAGCAACAGCAGAGGAGCTAAGTAATAGTAATAACCACATTAATAAAAATAACTTTTCTCTTGGCATAACTCAGCTTGAGTTGAGTTTTCAGTCACTTGCATCCAAGAATACTGAATAATAAAATTGAAATCAGCAACACAGAACTGCCTTTGGAATAGAGATAATGTAGGAATAGGAAGGATTATCATCAATAAGGTAAAGGACTAAATATTAGGACTTGTCTGGAGAATCCCAGGGACGGTGGAGCCTGGTGGGCTGCCATCTATGGGGTCTCACAGAGTCAGACATGACTGAAGCGACTTAGCAGCAGCAGCAGAGACAGTTCATGTAGATCCCTTGTTCTAGAAGCTGAGCTATTAAAAAATAATTTTAAAGGAGAAGGTGCAGTAGCTTGATTGAAGGCAGAGTTGAGGAAGTATTTGTTCCTAAGATGGGAGAGACTTGAGCATGTTTATAGACTTAGGGAAAGAAGCCAGTGGAAAGGAACAGGTTGACAGTAGAGAAGAGAAGGGATAATTAATGGAGGAGAGTCCAGGCAGAGACAGGATATGATGAGTATTTCTGTTGCCATGAAGTCTCTAGTAAGGTCTAGTGTCTGCTCAGATGGTAAATTCTACTAAATATGTTCAAATTTTTTATTAAAAAATTTTTACTTCTAACTATATATTTTTATGTCTTCTCTAATCTCTCCTGCTTTCCTAAATCCTATGAAGCCTTACAACAGCCCCCACTCTCTCACCAAAAAATAAACATACAAATAAACAGAATTAAAAATCCCTGTTCAAACTGATAGAGATTTTCATGCCCTGAGCATAGCCCAAGATAACTGAAGGAAACTCAGAGTCATTTTGTAGGTTTTTAGGTTCTGCTCTACTTTTTTGCCCACAATTTTGCACAAGCTGGTGCACAAACACAATGGGAAAGAGGATTACGTCAAATGTATGAAAGACATGGCAAGAATCCAATGGGAAAGACATGCCCTCCACATTTGGCAGGAGGAATGTGGGGAGGCAGTGGCTTTGTAAAGTGATGAGTCACACTTGAACAGACGCTCTGGAAGGAATTAGTTCAAGAGAAGGCTGGAGAGCTCCCGGACATGTATGAGTGCCTCGGGCTATTAGCAGTTATGTGTGTGATCACAGAGAGACCAGGAAACCCTGAGAGCCTTAGCTCTTCTTTCTGGAAACAGCAGAGGAAAGAATTCCTGCTTCTCATGCCTCTGTGCTGGGTGGAAAATCACAGCACTTCTGTTACAATGAGAAAATATTTCATGAGCACTACTTTTTAGAAAACTTTATCTTAACCCAAAGTGTGTGAGTCATTCAGTCGTGTCTGACTCTTTGTGACCCATCACTGTAGCCCACCTGGCTCCTCTGTCCATGGCATCCTCCAGGCAAGCATACTGGAGTGGGTAGCCACTCCCTTCTCCAGGGGATCTTCCCAACCCAGGGACCGAACTCAGATCTCCCACATTGCAGGCCGATTCTTTACTGTCTCAGCCACCAGGGGAACCCAAAGTATATCATAAGGATGTTAAGTATGGTCACTAGATAAAGAAAACCATGACTCTAAAGGAAAGATTAATCTAAGTTCACCTAGGCCACAAAATTAATGAGCTTGAGAAAGACTGGGCAAGAGATGGATGAGAGAGAAGGAACTTGTTTAACTTGGAATCAATCACCAAAAAACAAGGAAGCATCTAATCAGCAGCAGATGATGAGCATGTAGACAAACCCTGAAATAATAACCAGGCAAAGAAAACCAAATTTAAATATCAAACTTACACATTGAACAATGTTATAAATATCAAATGCCATGGATCGGGAATCACAAGTTCCCATTTCTTATGGTAGTAAACTGTTCAATATTTATTGCCTTGAGCAGAGACGGGCTATCTTTTTGCAATAATATTAAAAATAAACAAATATGCCTGCCTATCTACATAAATAACAGCTATTCTCCTGATTCTATTTATGGTACTGTTTCATGGTAATCATATACCTTTGAACAGCAGTTGTAAAATTCCAATCTTACAACAATCAATTACATCCTGAGTTCATGATGTAGAACAATATAATTTGTTGTGATATTCTTGAATGTTCAGATTTGACCAGGGAATAAAAAAAAATGGCTATGATATAGAAAAATATAATTTGTTGTGATATTCTTGAATGTTCAGATTTGACCAGGGAATTTAAAAAAAAAAGTTTACACTTTCATAGGTTGAATTATTAAAGGGTGACCTAAATCCCCACAGATTAGTTTTTTACGTGAAGTGTCATGAAATCAATATAATTTGGGTATTAGATAATGCATCTGAGTTTGCACATTGGTTTATAAAGTATTTTGTTTTTAAGCATTAAGTGATCAATCAGGACACAGAAATCTTTGGTTTCAGGCCATCTAAAATGGATGAAAAGCTGCTAGGATGGAGGCAGTTGAGCAGAGGGCATCAGAAGAGAGTTTCAGAGTGTGCCAAAGCAGCAGCTCACTTTGAGCTTTTATAATATAAAGCTTACTTAAAAAAAAAAAAAAAATTCAGAAGACCAAAAGTAGTTGAACTAGGAAACTCCTAGTTCTGGGAAATTTTGGTGGAGACACAAAGCTTGTACAACCCAACTATGATCAGATGACTTGCCCATTTCCTTATTCCACTTTCATTTGTTTAGTAGAATAACCTTGACACTAGGTTACTGTGGAATTGAATTGAAGTTTCCACAGACTGTCAACATCTCCACCATGTAACTGCTTCCCTGGTAGCTCAGCTGGTAAAGAATCCGCCTGCAATGCAGGAGACCCTGGTTCAATTCCTGGATTGGGAAGATCCCCTGGAGAAGGGTTAGGTTTCCCACTCCAGTACTCTTGGGCTTCCCTTGTGATCCAGATGGTAAAGAATTTGCCTGCAGTGCAGGAGACCTCGGTTCAAACCCTGGGTTGGGAAGATCCCTTGAAGGAGGGCATGGCAACCCACTCCAACATTCTTGCCTGGAGAATTCCCATGGACAGAGGAGCCTGGTGGGCTACAGTCCATGGGGTCACAAAGAGTTGGACACGACTGAGTTGACTAAGCACAGTGCAGTGCTGCCATTTGACTAGAGTGATGTCAGGAAAGCCAGTGGTCTGAGGCCAACCATGAACAGTGAAGGGATGTCCTCTAACCTCAGTGGAAGTGAAGGGGCTTGTTTGGCTTTGTCTTTTCTAAATTGGCAGGGAAGAGTGTTCTTTGTTTCCTGCTGTTTGAAAGGAGCTAGAAGCTGTAGGTATGTGAGACCTGATTCTCTCCAGTCTCCTCTGCATGAAAATTCTTGGCTCTTTGCCTGGTTTACTTTACAATCTGTACAACCTCATTATTCTTCTTTTCCTCTGGTGTTCTTCCCTGAAGAGGTTTTCTTGAATGTGATTTTTTTCTGTCTGGGTCTTCAGAGTTGACTGTGCAGAAATCTAATAAAGAATGTCAAAGTGCTGCCCTTGAGGGTGTGATAATAATGACTTTTGCTTGGAGAGCACCATCTATTATTATCTATGATGGATTATTATCATCCCTTAGGACTTCTCAGGAGGCCTCTGGAAAAAGTCCATCACAATATATTTCCCCATTCTATAGATTTGAAAACTGAGGTATATGAAACAATGGAAGAAAATTGGCAATTCTAATGGTCATGTGCCAAAATATTACAGTAAAGAAAAAGAGCTGACAATGGCAGCTAGTCTGTGCCTGATCCTGTGTTAGGTGCTAGACTTCTTAAATATGTCACTTCTAATTTCCACAATGACTTTGCAAATTAAATGGCATTGTTTCCACTTCCTGCCTAGTCCCAGAGCTAGGATTTGATTCCAAAACTGGTCTTCATCACATCATGCTTTGACTCCCAACAGAGTTAAAATTTTTATTACATATTTAAGTAGAACATTAAGTTTTCAAAAGCATTTTGTTGACTGCTACTTTATCCTCACAAGAATCCCTTTCATTTGGTAGAGATTGCTAACTCTTTCTCAAAGATGAAGAAACTAAAGAAAATAGAGACACTCTGACCTGCTACAGAAATTAATCACATTATAGGAATTAGACTGACGCTGAAGCTCCAATACTTTGGCCACCTGGTGTGAAGAGCCACCTCATTGGAAAAGTCCCTGATGTTGGGAAAGATTGATGTTAGGAAAAGGGCGTGACAGAGGATGAGATGATTTGATAGCATCACTGATTCAGTGGAAATGAATTTGAGCAAACTCTGCGAGGTAGTGAAGGACAGGGGAGCCTGGCATGCTGCAGTCCCTGGTGTCACAAAGAGTCAGACACAACTTTGCGACTGAACAACTATAACAAGGGATTAGAATTCAGATCTCTGTATTGAAAGCCTGTGTCATTTACGTTAGACCACACCATCTATTTTTGAGTGTTTATTTTGGGTAGACTCAAAGCAGTTAAGGTCAATGAAGATTTCCACAAATAACCATCTAAACTTACATAATGTTACTGAAGCTATAGGTAAGGGGGGCTATTGGACATCATGGAGAAAAATGCACTTGTAAGTTTTCTAAGAGCAGAAACCTTATATCCCCAACAACTAGCACACGTCATGGCAAATAGTAGGTACTCAGTACATAATGCTGAATGAGTAAGGAATAACGTAATTACATTCAGAGATTGAGAGAGCTTGCTAATGTGAGAAAATGCATAGAAACTGAGTAGGTAGCATTGGTTTATAGTTAAAAACAACTTTTAAGCTTGTCTGTGAGGCTCATTGATAGTAAAAGTGGAGGACTATGAAAGTGAACGTGCCAGTCACTCAGCGTGTCCAGCTCTTTGTGACCCCATGGACTATATAGCCCATCAGGTTCCTCTGTCCATGGGATTTCTCAGCAAGAATGCTGGAGTGGGCTGTCCATTTCCTTCTCTGGGGAACCTTCCCAACCCAGGCCTCAAACCTGGGTCTCCTACACTGCATGCAGACTGCACTGTCTGAGCCACCAGGGAAGCCTATATATCTCTTCTTAAAAGTCTTTCCTGGGAATATATCATCTGAGAAATATTTTTTAATTTGACTATATACATCATACTAAATTCATCTATACCCTGAAAATTCCACCAGATTTATCAGTGGTATGTCTCTCTTTGGCTATCCTCAAAATGGCCTTATATCCCTAAGAATTTGTTCATTCTTTTGATTGATAATTGAGTAATTTTTCTTGAGTGCCTACAAGGTGTTAATCATGGATCTGACTACTGGAGGTATAGCAATAAGGAGAATAAGAGAAAATTCTTCCCTTGTATACTGTACATTCTAGTGTAGAAAGACAGAATTATCAAAAAGTTAAATACATGCTGTATCAAATGGGGGTGACAACAATGGAAAAAGATAGAGGCAGCTTATGGAGTTCATGCGTGTGTGTGTTTGTGTGTGTGCATGTGTACACATGTTCAGTTTCAAGTACAGTGCTATGGGAAGTCTCGTATATAAGATGGTGTTTGACCAAAGATGTAGCAGGTGAGACAGATGTAGATCCTTAGTGGGGTGGGAAAAGCATTTTTGAATGGAATATTATTTTTTTTATTTTTTAATAGGAGTGTAATTGCTATACAATATTGTGTTAGTTTCTACTGTATGACAATGTTGTGAATCAGCTATAAGTATGCATATATCCCCTGCCACTTGAGAGGATAGACTATTATTCAGCAATGAGAAAGGAAGAAATCTTGCCACTTGCAACAACATGAATGAATCCAGAGCAGTGTGCTGAGTAAAATAAGCCAGAGAAACACAAACACTGCATGGTATCATTTGTATGTGACATTATTTTTTTTTTTAAGTCAGACTCATAGAAAGTAGAAAAAGGACTGCCAAGGGCTGAGGAAAATAGGGACTGGCAAAAAAAAAGAAAAAGGAAAGGAAAAGCAAAACCAAAGACTGTGAAAGAGCACTCAGTTAAGTAGGAGGAGAAACAGAATTTTCTATTTGAAAGCCAAGTGATAACCATGTTTAAAGAAGATTGAGCAGGGGTGCCAAGTGTTTCTTTTCAACCATGAAACAACTGATACCAAATGTTGCTTAACAATCATGGGAAGAGAACTGATTAAAAGTTTTAACAATGGGAGATTATTCCTGCGTTGACAAAAGCTGCTTCCTTGGAGAGATGAGGCTAAAAAGAAGAAATAAAGGCAACAATAAATGTACAATGTTATATTTCAGAAAAGCAGAGCAATGTGTCACTAACTGGAGAGGACTGAGGTGACTTGGAATAAGGAGGGGGTTGTGTTGGACACACTGATGGTGTGACATTCTAATCTGGGTGGATTTAGGGAAGATGGAGAAGAGACGGGAAGTGCTAATATGAGGAACACCCACTAGCATTCACACCTAGGGATGGTAGGACATGGAGAGAGAAACTAGCCAGCATGTCAGGGATCCGAATGGAAATGGACCTTCTCTGTTGGAGTTAAAAAAAAAAATTAAGTGAAGGGAACTCTCATTGCCATATTTTTTTAAAGTTTTTTTAGAGTAATAGTTTTTTTATGACATTGTGTCAGTTTCTGCTGTACAGCAGGAAAAAAATTAGTGAATCAGTTGTACTTGTTGTAGACTTACATCTAACCAGATATACATTTTTAGATTCTTTTCCCATATAGGCCATTACAGAGAACTGAGTAGAGGTCCCTGTGCTATAGAGTAGGTTCTTATTTGTTGTCTGTTTTATATATAGTAATGTGTATGTCAATCCCAATCTCCCAATTTATCCTCCATTGCCTTTCCCCCTTGGTAACCATATTTGTTTTCTACATCTGTGACTCTATTTCTGTTCTGAAATAAGTACATTTGCACCATTTTTTAAAGAATGGACTTTATTTTAAATTGAAGTGTAGTTGATTTACAATATTGTGTTGATTTCTGCTGTTATTCTCTTCCATTATGGTTTATCACAGGATATTGAATATAGATAGTTCCCCGTGCAATAGAGTAGGATGTTGTTGTTTATCCTTCCTACATATAATTTTTAGATTCCTCACTGCCTTATTTGAAAACATAGGTTAAAGACATACTTTAGCCCAGAGGGTCTAGTGGAATGGTTCCAGGAATTGGAGAATGAACGACAAGAGGTAAGGATTGGGTAGGAGATCTACAGGGAGATGTTGGTTTGGGGTCTTGGAGATGGATAGTGACCTAGGACTTGTTGTTACTGAGATGAAACAATAATAGAAACAAGAGGATTAAACTTGATGATCTTAAAGCAAATTATAGAGACAAGTTTGTGAGTTCTGGACTTGAGGGAGGAAGAGATGGCAGTATTGTTTGGTGTGTGAAGAGCATGGGGGAGTGTTACATGATATCTGTAAATGCTAAAGATTTCTTTTTCTCTAGGTGGTAGATTTTAGGCTTTTTCCTGACTCTGTTCTTATACTGTTCTATAATTACTATTAAATAACTATTTGTCAACAAAAAGAATGGAAAAATTACTTTATTCCAGAAGATGCTAAAATGCTAAATGAGTCTTCATCCTAAGAGCGACAATATAACTTGGAAAGAACAGGACTCCTATTAAAAGCAACTAGAAAAGCTAAATAAAATGGTGATCAATTCAAATATGTCAGAGGATACTAAAGAAAGGACACTGGAGAGACCAAGGTAGGGCACTTAGATATAAAGTGATAGTCTCCTTAGGACAACAGCTGGATTTTGGGGATGTGTAGGGCTGAGACAGTAAACTGACTGGTGTTCAGAGTCCAGTGGTTCTTGAAATGTCTGGTGATTCTCTGTTTTTTGGCAGGATGTAGAGTCACCTGGTACTCTGCTCCAGTACTCTTGCCTGGAAAATCCCATGGGTGGAGGAGCCTGGTAGGCTGCAGTCCATGAGGTCGTGAAGAGTTGGACAGGACTGAGCGACTTCACTCTCACTTTTCACTTTCATGCACTGGAGAAGGAAATGGCAACCCACTCCAGTGTTCTTGCCTGGAGAATCCCAGGGACGGGGGAGCCTGGTGGGCCGCCCTCTATGAGGTTACACAGAGCTGGACACAACTGAAGTGACTTAGCAGCAGCAGAGTCACCAAGGTGAATAACCATAAGTCCCCTTGTTGTTCAGTTGCTCAGTCGTGTATGACTTTTTGAGACACAACTGAGCAAATCCCTTAAAGTCTAAGGGAACTGCCACAGTGTATAGCTTCATGGCCCCAGGGATCACAGGGTCCCTAGGACTCAGTCAGTGGGTTTCAAATCTGAATATTGCTTCAGATCTGATAACCAAGCAAGGGATGCTGATATTTTATTAGGGCAGCTCCCCTCATCTCCCTACCCTTCCAATCTTGCCCTTTTGTTGTTGTTGCTGTCATCACGGCTTTTGAGCAGGACTTCTGTGGACTGTCTATTTCTCTTGCTTGCAAGGACAACACTGTTCATCATCTATGCTTTTCCCTGTAGGTCAGGTCTTCTTGGCTCCTCCTCAGCTCATGCTCTGACCTTTCTGGTCTTTATGGTTATGACAGCCTTGCAGCTGATCGTAGATAACCCCTGCCACCTGGTCTTTACTATCGAGATGTGGGCCCAAACATTATCCCTATGGCTGCTCATGCACCCTACTCTGACTGCCTCTCCTCCTGTCATTCCTAACTTGCAGAAGAGACTCACCCCTGAACTTCACAGGACTGCTTGGGCCCTCATACCAGTGCACGGCTGATGACCTTGGCTAATGTGTGATTCTCCTGGTCTTCTCATGGAACCTGATCTTCTTGGTCTTACCTACTATTAATATATCCATTCCAGCACATTTATTTCTGTCAGCTTCTTTTTTCCTTCCTATACCAAGTAAAAAAAGTGTTAGTCATTCAGTCATGTCTGATTCTTTTGTGACCGCATGAAATGTAGCCCACCCAGCTTCTCTGTCCATGGAATTCTCCAGGCAAGAGTACTGGAGTGGGTAGCCGTTTCCTTCTCCAGGGAATCTTACCAACCTAGGGATTGAATCTAGGTCTCCTGCATTACAGGTAGATTCTTTATCATCTCAACCACCAGGGAAGTCAAATGTCAGGACAATTCAGACATTTCTACTTTGCTGAGAGTATGCCATTTTGTTTTTCTAACTCTAAAGAGCCCAACAATGAATTGGCCCCATCCTTGAGGATCCTAGCTTAGGCATTAAGCCTTGTGTCTCAAGAAAGTATAGCTGAGTTAATCAATCCTTTCTCATCTAGCCCTACATTCTACCTCCCTTGATCAAGCACCATCAGAACCCAATCCCAGGATAATTGCTTAACCTCCAATTAAAAATAAAAATTAAAATAAATTTTAAAAAGAAAGAAACATAACTTTAAAAAAAAGAATCCAATCCTGGTAGTACTCACATGGCTCACTGTTCCATTCTGGCTAATTCTTGCTATTTTTTTTTTAATATACATTTATGAGATTTTCCTCCCTTCTGAGGCTTAGCATATCCCCTGCCAGCTGATACTGGGATTTAACCCTAGTTATCAGCTTAACAGCCATGAGAAGTAAGGACCAGTCCTGAGGGACACACCTTATATTTCACGGGAGAGAGGCATCCTTAGTATCTTCTCACATAGCAGAAGTTCTACCTCTTGTAAGGAAAGAACGGACTACTTCTGCAAGCCCAAAGTGTTCAAGGGGAGTTACAGAGTCCACCCCCTGGGGGGAGGGGGTGGGCAGGAAGCCAGGCAGATATCTCCATCTCATGGTTCATGATCTCACATTTTACCCACCAGGCCATGGACTTCACATAACAGGACTGCTTTGCCTGAGTCTTCCTACTTCTTTGAAATGCTGCAACTCCAACAGATAAGTCTCAACCTGTCAGTCAACTGTGTGGCTCTCCCAACACAGGTGATGGGGACTCAGTGCAAGCTACCCAGCCTGACTGAGGAGGGCTTCTCTGACTCATAAATAGCTACTAACGGCTCATTGGGAGTTTCCCTGGTGGTATAGTCCAAAGAACCCACTTGCCATTGCAGGATATGCAGATGCAATTCCTGGGTTGAGAAGATGCCTTGGAGGAGGAAATGGTAACCCACTCCAGTATTCTTGTCTGAGAAATCCCATGGACAGAGGAGCCTAGTGGGCTAAAGAGGTTGCAAAAGGTTAGACACAACTTAGCAACTAAACAGCAGCAACAACTCCTTGTTAAGAGTCTTCAGTCTTTCCACCAGGTGTCAATACAACTCAAGAAAACCAGCTGATTCTGCTGTGGTTTTAAGCATTTTCCTCCCTGCCCTCTCCTTGTTGTTCAAATACCCTGACTCGTCACACCTGCTACAACATTCTTTTTCAACAGAACATTTTCCCAGGTCACCACCAGTGAAACCAGGCAACTGAGCTGCAGTATGTTGCCAGGAATTATTTAGGCTTACCATCAGCTAGGAAAGTGTTCTGTTTACTTCTGGGTGTGTAGCTGGTGAGCCGTTCTCCACGTCGCCATCTTGGTGCCCCTTTCTCAGGCTAGTCCTGGTACCATTTGTGAAAGTGCAGATACTCCAAGTAGCAGACAGCAAAGCAGAAATAAATACGCAAGAATTTCATCAGGAGAATGCCTGTGAGACAAAGGTTCTGGGGAGGCTAAGAGAGCTGGCAGACTACAATGCAAGTTGAACCCAAGGAAAGGATAGAAGGAAGGAAGGTGAGGTCGAAGATCCTAGACCATCCTACAGTCTAAAGGAGGTTCAGCGAAGCTGTTGGTGAGTACAGTGGCCCCCCTTGTCCGTGAGGGATATGTTCCAAGACCCCCAGTGGATTCCTAAAACCAGGGACATTATTGAGCCCTACACATACTGTTTTTTCCCATACATACATATCTATGGGAAAGTTTAATCCATAAATTAGGCACAGTAAGAGGTTAACAACAAAACTAATAATAAAACAGAATGATCATAACAATATTGGGCTTCCCGGTTGGCTCAGTGGTAAAGATTCCATCTGCCAATACAGGAGATGCAGGTTCGATCCCTGGATTGGGAAGATCCCCTGGAGGAGGAAGTGGCAGCCCACTCCAGTATTCTTGCCCAGAAAACCATGAACAGAGGAGCCGTGCAGGCTATATAGTCCACGGGGTCACGTAAAGAGTCGTATACAATGAGCAACCATGCACACATAACGATATGCTATAATACAGGTTATGTGAATGTGGCCTCTCTCTCCCCAATTGTACAAATTTCATGCCTTTTTCACCCTAACTAAATTTGAACCACACATTGTGGCCATAACTTTCCCAGTTTGAGGTGCAACAGCCAAAAAGGAATTTATTTTTCTTCTTTATGGTTTTATGGATATATTTTCTTTTTTAAAGAAATATTTTAATTGGAGGCTAATTACTTTACAATATTGTAGTGGTTTTTGCCATACATTGACATGAATCAGCCATAGGTGTACATGTGTTCCCCATCCTGAACCCCCCTCCCACCTCCCTCCCCATCCCATCCCTCAGGGTCATCCCAGTGCACCAACCCTGTCTTACCAGAGATTTAGCAATCTCCGCTTACATTTTTTTTTTCTTTCCTTAATTCAGGAACTTTCACCTTTTCACTTAAAGGAAGCACCATTAGAGCTTCTCTTTGGCCTCTCCAAATTGCCAGGATCCCTGCTCTTGCGTTTGGGGGCTATTACTAAGTAAAATTAGGGTTACTTGGAGCACAGGCACTGTGACACTGGGACAGTAACCCAATAACCAAGATGGCTCATAAGTGACTAACAGGCAGGACAAGCTGAACAAAGTGATGATTCACATCCCGGGTGGGTCAGAGTAAGACTGTGCGAGATTTCATCCTGTTAACTCAAAAAGACATGCAATTTTAAACTTATGAATTATTTATTTCTGGAAATGTTTATGCAATATTTTAGGACTGAAGTTGACCACAGGTACTGAATCTGTGAAAAATGGAACCGCAGATGATGGGGGACGACTATATTTGAGCCAAGGTCAGCTGTTAGAGGAGTTCCATATCTGCCAGGCATGGGCCCTCCTCAGAATCCTCACAGTGCTCAGTTATCAGCTGGGATGAGGCTAGTAGGGCTTTCCCTGGTGGCTCAGATAGTGAAGAATCTGCCTACAATGCAGGAGATCTGGGTTCAGTCCCGGGGCCACGAATATCGCCTAGAGAAGGGAAGGCTACACACTCCAGTACTCTCACCTGGGAAATCCCATGCATAGAGGAGCCTGGTCGGCCACAGGCCACAGACACATAAGGGTAGAAAGTATGGCCATGTTGTTCTGTTGTTCTGTAGCATCTGGTCCCTTGGTCTAAACTCCCTTTAGATGGAGGTCTATGACATGCAGTCCCATGAGCAGGACATCTTGGTTTCTGTAGTTTTAACTGTTGATTTATTTCTTAAATACTCTAAATTCACAAGGCAAAATTTTCTAGGAGTCTTTAAAAGAAACCTTAACTTTAGGGTTTGTGAGTGTGTGTGTTTAACCATTCCCTTTCTCTTTGAGAGTCTCCAAACTCTAAGGTTCATCTCTCCAGGACTTTGAGATTTCTGATTTCTGATTAACATTTTAGCCTCTTACCAGTTGCTTTCTACTTGGTGTGTTGGCCCTTTGACTAAAGCATGGAGAACTTAGAACTCAATGAATACACTTGAGGGGGAATTGCACTCAGAATATTGGGTTCATTTCTCTGTAATTCACCTTCCTTCAAGATATTGGTCTCTCTGGTCCTTGCTGCTTTGGTAAACCTGAGTACCAACTTTTATCTTTTCAGGTCAATGATAGTACTGCTCCACAACACATTTTTTGTTTGACCTCTCTTCAAATGTTATTTTACCAGCAGACACCCTGATAGGATTCCCTGGTAGCTTGGATGGTAAAGAATCCACCTTCAGTGTAGGAGACCTGGCTTTGATCCCTGGATTGAGAAGATCCCCTGGAGGAAGGCATGGCAACCCACTCCAGTATTCTTGCTTGGAGAATCCCCTGGACAGAGGAGCCTGGCAGACTACAGTCCATGGGGTCGCAAACAGCTGGACACAACTGAGCAACTAAGCATAGTACCCTGATGGAAGAAGGTGGTAGTAAAAGCAGGCTCATCTTAATACCTTCCCAGTTACTTAGGAACCTGGCCCTTTAAATTCTGGCTGCATTGGTTGTTCTACAATGCCACCATTTATTTTGAATTCTATCAAGCTTTTTTGTTTGTATTTTATTAAGCTTCTTGAGTTATTCTAGATGGAGAATTGAATCTGATATTAGTCATTCAGTCATAGATGAGTCATATAATATTTAGTTTAAAAAATCTGCATTATTACCCTTGGAGACCTACTTCCCACTTAGTTCTTAATATTCAAATCCACCCAGACAAAAACAATTAACATTTTCTTCCTCAAGAGAAAATATATTCTCTATAATCTTCTCATCATGTCCCTGGTATACTATGCTTCTTTTATCTCAAGATAGACTTGCTGCTGCTACTGCTGCTAAGTCGCTTCAGTTGTGTCCAACTCTGTACCAACCTATAGACAGCAGCCCACCAGGCTCCCCCGAACCTGGGACTCTCCAGGCAAGAACACTGGAGTGGGTTGCCATTTCCTTCTCCAGTGCATGGAAGTGAAAAGTGAAAGGGAAGTCGCTCAATCACGTCCGACTCTTCGTGACCCCATGGACTGCAGCCCACCAGGCTCCTCTGCCCATGGGATTTTCCAGGCAAGAGTACTGGAGTGGGGTGCCATTGCCTTTTCTGCAACATAGACTTAGGCAGTTTTAAAATATGGTTGTTAAAAGTTCTACGTAGAAGGCAAGGCATTAAGTATGATATTTTAAATCATATTAAAGCTGTATGCTTGTGTGCTGGAAGGAAACTGAGGGGCAGTTTTGTGGGGTGGCAACTGAGGGGTAGTTTTGTGTGGTGGCTTGTTCCTTAGCTACGGTCTTCCTGGGAAAACCTGGTTGTAAACTAACATTTTCATTGCAACTGTGATTTTCATTACATCAAATCTACTGTTTCTCTGATTTCTTTTTTAAATCAAAAAATGACAGTTTATATTAGTAGGGAATGTATTAGAAAAAAGTGTCAGAGATAGGACATACTTGAAATCTTTCTGAATGTGTGATTTATAAAGGAAACTATTACAAGTATACAGGTTAACATTACACTTCTGAAAATCTGAGCTCTATAACAGTTTTCAGAGTTAACAATTATTTGCTGTGAATCTGTGTTTTACGTACTTAATAAATAGTTGCTCAAGTTCTATATTTTATAAGTATGCTTTTTGAGCTTTTCCTTTGTGGCAGTTATTGATTTTTATTTCTGTGTATTCATTAATGCTTTATTGCTGTATAATTTCTATTTTTTCCTGTCTTCAATAGGAAAAAGTATCTAAACATTTTTCAAGATGACTGAGAATTAAATTAGTTAACATATGTCAGAATTTCTTAAAACTATAGATAACAGTGATCTCATTTGTAAGAGGTTTTTAATCCTCACAACAGTTCTATAACACACAACTTGTTCCCATTTCACAGATGGGGAAATTGAAAGAGGTTTTATAACCAGCTTAAATTTACATGCATATAAATGGAAGAGTCAGGAGTTAAAGCCATATTATAGCATACACAGAGCTCCTCCCAGTTAATTCAGTCAAACACTAAATCTAGATTCTTCTGTGAAGGCATTTTGCAGATACGTTTATTTTTTTTAACATAAATTTATTTAATTGGAGGCTAATTACTTTACAATATTGTATTGGTTTTGCCATACATCAACATGAATCCGCCACAGGTAGACACATGTTCCCCATCCTGAAACCCCTCCTTCCTCCCTCCCCGTACCATCTCTCTGGGTCATCCCAGTGCACCAGCCCCAAGCACCCTGTATCCTGCATCGAACCTGAACTGGCGATTCATTTCATATATGATATTATACATGTTTCAGTGCCATTCTCCCAAATCATCCCACCCTCTCCCTCTCCTACAGAGTCCAAAAGACTATTCTATACATCTGTGTCTCTTTTGCTGTCTCGCATACAGGGTTATTGTTACCATCCCTCTAAATTCCATATATATGCGTTAGTATACTGTATTGGTGTTTACTAATCAGTTAAATTAACTGAACAAGAGATTATCCTGTGCAGGCTTGAATTAATCAATTGGAAGTTCTTGAAGATGTGTTCAGGCCATCTCTGAGTGGGCTTCCCTGGTGGCTCAGAGGGTAAAGTGTCTGCCTGCAATGTGGGAAACCGGGGTTCAATCCCTGGGTCAGGAAGAGCCCCTGGAGAAGGAAATGGCAACTCACTTCTAGTACTCTTGCCTGGAAAATCCCATGGTCTGACACGACTGAGCAACTTCACTTTCACTTTCTTTTCTCTGAGCGGAAGCTTTCCTCCTATGGACAAGCTTTGGTTCCTTCCTCTGGGTTCCACCTGGCTGTTGACCCTTTCTTCGTGCTCAACAGGCTTCCACAGTTACACAAGAAAATAGACTTACATTTGCTTGTAGACAAAATCTTCTTCTGCTTCTCTGGTTGAGCTTTGACTAATACTTCTTCCTTCACTACAGATCTAATATTTGAGTTTCAACATTGGTCAAATTCAGACTGAAAATATAGGGAGGGAACAGTGAGCTTAAAACTGGGATGGAGGGAGAGATGAACCCAGGGGAGAGTCTTTTTTTTTATTTCATCTTTATGCCTAGCTACAGAACACATTGTTTGTTTGTTTGTTTCTTTCTTTTTAGGAATGGTCTTCTTGTCATTTGAATTTCTCATGTTCAATGATTTTTGATGTCTTTTCTAAGATTATATGATATTAGAGAAATATAACTAGGACTATATCAGTATTTGTATGGTTAGGCTTTTCTCTTGCTCTCCGTGCCTCCCCTACTTGACCAGGCCCTGCTCTGCACCCATGGCTAGCCAATCCTCTTAACTGTAAGTCTTCATTAGCCCTTGGTAACTGGGGCTAATTTTTTTTTTTTTTTTTGCATTTCTGAGTTTGTTAGCTGTATTTTTGCTGTGTGTCTCTTAACAGCAGGTATACATGATATGGGAGAATGCAATGGCACCCCACTCCAGTACTCTTGCCTGGAAAATCCCATGGACAGAGGAGCCTGGTAGGCTGCAGTCCATGGGGTCGCAAAGAGTTGGAAACGACTGAGCAACTTCACTTTCACTTTTCACTTTCATGCATTGGAGAAGGAAATGGCAACCCACTCCAGTGTTCTTGCCTAGAGAATCCCAGGGATGGGGGAGCCTGGTGGGCTGCCGTCTATGGGGTTGCACAGAGTTGGACACGACTGAAGCGACTTAGGAGCAGCAGCAGCAGCAGCATAAATGATATGATCTCACCAACAGAATGTAAAAATTGAAGAAAAACAGCCCAAACCATCCCTTTCTTTGTAAGGACCTTGGAAAGTCTAATCAAATTCCTGCAGGATGGAGAATCTCAATATTTTAACTCACTTTTTTAATATTTAAAGAGGAAAGAAAAAAGAGGTGACTTCTAGGGCTGCGTATCAAAACCCAAATCCAGGCTAGTAATAACTTTGCAAAATAGCCTTCCTACTCTAACTTTTGTCCTTTTTTTATTTGAAAAATGTCTCCAACATCCCAAAGTAGTTACGATAATTTTCATGTCACACAATTCTTTAGAAATTTTTAAGGTTTAATGCATGAACATATATATTAGAGTATGAATGGAAAATTGTAGTTGATTAAACAGAATAAACCTGTGAGTGATTTAAAACTTTTCAAAGCATTTGCTTAGTTTTTTAAAATTGATATATAGTTGATATACTATCTTAGTTTCAGGTGTACAATACAGTGACTCAAATTTCAAATTTTTTATAGATTACAGTTAATTTAAAGTTATTAGTAAATGTTGGTTATATTTCCTTTGCTGTATAATATATCCTTGTACTTTATTTCTTTTATACATTGTAGTTTGTACCTCTTAATCCCCTGTCTCTCTCTTACTCCTCCCCATTTCCCTCTCCCCACTGGTTAGAAACTAGTTTGTTCTCTGTAAGTCTGTTTTGTTATGTTCATTTGTTTTATTTTTTAGACTTCATGTATAAACAATTACATGTAGTATTTGTCTTTCTCTGTTTGACTTATTTCACTAAGCATAATGAAATGCTTAATGAATCCATGTTGTGAATGGATAGTGAATCTAGGTCCATCCATGTTGTTACAAATGGCAAAATTTCATTCTTTTTTGTGGCTGAGTAGTACTCAATTCTGTGCATGTATATGTATGCCACATCTTTATCTGTTCATCTGTTGATAGACCGTAGGTTGCTTCCATATCTTGGCTATTGTAACTAATGTTGTTATAAACATTGGGGTGCCTGCATCTCTTCAAATTATTGGTTTTTGTTTTCTTAGGCTACACATCCAGCAGTAGAATTGCAAGAGCATAGATAGTTCTATTTTTAGCTTTTTGAGGAAACTTCATACTCTTTTCCTTTATGTTTGCACCAATTTATATTCTCACCAACAGGGAAAAAGTGTTTCCTTTTCTCCATACCCTAACCTTTGCTATTTGTGGTCTTTTAGATGATAGGTATTCTAACAGGTGTGAGGTGATAGCTCATTGTGGTTTTGATCAATATTTCTCTGATTACTGTTGTTGTACTTTTCATGTGCTCGTTGGCCATCTATATGTCTTCCTTGAAAAAATGTTCAGATTTTCTGCCTGTTTTTTGCCTTTTTATATTAAGATGTAGGAGCTGTTGATATATTTTGAATGCTAAGCCCTCATTGGTTATACCATTTGCAAATATTTCCCTCATTCATTTGGCTGTCTTCATTTTGTGGATGATTTCCTTTACTGTGCAAAGTCTTTTAAGTTTAATTAAGTACCATTTGTTTATATTTGCTTGTTTCCTTTGACTTTGGGGATAGATCAATGAAATACTGCTTTGATTTATACCAGAGTGTTCTGCCTATGTTTTCTACTAGGTCTTGCATTTAGGTCTTTAATCCATGTTGAGTTTATTTTTGTTTGTTGTTTGAGAAAATGGTCTAATTTCATTCTTTTGCCTATAGCTGTCTAGTATTTATAGTAACCAAATAAAAGAGTGGTAAGAGAATACCATGAAATAATATACAAAACCAAAGAATGTTTTATGTGGCCTTAGAAAGTAGTAAAATACTCTAACCAATAGTTAAGGAAAAAATCCAAACAAAGGTCCAAGATAAGATAACCGTGGGGAAAGCCTATTAGACAATGTTTCATTATGACAGTTGCTACCTGTTATCCTAAAATAAGCTCCAGAGATGATTCTTGATTATACACTCAATTTTGGGTTGGGTTGAATTTTAACTCTTATTTACTCTTCCATTCTGAGGGTAGGAAAAGAAAAAGGAGAATTTTATCTCCTCAGAGATACACTTGCAGTATTTATCTATGTGCGTGGATTCTACTTTTTCAAGGTTCAGGAAATCTGTTAGAGGGATCTGGCCAGCAAAGAATTAATTGATCTATTATATTGTCCATGAGGCTGTGTCCTTGGTACCATAGAAGGTGTAAGACCAGTTTCCTGGAGCACTTTGTGGACATAGATTCCAGACTTGAATTACACCCTTGTTCTTTGGTGAGCTTATTGTTGTTGTTCAGTCATGTCTGACCTCTTTGCGACCCCAGGGACTACAGCACACTAGGCTTCCCTGTCCTTCAACATCTCTTGGAGTTTGCTCAAACTCATGTCCATTGAGTAGGTGATCTCATCCAGTCATCTCATCCTCTGTCATCCCCTTTTCCTCCTGCCTTTAATATTTCCCAGCATTAGGATCTTTTCCCATGAGTTGGCTCTTCACTTCAGGTGGCCAACGTATTGGAACTTCACCTTCAGGATTTCTTCTTCCAATGAATATTCAGGGTTGATTTCCTTTAAGATTGACTGGCTTGATCTCCTTGAAGTCCAAGGGACTCTCAAGAGTCTTCTCCAACACCGCATTTCAAAAGCATCAATTCTTCGGTGCTCAGCCTTCTTTATGGTCCAGCTCTCATGGATGGATGCATCCATGACTGATGGAAAAACCATAGCTTTGACTAGACAGACCTGTGTTGGCAAAGTGATGTCTCTGCTTTTTAATATGCTATCTAGGTTGGTCATGGATTTTCTTCCAAGGAGCAGGTGTATTTTAATTTCATGGCTGCAGTCACTGTCCACAATGGTTTTGGAGCCCAAGAAAATAAAGTCTGCCACTGCTTTCCATTGTTTCCCCATATAATTGCCATGAAGGTGGTGAGCTTATTGCTCTGACTAAATTGAATGCTCAAATAGGAGCCCCCATCCCCCTAAATATGATTTTGGCTGCACAATTGATTTGTGTATTGATATCAATTTTTGAAAGAGACAGATTCCTATTAACCTGTGAAGATAACTTCGTTACCATTGAAATGAAAGGTTTAGTATAAAAAAAGAAGTGTGAGAGTCAGCCTTAAAGATTTCTTACAGAAAAAAGATAGCATATAAAGAATGCTTTTTTTAAAATTCTGCAAAACCAGTCTTAAGTTATTGAGGGTTAGAGAAAGAACAATGTTTCATATGTCCATCAAAAATATCAACAATATTTTAAGTGAAACACACATAACCACTCAAGACCCCCACATTAGTTAAATCAGTCCTCTGTAGTTATTGTTCCTCTTGGTCTAAAACCCATTTGCTTTCAAGAGGTTGTCTGCTTCTGGAATAAAAACTCTTGAGTCAGTCCTCTGATGCAATCTTTATAGTCATCCAAGAGATATCCCCTTAAAATCAAAGCTGCTACTAATGAATCTATTTCTTCAAGTATACGTAGTTAAAACACATTCTAAGCTTCTTTCCAGGATGTATTGACAGTTTTTTATTTGAAAACCAAATTTCTGACCTGTAGCAGAGCCTTCAGATAAGCAGGAAAGGAGGCAGAAATGCCTATTGTGGTGTGAAAAGCTGTGGTTAGTTTATTACCGTAACCAGCAGTATCAGCGGAGAAGGCAATGGCAACCCACTCCAGTACTCTTGCCTGAAGAATCCCATGGACGGAGGAGCCTGGTAGGCTGCAGTCCATGGGATCTCTAAGAGTCGGGCACGACTGAGAGACTTCATTTTCACTTTTCACTTTCATGCATTGGAGAAGGAAATGGCAACCCACTCCAGTATTCTTGCCTGGAGAATCCCAGGGACAGAGGAGCCTAGTGGGCTGCCATCTATGGGGTCACACAGAGTTGGACACGACTGAAGCAACTTAGCAGCAGCAGCAGTATCAGAGTGGAGCAGGGTGATATTCTCTATTGAGATAAATGCATTACCTTGGCATGAGGATTTGGCCAGTGGTTCTTCTGAGGGGTGAGTAAGGGTGAGATGATCAAGCTTTTTTTTTTCAAATTTTTTATTAAAGTATGTAGACTTACAATATTATGTTAGTTACAGTATGTATGTGTACAGCACATCAATTCAGTTTATATATGTATGGAGAATGCACATATATATTCTTTTTCATATTCTTTTCCATAACTGATTATTACATAATATTGAGTATAGTTCCCTGTGTTATGTAGTATGTCCTTTTGGTTATCTATTCTATATATATAGTGTGTATGTTTAATCCCAGCCTCCTGCTTTATCCCTCCTTCCACCTCCCTTTGGTAATCATCGGTTTGTTTTTTGTGTCTAAGTCTCCTTCTGTTTGGAAAATAAGTTCGTTTCCTTTTTTTTCTAGATTCCACAAATAAGCAATAGAATATATTTGTCTCTCTGTGACTTACTTCACTTAGTGTGATAATCTCTAGGTCCACCCATGTTGCTGAAAGTGGCATTATTTCTTTTTATGGCTGAGTAATATTCCAGGGTTTCTATTTTTTTAATAAAGATGAGAGAGGTACCTGCCTCCCCACCTCACGTCCTGAAGATGTCTCCTCAAAACATTGTCAGCTTGATAAAAGGCCCAGCCTTTTGAATTGACCATGCAAGGCATAGGGCTTCTGACCTTTGGAAGTGAAAACACTTTTCTCCCAGAATTTGGAGGGGATCTCTCAGCATATATAGGAGGTAATCACATGTGCATTGTTTCCTCTCCTAAGAATATATGAGAAGTTTTCATTGTTCTCTCCTTACCTAACTATAATATATGAAAATATATCCAGTTCTGTCCAGACTTTGCATACACTTTCAGGCTACATTTACGTGCGTACAAATCTGAAATGCTCATTTGCTAACACAGTTTGTTTTCTTTCTGTCTACAGTATCAGTATGGAGAGTGTTTTTGTTGTTTCCCTGAAAGTTTTCAGTATTTGTGATGTTACCCTATGAGATATGATATATTAATCTACTTGCTGGCTAAATAAGATAACCTGCCACAGTTTCAAGAACTCGGGCAGAAAAGACAACACTCCTGAGTCAGAAAGCAGGGATGTTCATTACTTGAATTATAACAAAGCAAGCATGATCGTCATGTTCCCATCAGTTGTCTCTGCCAACTGCTTTGTGGAAGGACTGAGATAAAGGAGCCCAGATGGATGCTGGGCTTGCAGTGGGTTTGCATCATAGTTGAGAAGCATGGAGTTTAGGGAACACAAATTTATCTAATAGGCTACAAGGAAATAAAAAAGAAATTTACTAAAACTGGTAAACACATCTGCCCCCTGCTCTGGATAGAAACTCTTTCTTCCAATCCTGCTTGCTATACAGATATCCTTGGACACATAACCCAGAACAAGGCAGCCGAAGCTTGTCCTTTGCATTTCACACAGACATGCAAGAGATCTGTGGAGAATTGCCTTTCAATGAAGGTGAGAAAATATTCTTCAGCGGAGGCCTTGTAAATTTCCAGGCCCTTCTTCTGGAGGATACACTTTCTAAAATAAGGTTATATTAATAACAATTTATCCACACAAAATCAGCAGTATGGTCACCAATGTTTCAGTGTTCTAGCTCAGAAATGACCCAAAGTTGTAGATTATTCAAATAGACCTCTGAGTAGATAAATTTTAACACAGTGGTCCCCAACTTCCCTAATCTCATGCCTAATGATCTGAGGTGGAGCCGATGTATTAATAATAGAAATAAACTGTACAGTAAATGTAGTGCACTTGAATCATCTTGAAACCATCCCTAATTCCCTCCCTGTTCTGTGAAAAAACTCTCAGGAAAGCGGTCCCTGGTGTTGAAGATGCTGGGGACTGCTGCTTTAAAAAGATTTTGTGGGAACACTATTAATTTTTATTATTAATGAACCACTATAAGATAATGAAGAAGCTTGGATTAACTAGTCTCTGAGAAAACAAATCCAAATATTATGAAGATACCTTTTTACTTTTAAAAGTTTTACTGTATGGTGATATTCAGGGAAGTTATGTATTGCTGGGGATTTCTTAATCCAAAATTATCAAGCTGGTCTGATTTGTTCAAGATTCACTTGTTCACACCAACTTACTTTCTAATAAAAAAAATGCTTCTGAGATAGCAGTTTTGGTGAGAAAGATTTTTCATTTTCCTCTTAAAGAGATAGCCCATTAAAATATTCGAAATTTTATGTCTTTATTTTGTAGAAATACTCAAATTATATCTGTGACTTTTAGTTTCTATATCAGAATATACCTCATTTATTTCTAGAGACTTGCATCTAATGTATTCATGCAGTACCCTCTGGGGTAGGAAAACATTTCATACGCACAATGAGAATTAAAGGCTCTTTTCAATTAAAGACACAGACACATGCACGTACACTGCAACTTCAATTCAATGACTTTGGCTGCAGGTCAAATTCAATGTGAAAACACACAAATCACTAGTCCAGGTTCCAGACTGCTGTTCTTTCCAATGAGCATAACATGCCTTCTTAATTGGTTTGAACTCATAAATAGACTCACAAAGAGACCAATAACTCAGGCAATCTATCAGAGAACAAATCTGTCCATGCCCACTAGAGATCATTAACTGTTCTGACCATACACACATATTTGCATTCTTTGCTGTCTGTGAACACCAGAAACAGAATCAAACTTAATCCAGAAATAGAAAATAAAACCATAGAATGAGAAATTGAAACAGAATCAGGAGTAATTTCTATTGCCACTTGGCATTCTCTCAAAGAGGCAAGAAGAGTGTGCTGTGCTTGAAATATGAGGTGCATTTTCTTGGGCAACTCAGTCTAATTGGTTTATCAAGATGGTTTCCACATGAACATCTCAGGGAAACTTCCCCAATCTCTCATGGTGCAATTTTTTGAAGTTCAAAATATGACTTACACAGAGTGAGCACATCAAATATTTGTTAATGAAATAATGATAAAACTTGAACTTGGGTTCAAAAATATGCAGAAAAGACAAAAGTATTTTGGTGACCCAATGAAAGAATGATGGAATAAGACTGTAAAATTACATGCAAGACTGGTGTGATGGTTAATTTTATTTGTTACCTTGATTAGGCTAAAGCTTGCCCAGATATTTGGTCAAACATTATTTCTGCATTCATCTGTAAGGAGGTATTTGTGTCTGTTTGCTGTCACTTCTGCAGAGAAAGATTTTGGTAATAAAATAGATAGGATGGTTCATTCTGTGGGTATCAAGTCATCTTTTCTCAATTATCCTGTCATCCACAGTGGGCTCAAGAATGCTGTACCTCCTCTTCTGGAGAGAGGGTTAATGCATCACTGGTGTGTGTGTGCCTGCTAAGTCACTTTGCAACCCTATGACTGTAGCCCACTAGGTTCCTCTGTCCATGGGATTCTCCAGGCAAGAATACTGGAGTGGGTTGCCATGCCCTCCTCCAAGGGATCTTCCCAAGCCAGGAATCGAACCCCCCATCTGTTATGTCTACCTGCCTTGTGAGATGGGTTCTTTACCACTAGTGCCACCAGGGAAGCCCTCACAGGTTATGCGTGTCCATATTCCTCCATCCAGTGGTTCTCCTTCCATGAAGAACGCAGACAAATTCAACAGATAATGGCATACAAGTTAAAATTAAAAAGCTAAAATAAATAAAAAGAAAATAAAAAGCTAAAACTTTGGGGTTGTAATTTTGTCTATGAACAGAAATAATGCTTCTTGATAGGAGAAAAGCATTTCCATTGTTATTAACCAGGAATAATTTGTCTTGCTATTTGATTTCTACAAGTTAGTTAACAGCCTTTATAGAGCTGAAAATAGCTCAATCAACAGTAAATAGAAAAATAAAATAGGTTAGATACTCCTAGATAATCAGATAAACCTTTAATATAAAAATGAATTTCATATATAGTTCAGTCCAAGCTGTACATGAAGGGAAAAATCTGCCTAAATTAATTCCTTCCTTAAAATTCAATTATATTACAAATGTACACTTTGTCTAAGATGGGTATTTCTGGAAGTCTCATGAGCTATGTTACTATGCATCTCAAAAGAATACAAGTTCTGTTTATGATAGCTTAGACTCTGAAAAATGATCTTGAGTATCTCAAAAGTATACAATAAATTAGCATTGTCATCTGTCATCTCTCTCCAATACCCTGCGTTACCAAAGGCTGGGTAACTCCAAATTTTACAAATAAAACTAATTTGTGAAAATGTTGGGTGTTCCTTATTTATAATTGAAAAATGCAGCGTTTCAATCCACACTGAATAATCTCCAGTTCAACAAATACCCACTGATGATGTTCATAAAAATTCAAACAAAATTTTTGTCATTCAGTTCTTTTGGTCAGGATGTTCAGATCAGGAGTGGAACATAATTTTGTTTTACTTTTAAATCAGTCTTTTACAATGCAAAGTTTTAGTTTTCTTTCTCTGAAAATAAAGGAGAACAATTTTAGATATAGATTTCTAAAAATCATAGGAAAAGGTCTTCAGCTCAGTTCAGTTCAGTCGCTCAGTCATGTCCAACTCTTTGCGACCCCATGAACTGTAGCATGCTAGGCCTACCTGTCCATCACCAATTCCCAGAGTTCACTCAGATTCATGTGCATCGAGTTGGTGATGCCATACAGCCATCTTAACCTCTGTCGTCCCCTTCTCCTCCTGCCCCCAATCCCTCCCAGCATCAGAGTCTTTTGCAATGAGTCAACTCTTTGCAGTTTCTAGGAAAAGCAACCCAAGTAAATGCTCAAATGATGAGGGTAAAAAGTGTGTATTCCTGATTAAATACAGATAATACTTTTTTTGCTTTTAGTTTTTGACATCATTATGTAGTCCTTTTAGCTAACAGTCTATAATCACTTCCTCTCTTTCACTGGATTCATGTAGGGCAGAAATTCTCAATCTTGGCTACACATAGAACTAGAGAGGTGTTTTTTGTTTGTTTGTTTGTTTGTTTTACATTAATATTGATGCTTGGAAAACATCCCACACAAATAAAAGTTGCTGGGTGGGGGTGGGGGGTGGCGGGTAAAGCCAAGAATCAGTATTTTTCAAAACTTTACTCCACATGATTCAAATGTACAGCTACTATTTGGAGACACTGCATGCATGCATGCTTAGTTGCTCAGTTGTGTCTGACTCTTTGTGACCACATAGACTGTAGACTACCAGGCTCCTATGTCCTTGGGATTCTTCAGGCGAGAATACTGGAGTGGTTTGCCATGCCCTCCTCTAGGGGATCTTCCCAACCCAGGAATGGAACCCATGTCTCCTGTATCTCCTGAAACCCCCAACTTTATAAAATAACTATTCATTCTAGTGGTCAACAAGCATTCATTAATTATATTAATACCATATGTTTATATTATGTAATCATTAATTATATATATAAACTGGGTCAGCTATCAAAATTATTTTCTTTCAAGAAGCATGGTATTAAAAATTACATAGCGGATTCTTTGCCAGGCACTATGCATGCAAAGCTGTAGTAATCATTATCTGCAATGATAATTCTTGAATGGGATAAATCTTTTAAAAATACAGGCTGCCATAATAATTTCTATGTTTTTATTTGCTTAAATTTTTGCTTAATTACTGCTTTTGTATCTATTATTTAAATTTTATTTCTGGATGCAATTATGTAAAAGAGATTTGTTTAGGATTTGATCTGTGGTGAATCCCTTTTAGCAAGATGACAGCATAATGAGAGAAGGTTAAGTACTCAAGGCAGTGTGCAGCTGTGGATCACTGAAGATTAGCACAGGAAGGAAACCCAGGATATAGAAGCCATCTGGCCAGAGGGAATTGAGCAAATCCTCCCTAGGAATTAGAGCTTTTGTTAACTTTAGTTACAACTCAGAACAGAAATGTTTGAAACTCTCTTAATAAAATGAGTGATTCAAGATTCCAGAGGAGAATATCCTGCAGTGATGTCTTCAGATGTAATGGGCATGGCCCTCTTCCAGATATCTCTAGCTAAAATAAAAAGGAGCTCTAGTTACATAGCTCAATGCTCTGACACATTTCATCATCATACAGATGCTTAGCACATTTTTATCTAGATGAAGACATTTAGAAAAATGAGATTATAACCCAAGCATTTATGCCACAGTTGGCTTCTTTGTTGTTCATCGTAAACTTACAATGTTTTAGCGACTGCTTAGACATCCATTTATATTTCTTTTGTTGTTGTTCACTCTGGCTTTTCATCTGAGGCCCCTCTTTGCTCGTACTTTCCCCAGGCTGGTCCAAGTTTGGAATTGCCTTTCTCATTAATACTTGATGTAAAAAATAGATGGCTATCAGAGAAATGATAAAATTCATATTTTCCATTGTATAGATTTTAGCTCAATCTTTTAATCATAGCTAAAAATGTAATCTGATTTGGTTTCTAACTTGAAGTCTTAAGGCTTCCTGATTTCCAAGAATACTATACATTTTCATTCAACAGATAATTCACTTGAGTGCCTCCATGAACCAGACTTTATTCTAGATACTGGGAGATATAGCGGTGAACAAAAGAAAAAAAAAAAGAATAAAAAACACTGCTGCCATGGATCTTCCACAGTAAATAGCTATATCTGTACCTTTACATGAAAATAGTTTTAATAAAAATTTGTTTTTCAATGGAACACAGTTCAGTTCAGTTCAGTCGCTCAGTCGTGTCCGACTCTTTGCGACCCCATGAATCGCAGCACGCCAGGCCTCCCTGTCCATCACCATCTCCCAGAGTTCACTCAGACTCACGCCCATCGTGTCCGTGATGCCATCCAGCCATCTCATCCTGGGTCGTCCCCTTCTCCTCCTGCCCTCAATCCCTCCCAGCATCAGAGTCTTTTCCAATGAATCAACTCTTCGCATGACGTGGCCAAAGTACTGGAGTTTCAGCTTCAGCATCATTCCTTCCAAAGAAATCCCAGAATTGATCTCCTTCAGAATGGACTGGTTGGATCTCCTTGCAGTCCAAGGGACTCTCAAGTGTCTTCTCCAACACCACAGTTCAAACGCATCAATTCTTCGGTGCTCAGCCTTTTTCACAGCAGCCCCTCA
>SJYQ01000350.1:243756-270200 GCA_006410935.1 Redunca redunca | reverse complement strand
TCACGGTTCACATATTGCTCAAGCCTGGCTTGGAGAATTTTGAGCATTACTTTACTAGCATGTGAGATGAGTGCAATTGTGCAGTAGTTTGAGCATTCTTTTGCATTGCCTTTCTTTGGAATTGGAATGAAAACTGACCTTTTCCAGTCCTGTGGCCACTGCTGAGTTTTCCAAATTTGCTGGCATATTGAGTGCAGCACTTTCACAGCATCATCTTTCAGGATTTGAAACAGCTCAACTGGAATTCCACCACCTCCACTAGCTTTGTTCATAGTGATGCTTTCTCAGGCCTACTTGACTTCACATTCAAGGATGTCTGGCTCTAGATTAGGGATCACATCATCATGATTATCTGGGTCGTGAAGATCTTTTTTGTACAGGTCTTCTGTGTATTCTTGCCACCTCTTCTTAATATCTTCTGCTTCTGTTAGGTCCATACCATTTCTGTCCTTTATCGAGCCCATCTTTGCATGAAATGTTCCCTTGGTATCTCTAATTTTCTTGAAGAGATCTCTAGTCTTTCCCATTCTGTTGTTTTCCTCTATTTCTTTGCATTGATCAATGGAACACACCAGAATGAAAACACACAAACACACCTTATATGCTAAAGGTAAATCAATGGTCCCTTAATTTTTGGAGTTTAGAAAGCTACCAGTTTTTAAAAAAGGATGACCAGGGTATGCATCCCTGGGAAATTGATATTTGAACAAAAACCTCAAGGAGGTGCCCCATGTCACAGAATGCTATCATGTGACAGGGCCAGAGGGGTTGGACCAATAGCTCATTTTAATAGATGTATAGATAGAATCCTGGGAGCAGCACATAGCTTTTTGATGTACTTGCATATGGTCCTTGAAGAAGTGGAAGCCTTACCAGGAGTGGGAGGGTCAAAAATCAGTTGTTTGATCTAAACCATCTATGCTCTCACTTTAAAGTGCAAGTTGCTCAGTTGTGTCCAACTCTTTGCAACTCCATGGACTATCTGGTCCATGGAATTCTCCAGGTCAGAATACTGGAGTGGGTAGCCATTCCCTTCTCCAGGGGATCTTCCCAACCCAGGGATCAAATCCAGGTCTCCCACATTGCAGGTGGATTCTTTACCAGCTGAGCTACCAGGGAAGCCCAAGAATACTGGAGTGGGTAGCCTATCCCTTCTCTGGAGGATCTTCCCCACGCAGGAATCGAACCTGGGTCTCCTGCATTGCAGGAGGAAATATATAGACACAATTGTGGTTAGTCATTGAGAATCCTGGGGAAAATGGCAAGTTTTTAAAAGTAGATGTTTAACCATTTTACTTTGGTTCACAATATAATCAGAAATCAATGTTAGAAATTTTAGAAAAGAAGTTAGGCCACATCACTCAGTGAATATTAAGTGAAGATGTAGTAAGAAACAATGGAGAGACTTCCCTGGTGGTCCAGTGATTAAGAGTACGCCTTCCAGTGCAGGGGCTGTGGGTTGGATCCCTGGTCAGGGAGCTGAGATCCCACATACCTTGCAGCTAAAATCTGAAACATAAAACAAAAGCAATATTGGAACAAATTCAGGGAAAGACTTTAAAAATGGTCCACGTCAGGGGAAAAAAAGAAAGAAACGATGGAAAGGAAATGGACCAAGTGTGAGAGGAGAGGTACAGGAAAGAGATGATTTGGAAACAAGGAAAGGGAATTTATCCAAGTGGAGGTCTTCTATGGTGGCTCAGCGGTAAAGAATCTGCCGGCAATGCAGGAGACGTGGATTTAATTCCTTGGTGGGGAAGACCCCTGGAGTAGCAAATGACACCCCATTCCAGTATTCTTGCCTGGAAGATTCCATGGACAGAGGTGACTGGGAGGGTACAGTCCATGAGGTTACGAAGAGTCAGACACAACTTAGTGACTAATCAACGGCAACAACGAATTGAACGTGGAAGAGGAAAATGGTGGATCCAAGTCAAAGCCCTCGTTTAACTACATGTAATGTTTAATAATAAATTAAATCAGCATGCAGATATTCTATGAGGTAGGTTATTTCACTGATGGCAGAAAAGTTTTCTAAAAAAAAAAAATTCCTGGTAGACAAAGAGTAGTTTGGAATATGCTTCACATAACACCACAGCAGAAAAATCACCAAGAATGTCAAGTAGAAAAGGAAATAAATTCTCAAATGAAGTTTAGGGAGTGGAACATAGTAGTATTCTATCAACATAATCCACACCTTCATTAGACATCACCAATTAAATACACTCTGTTAATGGAATGAGTGTAATATAGTCAACTTCTCTAATACAGAATCTGAGCAAATCTACTCCAACATACTCAGACACATACAGTTTTGAGTTGGTAACATATTTGCATAGTTAGAACATTATAAAAATATAAAAATGTACCTGGAATGAAGTTTCTATCCCACTCCTGTAGCATATATTATATGCTCTTTGGCACCTTGTAGGTCTTGTCATATTAACCCATTTATAAAGTACTTCATCAATTCTTTTTCACTTTTTAACAATTGGAAAGTATGCCATGGGTGGATATACCATGATTTTTGTAAACAGCCCTCTACTAATGGAAATTTAGGGTTTTTTCTATATTTTTACTATTATAAATAATGCCATAATGAGGAATCATGTACCTATGCTCTTTCACATGTGTGAAGTTAAACACATGATATCCTTTGTCTGGATTAAAGCCCTAGGAATAGAATTATCTTGCCAGAGTATATCAGTTTAGTTCAGCCAATTCTTTGAGACACTGTGGACTGTAGCATGCCAGGCTTCCCTGTATATCACCAACTCCTGGAGCTTGCTATATAAATTTTAATTATGATAAATGCTGCCAAATAGCATCTCTAGGGATTAAAAGTTTTCAATATTTATGAGAGTTTCTATTTCCCTATAGCCTTGCCAGCACAGTGTACTTTGTTTTAGCCTATCACGTAGATGCAAATTTTGTTTCACTGTTGTTTGAATGAGTTTCTCTTAATGCAACCCTATTTGGGTATCTTTTCATATTATTGAGAGATATTTGTATTTCATTTTGGGAGAGCCCTGTTTTCATGTCATTTGCCATTTTGCCACAGGGAGAATTGCCTATGGTCTGTGATATGTTATTAATATATTTTCCCCATGTGTGTAATTTGACTACTTTTGCTTTGCATTTGCCACTTGTGAAAGCTTTTTAATTTAATTTTATTTTATGGCTTCTGAACTTTATGTCATAGAGAGAAAGGTCTTCCCACTGAGGCACGTCAGTTCTCCATGTTTTCTTTTCTACTAGCCTTTTAAAAAATTACACACACATACACAGAGTGTCTGTTTCTCTATATCCTGTATTTATTGATTTGCAATCTACCTAGGAATGAATGTCATTTTTTCTTATTCCATGTGTTTCTCAGCTGTTAAAACAGAATTCAGAGAAAAGTTAATCTTTTCTGAGAAAAGATGCCCCCATATTCTTAGGTTAAGCTTCTGGGCATTTAGGGGTCTATTTGTACCCTTTTGATTCTGAACTTTTGTTCTTTATGTTACTCATAGGTTAATACTGCTTTCTTTTAACTACTGAGACACTGGAGCGTATTTTACCACCTAATTGCCCTCTCAGATGTTATAAAGTCTGCTGTCTATAAATTGCTTCAGCCACTTTGAAAACAACTTTTAAAACACATAATTAATGATGTGCCTATTCCATGAACAGTAATACATTTCCTAGGTTTATATCTTAGAGCCATGGTTTGTAAACTGTTATACAACAGAATCTGACACAGTGCCTGAAGAACTATGGACAGAGGTTTGTAACAGTGTATAGGAGGCGGTGATCAAAACCATCCCCAAGAAAAAGAAATGCAAAAAGGCAAAATGGTTGTCTGAGGAAGCCTTACAAATAGCTGAGAAAATAAGACATGCAAAAGGCAAAGGAAAAAAGGAAAGATATACCCATCTGCATGCAGAGTTTCAAAGAATACCAAGGAGAGATAAGAAAGCCTTCCTCAGTGAGCAATGCAAAGAAACAGAGGAAAACAATAGAATGGGAAAGACCAGAGATCTCTTCAAGAAAATTAGAGACACCAAAGGGACGTTGTATGTGAAGATGGGCACAAGAAAGGACAGAAATGGTAAGAACCTAACAGAAGCAGAAGATATTAAGAACAGGTGGCAAAAATACACAGAAGAACTATTTATTTAATGACCCAGGTAACCATGTAGGTGTGATTTCTCACCTAGAGCCAGACATCCTGGAATGTGAAGTCTTAGGAAGCATATGTACAAAGCTAGTGGAGGTGATGGAATTCCAGCTGAGGTATTTCAAATCCTAAAAGATGATGCTGTGAAAGTGCTGCACTCAATATGCCAGAAAATTTGAAAAATGCAGCAGTGACCACAGGACTGGAAAAGGTCAGTTTTCATTCTAATCCCAAAAAAAGGCAATGCCAAAGAATGTTCAAACTATGGCATAGTTGCACTCATCTCACGTGGTAGCAAAGTAATGCTCAAAATTCTCCAAGCTAGGCTTCAACAGTATATGAACTGAGAACTTCCAGATGTTCAAGCTGGATTTAGAAAAGGCAAGGAAACCAGAGATCAAATTGCCAACATCTGTCTGATCATAGAAAAGGCAAGAGAGTTACAGAAAACATCTACTTTTGATTTATTGATTACCCCAAAGCCATTGACTGTGTGGGTCACAACAAACTGTGGGAAATTCTTAAAGGGATGGGAATATCAGGTCACCTGATGTGCTTCCAGAGAAATCTGTATGCAGGTAAAGAAGCAATAGTTAGAACTGGACATGGAACAATGGACTAATTCCAAATAGGGAAACAGGTATGTAAAGGCTCTATATTGTCACCCTGTTTATTTAACTTATATGCAGAGTACATCATGAGTAATGCTGGGCTGGATGAAGCACAAGCTGAAATCAAGATTGCCAGGAGAAATATCAATAAACCCATCTATGCAGATGACACCACCCTTATGGCAGAAAGCAAAGAGGAACTAAAGAACCTCTTGATGAAAGTGAAAGAGGAGAGTAAAAAAACTGGCTTAAAACTCAACAGTCAAAAAATGAAGATCATGACATCTGGTCTCATCAGTTCAGTTCAGTCACTCAGTCATGTCCAACTTTTTGCAACACCATAGACTGTAGCATGCCAGGCTTCCCTGTCCTTCACCAACTCCCAGAGCTTACTCAGACTCATGTCCATCGAGTCAGTGATGCCATCCAATGATCTCATCCTCTCTCTTCCCCTCCTTCATTCCCTTCAATCTTTCCCAGCACCAGGGTCTTTTCAAATGATTCAGCTCTTCACATCAGGTGGCCAAAGTATGGAAGTTTCAGCTTCAACATCATCCTTCCAATGAATATTCAGGACTGATTTCCTTTAGGATGGACTGGTTTGATCTCCTTGCAGTCCAAGGAACTCTCAAGAGTCTTCTCCAACACCACAGTTCAAAGGTATCAATTCTTCGGCACTCAGCTTTCATTATAGTCTAACTCTCACATCCATCCATGACTATTGGAAAAACCATAGCTTTGACTAGATGGACTTTTATTGGCACAAAGTAATGTGTCTGCTTTTTAATATGCTGTTCAGGTTGGTCATAGCTTTTCTTCCTAGGAGAAAGCATCTTTTAATTTCATGGCTGCAGTCACCATCTACAGTGATTTTGGAGCCCAAGAAAATAAAATCTCTCACTGTTTTCATTATTTCCCCATCTATTTGCCATGAATTGATGGGACCGAATGCTATGATCTTAGTTTTCTGAATGTGGAGTTTTAAGCCAACTTTATCACTCTCCTCTTTCACTTTCATCAAGAAGCTCTTTAGTTCCTCTTCACGTTCTTCCGTAAGGGTGGTGTTATCTGCATATCTAAGGTTATTGATATTTCTCTCAGCAATCTTGATTCCAGCTTGTGCTTCATCCAGCCCAGCATTTCATATGATGTACTCTGCATAGAAGTTAAATAAGGAGGGTGACAATATACAGCCTTTCTCCTTTTCCATACAATATACAGTACTCCTTTCCCAATTTGGAACCATTCTGTTGTTCCATGTCTAATTGTAACTGTTGCTTCTTTATTTGCTTACAGATATCTCAAGAGGCAGGTCAGGTGGTCTGGTATTCCCATCTCTAAGAATTTTCAGTAGTTTGTTGTGATCCACACAGTCAAAGGCTTTGGTGTAGTCAATAAAGTTGATGACAAATAGATGGGGAAACAATGAAACAGTGACAGACTTTATTTTCTTGGATTTCATAATCACTGCAGATGGTAACTGCAGCCATGAAATTAAAAGACACTTTTCCTTGGAATAAAAGCTGTGACAAACCTAGGCAGCATATTAAAAAGCAAAGTCATTACTTTACCAACAAAGGTCCAATCTAGCCAAAGCTATGGTTTTTCCAGTAGTCATGTATGGATGTGAGAGTTGGGCCATAAAGAAAGCTGAGCAGTGAAGAATGAATGCTTTTGAACTGTGGTTTTGGAGAAGACTCTTGAGAGTCTCTTGGACTTCAAGGAGATCAAACCAGTTAATTCTAAAGGAAATCAATCCTGGCTATTCATTGGAAGGATGGATTCTGGAGCTAAAGCTCCAACACTTTGGCCACCTGAGATGAAGATCTGACTCATTAGAATTTTACTTCATTAGAAAAGACCTTAATGCTGGGAAAAGATTGAAAGCAGGAGCAGTAGGGGATGAGAGAGAATGAGAGGTTGGATGGTTTCACCAACTCAATGGACATGGGTTTGAGCAAACTCTGAGTTGGTGATATATAGGGAAGCCTGGCATGTTGCAGTCCATGGGGTCAGAGTCGGACATGACTGAGCCACTGAAGTGAACTGATACAACAGAATCACCTGCAGAGCTTCTTAAAATAGATGGCTACACTCCATCCCCTAGAACATCTAATTCCGTTAAGGTAGGACCTGGGAATTTGCATTCCTGACAAGTACGCATGTAATGCCAGTCTGCTGGTCTAGGAGCTACTTTGAGTATCGCTACTCTAAAAGCCCTGCCAATGTGCAGAAGAAATCTTGTAAAAGAATGTTTCAGCACTGTTTATAGTTAAGAATTGGTGAAGAAAAGTTATGACCAACCTAGATAGCATATTCAAAAGCAGAGACATTACTTTGCCAACATAGGTCCATTTAGTCAAGGCTATGGTTTTTCCAGTGGTCATGTATGGATAAGAGAGTTGGACTGTGAAGAATGCTGAGCACCAAAGAATTGATGCTTTTAAACTGTGGTGTTGCAGAAGACTCTTGAAAGTCCCTTGGACTGCAAGGAGATCCAACCAGTCCATTCTGAAGGAGATCAGCCCTGGGATTTCTTTGGAGGGAACGATGCTAAAGCTGAGACTCCAGTACTTTGGCCACGTCATGTGGAGAGTTGACTCATTGGAAAAGACTCTGATGCTGGGAGGGATTGGGGGCAGGAGGAGAAGGGGACGACAGAGGATGAGATGGCTGGATGGCATCACTGACTCGATGGACATGAGTCTGAGTGAACTCCGGGAGATGGTGATGGACAGGGAGGCCTGGTGTGCTGCGATTCATGGGGTCGCAAAAAGTCAGACACAACTGAGCGACTGAACTGAACTGAAGTGAAGACCTTAAAGGTACTTCACAGAAGAATGATTAAATACATTGTTTTCTTACTACAATGGGATTCTCTATAGCTGTTAAAATGGCACATACAACACAGACAGATGAGAAAAGATCTAGGGTCCTCAGGAAAAACAGTGTGTCTCAGAAGAACTTTTACTGTATGACATATTAAATGTTAAAATATGAATAAATAATACTGTATTATTTATGCATGTGTGAAAACTCAGTCTATAAGTCATGTCTGACTCCTTGTGGCCCCATAGACTAGCCCACCAGGTTCCTCTGTCCAAGAAGTTTCCCGGGCAAGAATCCTGGAGTTGATTGCCATTTTCTTCTCCAGGGGATCTTCGTGACCCAGTGATCAGACCCACGTCTCCTGCATTGGCAGGCAAATTCTTTACCACTGAGCCACCAGGGAAGCCCATGTTATTTATTCATGAGTACATATCAAAAGTATAAAAGCATCATCTGAGAATCATAAGCACTAAGTTCAGAATGGTAATTACTGAGGGCAGAGGTAGTGCTTTGGGTAACTAAATGTTACTGAGAAGAGGAGCACAGAGAAATTGTAACAAAGCATAGAAATGTTAAATTTCAGAATAGGGATTGTACCAATTCACTCGTCAAGTTTAATGTTTTATACTGGGTAATGGGTATGATCACTCATTACACTGTTTTCTCTGATTTAGTTGAATGTCTGACTATTTCATAAATAGAAATTAATAAATTAAAAAATACATGACTGTAAGAAACTGCCTCTTTTGAGGTCTAACTGTCCTGAAAATGTCCAGCTTTGAAAGCAGATAAAAAAGATGAAGGAAGTTCAGATGATCTGAACCCATATGTTGACAATTGATTCCTTGGTGGTGAAACTTAGCTGCAGCCTGAGAAATTATGAAGCTCTTTAGAAAATTATTCTTTCTCCCTAAATTTAGATGCAGATAATAGGTTTATAACCTAAAGTATACATGACACCAATATGGGCTGTATACTCTGTATGCGCCTGCAAAGTCTTCAGTCATGTCTGACTCTTCGCGACCCTATGGGCTGTAGCCTACCAGATTCCTCTGTCCATGGGGATTCTCCAGGCAAGAGTACTGGAATGAGTTGCTATTCCCTAGTCCAAGGGATCTTCCCAATGCAGGGGTCAAACCTGAGTCTGCTGAGTCTCCTGCACTGCAGTCAGATGCTTTACCACGGAGCCACTGGGGAAGCCCATGCTATTCATTTATGAATACGACACCCAGTATTATTTTAAACATTAAGTAAGGAAAGGTCACACGAAATCAGGATTTCTAGTTCCTCTAAAAATATCAGAAGGTCTGGCATTACAGGGCTAGCATTCCCTTATAGGAACAGTTGTCTGGAGCCCAGCACCAGCTACCCCTTTTCAATATAAAATGTGTTCTCCGGGTTTCCATAGATCTCACCTGATTCACTGACCCTTGACTATTTAAGTGACCCATCTAGCTCCTATTAGCATTGGAGTGTGCAATCTATGATTACGACATGCTCTGTAGAAAGTAAAATTCACTTTCTGGAGCTGTTTTTAGAATTTATCTATGTGTGAGGTTGGGCTTCCCCAGTTCAGTTCAGTCACTCAGTTGTGTCCAACTCTTTGCGACTCTATGAACCGCAGCACACCAGACCTCCCTGTCCATCACCAACTCCCGGAGTCCACCCAAACCCATGTCCATTGAGTCAGTGATGCCATCCAACCATCTCATCCTCTGTCATCCCCTTCTCCTCCTGCCCTAAATCTTTCCCAGCATCAGGGACTTTTCCAATGAGTCAGCTCTATACATCAGGTGGCCAAAGTATTGGAGTTTTAGCTTCAACATCAGTCCTTCCAATGAACACTGAGGACTGATCTGCTTTAAGATGGACTAGTTGGATCTCCTTGCAATCCAAGGGACTCTCAAGAGTCTTCTCCAACACCACAGTTCAAAAGCATCAATTCTTCGGTGCTCAGCTTTCTTTATAGTCCAACTTTCACATCAATACATGACCACTGGAAAAACCATAGCCTTGACTAAATGGACCTTTGTTGGCAAAGTAATGTCTCTGCTTTTTAATATGCTGTCTAGGTTGGTATAACTTTTCTTCCAGGGAGTAAGCGTCTTTTCATTTCATGGCTGCAATCGCCATCTGCAGTGATTTTGGAGCCCAGAAAAATAAAGTCTGCCACTGTTTCCACTGTTTCCCCATCTATTTCCCATGAAGTGATAGGACTGGATGCCATGATCTTCGTTTTCTGANGATCCACACAGTCAAAGGCTTTGGCATAGTCAATAAAGCAGAAATAGATGTTTTTCTGGAACTCTCTTGCTTTTTCGATGATCCATCAGATGTTGGCAATTTGATCTCTGGTTCCTTTGCCTTGTCTAAAACCAGCTTGAACATCTGAAAGTTCACAGTTCATGTGTTGCTGAAGCCTGGCTTGGAGAATTTTAAGCATTACTTTACTAGTGTGTGAGATGAGTGCAATTGTGTGGTAGTTTGAGCATTCTTTGGCATTGTCTTTCTTAAGGATTAGAATGAAACAGACCTTTTCCAGTCCTGTGGCCACTGCTGAGTTTTCCAAATTTGCTGACATATTGAGTGCAGCACTTTCACAGCATCATCTTTCACTATTTGAAATAGCTCAACTCGAATTTCATCACCTCCACTAGCTTTGTTCGTAATGATGCTTTCTAAGGCCCATTTGACTTCACACTCCATGATGTCTGGCTCTAAGTGAATGATCACACCATTGTGATCATCTGGGTCATAAAGATCTTTTTTGTATAGTTCTGTGTATTCTTGCCACCTCTTCTTAATATCTTCTGTTTCTGTTAGGTCTCTACCATTTCTCTCCTTTATTGAGCCCATCTTTGCATGAAATGTTCCCTTGGTATCTCTGATTTTCTTGAAGAGATCTCTAGTGTTTCCCATTCTATTGTTTTCCTCTATTTCTTTGCATTGATTGCTGAGGAAGGCTTTCTTATCTCTCCTTGCTATTCTTTGGAACTCTGCATTCAAATGGATCTATCTTTCCTTTTTTCCTTTGCTTTTAACTTCCCTTCATTTCACAGCTATTTGTAAGGCCTTCTCAGACAGCCATTTTGCTTTTTTGCATTTCTTATTCTTGGGGAATGATCTTGATTCCTGTCTTCTGTACAATGTCAGGAACCTCTGTCCACAGTTCATCAGGCACTCTATCTATCAGATCTAGTCTCTTAAATCTATTTCTCACTTCTATTGTATAGTCATGAGGGATTTGATTTAGGTCATACCTGAATGGTCTAGTGGTTTTTTCCACTCTCTTCAATTTAAGTCTGAATTTGGCAATAAGGAGTTCATGATCTGAGCCACAGTCAGCTCCTGGTCTTGTTTTTGCTGACTGTATAGAGCTTTTTCAGCTTTGGCTGCAAAGAATAAAATCGATCTGATTTCAGTGTCGTCCATCTGGTGATGTCCATGTGTAGAGTCTTCTCTTGTATTGTTGGAAGAGGGTGTTTGCTATGACCAGTGCGTTTTCTTGGCAAAACTCTATTAGCTTTTGCCTTACTTATTCTGTATTCCAAGGCTAAATTAGCCTGTTACCCCTGGTGTTTCTTGATTTCCTACTTTTGCATTCCAGTCCCTTATAATGAAAAGGACATCTTTTGGGGGTGTTAGTTCTAGAAGGTATTGTAGGTCTTCGTAGAACTGTTCAACTTCAGCTTCTTCAGCATTGCTGGTCGGGGCATAGACTTGGATTACTGTGATATTGAATGCTTTGCCTTGGAAATGAACAGAGATCATTCTGTCATTTTTGAGAATGCATCCAGGTACTACATTTTGGACTCTTTTGTTCACTGTGATGGCTACTCCATTTCTTCTAAGGGATTCCTGCCTGCAGTAGTTGATGTAATGGTCATCTGAGTTAAATTCACCCATTCCAGTCCATTTTAGTTCATTGATTCCTAGAATGTCGATGTTCACTCTTGTTATCTCCTGTTTGACCACTTCCAATTTACCTTGATTCATGGACCTAACATTCCAGGCTCCTATGCAATAATGCTCTTTACAGCATCAAATCTTGCTTCTATCACCAGTCCCATCCACAACTGGGTGTTGTTTTTGCTTTGGCTCATCCCTTCATTCTTTCTGGAGTTATTTCTCCACTGATCTCCAGTAGCATATTGGGCACCTACCAACCTGAAGAGTTCATCTTTCAGTGTCCTATGTTTTTGCCTTTTCATTTTGTTCATGGAGTTCTGAAGGCAAGAATATATATATATATATATAATTTCTCAGTACTTGAATAAACAAAAGGCTCAGGGCTTTCCTGAAGCAGAAAGGCATGCAGGGCAAAATGATCAGGTGGAAGGAAGAAAACCATCCATACTAGAGCACACCTGGTATTCCCTGGTAGCTCAAACAGGAAAGAGTCTGCCTGAAATGGGGGAGACCAGAGTTCGACCCCTAGGTCAGAAAGATCCCCTGGAGGAGGAAATGGCTGCCCACTCCAGTATTCTTGCTTGGAAAATCCCATGAACAGAGGAGCCTAGCAGGCTACAGTACAAGGGGTCGCAAAGAGTCGGACTCAACTACGTGACTTCACTCACTCAGCTAGAGCATACCACAGTGATAAAGAAGGCAATACAATAAAAGACTTATTCAGGAAGGTCAATAAGACATATGGGAAAGGCCTTTGTCTGCCAGTAGTCTGGCCCTTAGGGTTTTTCAAAACGTCTGACTGAGGGAGTAGGGAGTCCTCTACCAAAGTGACTTGAGTTTTACTTGGAACAGTTCTAAATTTGCCTCACTTCTGTTTGTTCTGTTGACAGCATCCTACACTTCTTACCGTGTTCATTCTGCCTGTTTATTTGCCACCTTTGATTTTGATTCTTTTCAAAAGTGTTGCATATGTTAAGCCCAAACTCCTAATTTATCCCTCTCCCCCTTCCCCTTTGGTAACCATAAGTTTGTTTTCTGTATATAGAAACATAGCCATACTCAGGTTCTTCATTGTGTCATATGGGATTTGTTGACATTCACTGTGTCATATGCCATTTGTTGTAGTGAACATACTTAGTAGTTGGGGTGTATGTGGGCTTAGTTGCACCCTGGCATGTGGGACCTTAGTTCCCAGACCCGGGACCAACCCCATATCCCCTGCATTGGAAGGCAGATTCTTAACCACTAGACCACCAGGGAAGTCATATACATACTACTATATGAAAATATGACTTCCCTGGTGGCTCAGATGGTAAAGCGTCTGCCTACAATATAGGAGACCTGGGTTTGATCCCTGGGTTGGGAAGATTCTCTGGAGAAGGAAATGGCAATGTACTCCAGTACTCTTGCCTGGAAAATCCCATAGATGGAGGGGCGTGGTAGTCTACAGTCCATGGGGTCGCAGAATCAGACACAACTGAGCGACTTCACTTCATATATAAAATAGATAACCAACAAGGACCTACTATATAGCACAGGGAACTATACTCAATATTTTATAATAATCTAAATGGAAAAAGAATCTGAACAACAATTATATATATATGTATATATATATATATTCATGTGTGTATATAACTGAATCATTGTGCTATACACCTGAAACTAATACAACGTTGTAAATCAACTATACTTCAATTAAAAAAAAAGAATCTCACAGCAGAAAAAAAAAAAATAAAAGTTTTGCAGCTTGGTTTTCTCTCTCTCTCTCTCTCTCTCTCCACAGCCTTCTGATAAATATCAGGAGGAAGAGGGCCATGTGGGACCAGTTTGGTGGCTGGCCACGACTGCCATCAGTGACAGTCACACTTTCCAGCACACCGTAGCCTCATACAGGCCAATGACAGTATAGTTTTCTTTCTAGCTTTGGCCAGTTTTCAGCTTCATGTCTTTGCTAGACATATTCCGCATATGTAAAATGTCCGCCATTCTCTTTTGCTGCTGCTGCTGCTGCTGCTAAGTAGCTTCAGTCGTGTCTGACTCTGTGCAGCCCCATAGATGGCAGCCCACAAGGCTCCCCCATCCCTGGGATTCTCCAGGCAAGAACACTGGAGTGTGTTGCCATTTCCTTCTCCAATGCATGCAAGTGAAAAGTGAAAGTGAAATAGCTCGTCTGTGTCCGACCCTTCATGACCCCATGGACTGCAGCCTACCAGGCTCCTCTGTCCATGGGATTTTTCAGACAAGAGTACTGGAGCGGGTTGCCATTGTCTTCTAACACAATCCAAANCATGATTATTTTTCCATATCTTTTAAAGAAGTAAGGAGAAATATGATTACATTGGAATAAATTATATAAGAAAGAGAATTCTTAGAACAGACATTCCCTGCTCTGACCCCCTCTTCTCTCAGTAGAGCACAACACAATACAGTCTGAATGACGGTCATTTTACACAGAGTTCTCCTTACAGATTGTTACCTGATAAAGTATATCTTGTTTGCTTTAGTTGTTATTGAATTTAGCTCATTGTTCAATACTTAAATCTCACTAAAAAGTCTTAATACGCACCTCTAGTTTGAATCCTTCTGGAATTCACCAAGACTCATACCATTTATCCATATTTCTTAGAGCACAAATAATATAATTACCGGTATTATTGTTTTGTTTGTTTAGGTCTTTAATTTTTCAGTCATGTTTTATAGTTTTCAATATAGGTATTTTATATGCCTTTTTATTACATTTATCTCTGCGTATTTTATTCATTTTTGACACTATTATAAATGCATTAAATTTTTTGTCAATAATTTGCTGCTAGTAAATAGAAATGCAATTGATTTTATGTGGTGACTTTGTTATCTTCAGAAGTTGCTCAACTGTTTTAGGTCTAGTGGTTTTTAAATTTTGAATTCTTAGGACTTTCCACATAAACAGCCTTGGTATCTGCAAATAGAGAATGTTTTACCTCTTTTCCAATGTACCTGTGTGATTTTTATTTCTGTTTTATTTTCTATCTTTTTCAGTTCAGTTGCTCAGTCATGTCCAACTCTTTGCAACCCCATAGACAGCAGCACACCAGGCTTCCTTGTCTACCACCAACTCCTGGAGCTTGCTCAAACTCTTATTCATTGAGCCTTCTCCTCCTGTCTTCAATCTTTCCCAGCATCAGGGTCTTTTCAAATGAGTCAGTTGTTCGCATCAGGTGGCCAAAGGATTGGGGTTTCAGATACACCATCAGTCCTTCCAATAAATATTCAGGTCTGATTTTCTTTAGGATTGACTGGTTGGATCTCCTTACAGTCCAAGGGACTCTCAAGAGTCTTCTCCAACACCACAACTCAAAAGCATCAATTCTTTGGCCCTCAGCTTTCTTTATAGTCCAACTCTCACATCCATCCATGATTACTGGAAAAACCATAGGTTTGACTAGACAGACCTTTGTGGGCAAAGTAATGTCTCTGCTTTTTAATATGTTGTCTAGGTTGGTCATAGCTTTTCTTCCAAGGAGCAAGCATCTTTTAATTTCATGGATATAGTCACCATCTACAGTGATTTTAAATTCACTGTGTTTAGTAATTCACAGTGTGTATATTTTAATCCCAAACTCCTAAATTTTCCTTCCCCCCATTCCATTTTGATAAGCTTGTTTTCTAAATAGACTCTCTGAGTCTAATTCTGTTTTGTAAATAAGTTCATTTCTGTCTTTCTTTTTGATTCTATATATAAGTGATATCATATGATATTTGTCTTTTCTGGTTTTTGTTGCTTAGTATGATAATCTCTAGGTCCATTCTTCTTTCTGCAAATGACATTATTTCATTCTTTTATATGCCTGAGTAATATTCCATAGTGTAGACAGAGTTGTGGAATAGATAAGGTCATAATGACTTCTAATGATTGATTTTACCTGGTAATACCTTCATCTGAAGGTTCTGTGAATGTCCAATTCAACATGATCATTTTTCCCTGTCCCCCAAATCTATCATAACTCTTGACCTGATTAGTGACGTTAAAATGTATCCTGTATCCTGTTTCCCAGAGCAGAATGTAACCATCTTCTGGTCTCTCTTTCCTACTCCCTTCCTCCTGCCAACTCCCCCTTTATCCTCTACATTACCTTCTAGACTGCAAATCTGATCCCAATCCCAAACCCCCAGTTTTGGCTAATGTACAATGACCTACCTATGATGAAATGTAAGCTTTTTAAATAATTTTATTTATTTATATTTTTATTTTTGGCTGTGGTGGGTCTTCACTCTGCTGCTCAGGCTTTTCTCTAGTTTCAGCAAGTGGGGGCTGCTCTCTAGTTGCAGTGTGCGAGCTTCTCTTGCTCTAGAACATAAGCTTTCAGGCAAATGGAATGCAGTAGTTGCAGAATGTGGGCTCAGTAGTTGCACTTCCAGACTGTAGAGCACAGGCTCAGTGGTCGTGTTGTATGGGCTTAGTTACTCCATGGCATGTGGGATCTTCCTGCATCAGGTATCATACCGGTGTCTCCTGCATTGGCAGGTGGATTTTTTACCACTGAGTCACCAAGGAAGTGCTACAATTCTTTTAATTTCAAGGTGTTTTTAAAAAAGGCAGAAGAACCAGAGATCAAATTGCCAACATCCGCTGGATCATGGAAAAAGCAAGAGAGTTCCAGAAAAACATCTATTTCTGCTTTATTGACTATGCCAAAGCCTTTGACTGTGTGGATCACAATCAACTGTGGAAAATTCTGAAAGAGATGGGAATACCAGACCACCTGACCTGCCTCTTGAGAAATCTGTATGCAGGGCAGGAAGCAACAGTTAGAACTGGACATGGAACAACAGACTGGTTCCAAATAGGAAAAGGAGTATGTCAAGGCAATATATTGTCCCCCTGCTTATTTAACTGCTATACAGAGTACGTCATGAGAAACACTGGGCTGGAAGAAGCACAAGCTGGAATCAAGATTGCCAGGAAAAATATCAATCACCTCAGATATGCAGATGACACCACCCTTATGGCAGAAAGTGAAGAGGAGCTAAAAAGCCTCTTGATGAAAGTGAAAGAGGAGAGTGAAAATGTTGGCTTAAAGCTCAACATTCAGAAAACAAATATCATGGCATCCTATCCCATCACTTCATGGGAAATAGATGGGGACACAGTGGAAACAGTGTCAGACTTTATTTTCTTGAGCTCCAAAATCACTACAGATGGTGATTGTAGCCATGAAATTAAAAGACACTTACTCCTTGGAAGAAAAGTTATGATCAATCTAGATAGCATATTCAAAAGCAGAGACATTACTCTGCCGACTAAGGTCCATCTAGTCAAGGGTATGGTTTTTCCTGTGGTCATGTATGGATGTGAGAGTTGGACTGTGAAGAAGGCTGAGCACCGAAGAATTGATGCTTTTAAACTGTGGTATTGGAGAAGACTCTTGAGAGTCCCTTGGACTGCAAGGAGATATAACCAGTCCATCCTGAAGGAGATCAGCCCTGGGATTTCTTTGGAAGGAATGATGCTGAAGCTGAAGCTCCAGTACTTTGGCCACCTCATGTGAAGGGTTGACTCATTGGAAAAGACTTTGATGCTGGGAGGGATTGGGGGCAGGAGGAGAAGGGGATGACAGAGGATGAGATGGCTGGATGGCATCACCGACTTGATGAACGTGAATCTGAGTGAACTCCGGGAACTGGTGATGGACGGGGAGGCCTGGCGTGCTGCGATTCATGGGGTCGCAAAGAGTCAGACACGATTGAGCGACTGAACTAACTAACTAAAGCCTTTTATTAGTTGACTTTGATACATTTTTCCAACTTCATTTGCATCTATACCCCAAAATACACTCAACACTGATGACACTGTACTCTAATAATTCCCTAACACTACCTTTTTGCTTTTATGCTTGCTGTTCTCCTGGTCTTCCTTTCTTTCCAACTAAAATATTTCTTTTCCTATGAAGAGTTTTAAGAATCTTTGTGACAGAATTCAGCTTTTCCTCCTCTGTAGCCCCACATCATCTTATTCCATTGTTCTAGAATTACTTGTGTGTCTTTCCACCTAAACCATGAGTTCCTTGAGAATGAGAACCAGCCCTTCTAATTTTGGGTGTTCCATCACCTTATAGAATACCTGGCACACAGTTTACAGTTGACAAAGGTTGAACAGGTGAAGGACTGATTTGCTAAAACTTTGTTTCTAATCCCTAAAGAGGTGAATGGCTACCCACTCCACTATTCTTGCCTGCAGAATTTCATGGACAGAGGAGCCTGGTAGGCTATGGTGTATGGGGTCGCAAAGAATAGGACACAACCAATGTCAAAAAAATGTTCTGCCTGTATAGAGAAGACATAGGCTGAGTTACATTTTCCCTGCATACTCCATATTTTTTTAATTAAAAAACACTCATATAATTGAATATAAGGTACTTTATTGTTTTAAGATTAGCAAAGATGTTTGAGAGATAAACCACTCTCAGTGGGCGTACAGGGAGTCTGGTAGACAGATCTGGAAATAATGACTCAGGCAGGAAGTAGTAGGGACTGTGGGAGAAGTTTACAGTTCTGGAAGTTGAAAGGAGGGCTAAATTACTTTCTGCTTCATAAAAACACATAACATTTGCTTTAATTATTAAACTGTCAATGCAGCTTAGACAAGCAGAGATGCAAAGAAAAGACATTTTAAAAAAAGAAAAAAAGAAAGCAGCAGAAAAAAGGCCTATGGAAGTTCTGATTGGCTGGAGATAGAAATGGTAAGGTACATTTGGACATGATCAGATTGTGAATGACTTCAAATGGCAAGATAAGGGGTATGAAATTTGTTTCATAAATCACAGGGAGCTTTTGAGGTTTCTGGATAGAAGTGTGACATGAACAAGACTGGATGTAGAACAATTAACCTGTGAGCAGTAGGTAGAATGGATGGGAGAAGGAAAAGACTAGCGGTGGTGGGAATACAGTAATAGCAAGGTATGAAACATTTTTTTTGCAACAGTTTGCTACTTTGAAGTAATAGATATGTGTTGCTTTTGCCAGTTAGGTTTCTGTTGCTCCAAGAATGGAGGCTAATGTTACATCTTCCCTTTTAGCTCCAGGGATGGTGCATTGACCTAGGTTTAGCCAATAATTAGGACATTCTGTCCCTTCCCCTGGCTGTAGTTATTGGTTTTGGGAGGCACAGTGACCCAAGGCAAGGGAAATAGCCAATTAAACTCAATTCTGGACTTAGTTTTAAATCAGCCAGAAAGCAGATTATCTTCTGATGCACTGGGTATTGCAATGATGGGAGCCTGAAAAAGCTCACCCTCTCACAGCAGCCTGAAAATAGAGGCTGTCCAAGCACATAAAACAAAGTGATGGATCTCAGTGATACCTTGTATGTTCTGAATTGAGCTTTGCCTCTCCTACCTTGGATGCGTGTTGGTTGAAGTCACTTTGGGCTGATTTTTCTGCAAGTGGAAGAAGTTTTGCAAGGCCATTTGTTTTACTACCCCTCCAGATTATTGGATGGTATCAGATTTTTATCAACAAAGCATTTTCAGAGGTTTCTTTCCATCCTTCCATTCCAAGAAAGAACTCAAAATAACCACAGTTCAAGGTTCAGCCACAGGCAACAGTGAGATTAAGTTGAGTCTATTTCATGAGAAATAAGAGCTAGTAGGTAATTAATGATCAATGAAAGCAAAGAGTTCATTTATAAACTATGAAGCATACTACAAAAGTTAACTGCTAATATTATGTACCATTTTAATATTGGCCTAATGTTACTCATTGGAAAAGACTGATGCTGGGAGGGATTGCGGGCAGGAGGAGAATGGGACGACGGAGGATGAGATAGCTGGATGGCATCACCGACTCCATGGACATGAGCTTGGCTAGACTCCGGGAGTTGGTGATGGACAGGGAGGCCTGGCGTGCTGTGATTCATGGGGTTGCAAAGAGTTAGACACGACTGAGTAACTGAACTGAACTGAATGTTTACTGCCTCATTCATTGCCTCCTGGATTTCAGAAAGTTTTTTTTGTACTCTTCCTGAGCACATTTGCCATTCTCCATGGTCACTACACTTTCCTTGTTTGTCTATCTGTTGCTTAGAAAAAATGAAAAGGATCAGGTAAGACTCATTTCTTGAAAGAATCAGGGTGAATTCATTTTTTCTTAGAGACCTTAAGAAAACATCAACCTAACAATGGAGTCCTTTATGATTGGGGAGTTTTACTGATGATTTATCCTCTTTAGACTTTGGTTTTCTACTTGATTGGCACGTTTACCACAATCTCCACCTTTACTTACTAGTGCCCTGTATTTCAGAAGTGATTTCACTAACAAATGAAACAACTTCTATGCCGATGAAGAAAATGAAATTTGAATTTGTACCTCACAAAAACACGGTTGCTGCATGATACAAACAGTGAAAGTAGAAGGTACATAACAGAAAGGAAATAGTCTCAAAACAAGAATACTGGCCATTTACAAAGCCTTATATAAATATTCCTTTTGGATTAGTCAAAGTTCAGAGTGTTCATTCTTTGAAGTTTGAAATCAGCCAGATTTTAAAATATATTTTTCAACTTGGGAAATGTATTTTTATTACACAGTTGAAATATTTTCTTTAAGCACAACTTGTCACATCTATTATTTAAGCTCTTTAAAATTAGCACTTCCTTTCTCTAATGGAATATTCCATTTCCTCATTTCTTGTCATCTCATTTATTTAAATAAAAAATTCCTTCCCTTGAGTCCCCTGAAACTCTTTATAATGTTATTTTTTTAAAACCACTTGGAATAATCTGACTTTTGTAATGTTTACATATGTTCCTGTTGTATCTCTTTATTTCAGTTTCTAAGGTATTTGAGAGTAACTCTTATAGTCTTCACAGTGCTGTGTACTTAATTCCTTCACTGCTTGGACATACCTATTCTATTCATGTGGTCTAGAAAGGGAGTGAATTGCCAATTTAGTTTAATGGAATCCTCTAACAAAATAGTCTACAGCTTTTTTACTTGAATATGATTTGCTTTTTATTTCTATTTCTTATTTGAAGTATAGGTGATTTACAGTACTGGTCAGTTTCAGATGTACAACAAAGTGATTCAAATATACATACATATTTAAATATATATGTGTGTGTGTATATATATATATATATGTTGCTTTATAGATTCTAATCCGTTATAGACTATTACAAGATATTGAAAATAGTTCCCTGTGCTATACAGCAGGTCTTTGTTGTTTATCTGCTTTATGTATAAATTTGTATCTGTTAGTCCCAAGCCCTTTATATATCCTCCCCTTGTCCTTTCCCCTTTGGTAACCATAGTTCGTTTTTTTTTGTCTGTGAGTCTGTTTCTGTTTTATAAAAAAACTCATTTGTATAATATTTTTACATTTCACATATAAGTTGTATCATGTGATGTTTGTCTTTCTTTGTCCAACTGACTTGACTTAGTATGATAGTCTAGCAATCTCTACAATTGTTTATTTATTTTGTTTATAGGTTATTTTTGTCTCCCTCTCCCCTCCCATTAGAACCCAAGCTCAAGGGCAGAGTTGGGGGTGAGGGGCAGGAAATCATCTTTGCTTGAATCACTGATGTCTTCTGAGCACCTGGAATAGTCCCTGGAGCATAGTTTACTCAACAGAGATTTACTGAATACATGATCGTATGACCAAATGAATAAGTGATAATAACATTTGGCATTTTAAGAGCTAAAAGTCACTATATTCTTTTAATAAACAAAAGCAATAATGCAATTTCTATTTCTTAGATTTGTAACCACAAAGCTACCAACCAGAATGAAAGTTCTTTCATAAAACTTATGAGATGGTATAGAAAAAAAAGAGAAAAATGTATTTCTAAGCAACTTTGTGCATCTGAGTTTGTTCACAATATGTAACTATTTTTACATTTCCCATGTAACACTTCTTGCCCCATTCTTGCTCTTTTTTTTTAAATTTTCATTACCATATCTCTTCTCTGCAATTATTCTTCATGTTTTTCTTAAGCTTTTGAAATAGTAAAGTGCAAATGGGCAAACCCTTTCTCACAGGATTTCCTGCTTTCAGGGCTGTTACCTGAAGAAGAGGGTACTGTCAATTGTTGCAAAAGAAAGAAGAGGAAGAGTAATAAAACAAGTTAATGATTCAGGTTCTAACTCAGCCCAAATGAAAAAAATGTAGTTTGACAAGAAGAAACTCCTGTTTCATTCTGGCATACCAGGGCCATATCTGAGCAATGAAAATGGAGCTTTCCATTTTTGAGGGTGCTTTCTAAACACCTTTTCTTCTAGAAACTCTTTTCATCAAATCAGAGGATTAGATCCTTTTTATTTGACAGAGCAAAACTAGTTTCCGTATCAAATAAGTTCAGTCACTCAGCCATGTTTGACTCTTTGTGACCCCATGGACTGCATAACGCCAGGATTCCCTGTCCACCACCAACTCCTGAAGTTCGCTCAAACCCATGTCCATCGAGTCAGTGATGCCATTCAACCATCTCATCCTCTGTCATCCCTTTCCCCTCCTGCCCTCAATCTTTCCTAGCATCAGGGTCTTTTCAAATGAGTAAGTTCGCGTCAGGTAGCCAAGGTATTGGAGTTTCAGCTTCAGCATCAGTCCTTCCAATGAATATTCAGAACTGATTTCCTTTAGGATAGACTGGTTTGATCTCCTTGCAGCCCAAGGGACTCTCAAGAGTCTTCTCCAATACAACAGTTCAAAGGCATTGATTCTTCTATGCTCAGCATTCTTTATAGTCCAACTCTCACATTCACCCATGACTACTGGAAAACCTATAGCTTTGACTAGACAGACCTTTGTCAGCAAAGTAGTCTCTGCTTTTTAATATGCTATCTAGGTTGGTTATAGCTTTTCTTCCAAGGAGAAAGCATCTTTTAATTTCATGGCTGCAGTCAGCATCTGCAGTGATTTTGGAGCCCAAGAAAATAAAGTCTGTCACTGTTTGCCTTGTTTCCCCATCCATTTCCCATGAAGTGATGGGACTGGATGCTATGATTTTAATTTTTTTAATGTTTTAAACCAACTTTTTCACTCTCCTCTTTCACTTTAATCAAGAGGCTGTTTAGTTCTCTTGTGCTTTCTGCTGTAAGGGTGGTGTTGTCTGCATATCTGAGATTATTGATATTTCTTTTAGCAACTTTGATTCCAGGTTGTGCTTCATCCAGCCTGGCATTTCACATGAAATACTCTGCATAGAAATTAAATAAGCAGGGTAACAATATACAGCGTTGCTGTTCTCCTTTCCCAATTTGGAAGCAGTCTGTTGTTCCATGCCCAGTTCTCATGTTGCTTCTTGAGCTGCATACAAATTTCTTAGGAGACACGTTTGGTGTCCTGATACTCCCCTCTTTAAGAATTTTCCACAGTATGTTGTGATCCACACAGTCAAAGGTTTTGGAGTCAATAAAGCATAAGTAGATATATTTCAGAGACTCTCTTGCTTCTTCTATGATTCAGCAGATGTTGGAAATTTGATCTCTGGTTCCTCAGCCTTTTCTAAATCCAGCTTGAACATCTGGAAGTTCATGTACTGTTGAAGCCTGGGTTAGAGAATTTTGAGCATCACTTTGTTACTGTGTGAGATGAGTACAACTGTGTTTGCCATTGCCCTTCTTTGGGATTGGAATGAAACCTGACCATTTCCAGTCCTGTGGCCACTACTGAGTTTTCAAAATTTGCTGACCTATTGAGTGCAACACTTTCACAGTATCATCTTTTAGGATTTGAAATAGCTCAACTGGAATTCCATCACCTCCACTAGCTTTGTTCGTAGTGATGCTTCCTAAGGCCCAATTTGTAGATATAATGGTTATCTTAAGTTAAATTTGCCCATTCCAGTCCATTTTAGTTCACTGATTCTTAAAATGTCTATATTCACTCTTGCCATCTCCTGTTTGACCACTTCTAATTTACTTTGATTCATGGACCTAACATTCCAGGTTCCTAAGCAATATTGTTCTTTACAGCATCAGACTTTATTTCCTCCACCAGTCACAACTGGGTGTTGTTTTCACTTGGCTCCATCTCTTCATTCTTTCTGGGGTTATTTCTCCACTCTTCTGCAGTAGCTTATTAGGCACCTACTGACCTCGGAAGTTCATCTTTCAGTGTCCTATCTTTTTGCCTTTCCATATGTTCATGTATGTTCAGTTTCCATATATAAAGATATTAATATGTTGGAAATTTGAAAAAAAATTATATACATACAAACGAGCTTACATTTGCTTTAATTGTTGGGGCAGGGATAAGTAGTCTTACTTTGATAATGGTTTTGGGTTAAATTAATTTCCTATGAAGTAGAAGCCATTCATTGGCGTTCTAGGCATTCAACAGAGCTTTCTATAACGTCCCAAACTTCAACAGGCATAGAAATTGTTAACAAGGGTCTATTATAGAGCACAGGGTGATATATTCAATATTCTATGATAAACGGTAATAGAAAACAATGTGAAAAAGGATATAAATGTATGTGTGTATATATGTGTGTGTATGTATGTGTATATATATAAAACTGAATCACTCTGCTCCACAGAAGAAATTAACACAACATTGTAAATCATCTATACTTCAATAAAATTTTTTAAAAAGAGAATTCTTTAGCAATCTCGTTAAAATGTAAATTTGAATTCATCATCTCAATTGAGGCCTGAGATCCTTCATTTCTAATAAGCTTCCAAGTGATTCCAATGACACTGTTCAGAGACCATACTTTGAGTTTACAAGGTTGTAGATATTTCTTTTTTTAAGTGATTTAATTTGCATCCCCTAATTGCTTTAATTTTTGTTTTTCTTTTCTACCTTTTTTTTTTGAATTTTCAAAAGAAATACCTTCATTTATTTATTATGCTCCTTATAGCAAATATGTTTCATCTAATCAAATGTTAGATGTTTATTCTTTTGGATTTTTTTTTTTTGGCCTGCTAAACTGAAATGAAACAATAAAGGGTATAATATTCTAGAGTTAGATGAAAAGAAAGAAAAGCTTAACACCTTGTATTATAGGCACCCTACTTAAAGGCAGGAACTTGAAGTGAAAATGTCATAGATTTTTCCTTGCCTGACTCCTAACTTCGAGCGTTTTTAGTGATATATGTGACATATATCAGGGGCTTCCCAGGTGGCTCAGTGGCAAAGGATCTGCCTACCAATAGAGAAGATGGAGGAGAAACAGGTTTGATCCCTGGGTCCAGAAGATCTCCTGGAGGATAAAATGGCAACCCACTCCAGTATTCTTGACTGGGAAATCCCATGGACAGAGGAGCCTGGTGGGCTACAGCCCATAGGGTCGCAAAGAGTTGGACAGGATTGAAGAAACTTAGCAGCAGGCAGGCCAGAACTGTCACGGCACTGGTAGGTGTCTCATTTAGAAGCGGGTGTATTGCAGTGAGGGTCAAGGTCTACTGGAAGTTGACTCTTCTGCCATCTTGGTTCTAACCAGGTTTTGTCATAGTCATGCTGTTCTTTTAAAGGTTGTACCCTGACCCCTTGCCTCCTATTTCAAAACTTCCCCACCCACTGGACAGTACATTTCAAAATACAGATTCACAGATTTCTTTAAGGCTGTTAATTCTGTAAAATCTTTTCATCTTAGAAATCAGAGCTCATATATTTTATATCTCTCTTACTTCCCTCGTCCAGGGCCCATAACTTTTGTGATTCAGGGATCTTACTCCCTCATCTTAGAGCAGAAGGTGGAAGCAGCCTGTGTGGCTCTGGGACACTTCTTTTGTCCCCTGGTCCCTGGCTCCAGCTCTTCCCCCAGTCTGCTGGGGAGGGAGGAGGGGAATAAAGTAGTGTCTCTTCCTTATCAGACACTTTGGTGGCTTGCTGTTGGTGGTGGCTGCTTCCCTGATTATCAGTAACAGGCCATCAGGGCCCCTCTGTTGTTGAAATCCAAATGCTTGAGCCCTTCAGCAGCTCTCCTGGGACTCTTCTAACTTGACAATTCCCAGCTGTGAGCCAGCTAGCTCCACCTGGGCCTCTCCTACCCTTGTCTTTCAGGACACCACTAGCCCCTTACTGCTCCACCCCACCCCTCCCAATCATTTGACTCTGTTGGTCTGGCACTGGACAGATGGCCCAAATTGTCTTTCTGTGTCTCATTTGTCCAGAAGCATTTCACACATAGTTATGAGGCCCAGATATTGGCTCAGAAGATGCTCCAGGCTGTCCACCTCCTCTCCCCGACGCCCTGGCATCTTCCCCTCAAATCTCTCATTCTTGTGTTCAGTGAGGCACAAGTAGGAAAATCAACAAGTCCATGGCTGACACTCAAGTCCAAGCAGGTAGTGAGACACTGTACTCTTTTTTCCCAGACTCCTGGGAGGCCTTTTTCAATGAAATTTTCTTCTGTTGGAGGATAAAAGCGAGCATCCTTTCCTTCTTCGAAAGGGAAGGAAAGGAAAATCTTTACCTAGGAACACTACCTTCCCAACCTCTGTTTCACCTTCTTGTTTTTAATGCAGTGCCTCATTGTCCTTATGGGTCTTATTGGCTGATTCCAGAGTCTGGGAAAATCCCCACCCAACATCAGATTACATGGTTAAGTGAGTCTGTGTGTCCTGGAAAGAGTTATCCTGATTTAGGTTTCACTTCTAATCACTCTGCCTCCATCTTCCCTTTTACAGTTAAGTCTTAAAACATTTACCCTTCTCAATGAATATCTCTTGATTCTGGTACAATATATGGCATCTTTTCTATGTACCAATGACACAGTGAATATTTCTATGAGCACTCATCTAACTATGGCCATCTTTGATTTACTTGGCTTTCTCCCAGAGAACTATAAGCTCCTTGAGAAAAGGGCTTATTTATTTTCCCCCAATATATTATGGAATTTAATTTTTTAAATTTATGTTGGTGTATAGTTGATTTACAATGTTCTATTGGTTTCAGGTGTACAGCAAAGTGAATCAGTTATGCATATATATATATATATATATAT
>SJYQ01000350.1:205984-243560 GCA_006410935.1 Redunca redunca | reverse complement strand
TGGGCCTCAATTAGATAATGAGATACAAATAAAATAACTTTCATGATTTTTAAAAACATCACAGAAAAATGAATTAATAATGTGTTGATTATATACTGCTGAGCAATAAGAATACCAAAAACTACTAAGTATAAATTATCACATTTGTGGCTATCTTTTTTAAAACTGTTACTGGATAATGAGAATGTGTTCATAAAATTAAGAATGCAAAGTGATAAATCAGAACTAGCACGGTTTTGAAATCCAAAGCCTTAGAATCAAATAAGTTTTGTTGTTATTATCTGGATAAACAGTCCCAATGCGCCTCTGAGCAGAGATTAATAAGAATTTTGCCTGAATGAGATCATTTCAAGAGTAAAGTGAGATGATGTATGTTAAGTCTTTTAGAAGCTCTAACAGATTATAGAAATAAAACATTATTTACTATTTTCACCATTTCTTATATTTCACCATTTCTGATATTTCACCATCTCAAAGATTGGGAGTATTTTATCTTTATTTTGTGATATTGGATTTTTATTGAGCATAATTCTAAATGTATGTAATGGGAAATAACCTGGAGAAAAATTACTTAATGTTCTTGATTAATGTCAGTGGAAAGAAATATCTAAAACTTATTCCTAAAATTATGCTCTTCTTTCTCTTGTCAAAATAATTAATGGCCTTTCTTATTTCCATCAGTCATATTCACAAGGTTTATTATAGTTGGAGTTCTACCCTTACAGTTTACCTAATTTGAAGATGAATTAATGAATTACATTTTCTCCTTCTCACATCAGGAATAACAGACACTATCTCTCTGAATAATTTTTGAATACTCACTACTGCTAAATCTTTGCTACTGATAATTTTAGGTAATCCTTAAAAGTGCTTTATTTGCTATAAAATATACTAAATTAATCTTAAAGGTAACTTCTAATTCAGTAAGAAACTGCAACTGCAAGTGTTCTAGATGAAAATGCAGTAAAGGTATCTTATTCTCTATAAGGAAAAATGAAAAATTGGGTTGGAAATAATTAAATCTGAGAAATATTTATGATTTACCCTCCCTTCACATAGCCTTCTCTGATATTCCTTTCATCTAAAGAAGTGAAATGGGATATGTCCTTTGAAAGATGTTATTTTTTTCTTTTATAATGATGAATCTTAAATTTGTCTTTCAATCAAAACTGTTTTACGTGGAACTAAGATGAGTAGAATTATTAAGATTTACATGTGTTACTGCCCTGGAGAGAGCCATTTGGTTTTCTCCACACTATATTCTGTGCACTTAAAAATGTTCCTACAGTGACTTCTAAACCAGAAAGGAAGTAATATGAACAAGATGGTCATATCTCTTCATTACATAAGAAATAAAAGCAAAAGATTATTTTCCATTTTAAGTGGATAGTCTATTTTAAAGATAAACTATACTATTAAGCTTTTGGGCTTCCCAGGTAGCTCAGTCAATAAAGAATCTGCCTGCAATGCAGGAGACCCGGGTTCAATCCCTGGCTGGGGAATGTCCTCTGGAGAAGAGAATGGCAACCTACTCCAGTATTCTTGCCTTGAGAATTCCATGGATAGAGGAGCCTGGCAGGCTACAGCCCATAGAATCACATAGACTTGGACACAATTAAAGCGATTTAGTATGCAGTATGCAGACTATGGTAAGTTTTCTTGACTAAGTGTGAAACTGAGATGAAAGAATACAAAGAAGAGAATTAGAGAAAGCTGTAGTGAATTTCTAAAGCTAAAAGAAATATCTTAAGGCAGGCCTTCACAGTGCAGTAGAAGATTGACAACTGAGCTAAAATAAACCCAGTTGTAATGCCAAGAGTGGTTCAAAACATTTTTAAGTATACCTAATGTTTTCCTGGAAGAGAACAACTATCTAATATCCAATCTATTTATTTACCTTTACCTTTATAAAAATTGAAATTGCAAACTAAGGGCAGGATATGTGTGTGTGTATATTTGTGTGTCTGTATGTATGTACCTGGAATTTACTAAAACAAGGTAATTCAAAGTAGACATTTTTTGAAATATTATTTGCAGAGTATTGATTATATAGGGCTTCCTTGGTGGCTCAGCAGTAAGAATCCACCTGCAATGCAGGAGACTGCCTGCAATCCAGGAGATGTGGGTTCTTTCCCTGAGTCAAGAAGATCACCTGGAGAAGGAAATGGCAACCAATTCCAGCATTCTCGCCAGGGAAATCCCATGGACAGAGAAGCCTAGCGGGCGACAATCCATGAAGCCACATAGCGTCAGACACAACTTAGCGACTAAGCCATCACTTTGATTATATAAAATAACCCAGGATGAAACTGACTTTTCCAAACTACTAGAAACTGGTCAATAAGAGGAAAGGGATATTTTAAGTGTGATCAGTTCAATTCAGTCTCTCAGTCATGTCCAACTCTTCGCAACCCCATGCATGGCAGCACTCCAGGCTTCCCTGTCTATCTCCAATTCCTGGAGCTTACTCAAACTTAGGTCCATTGAACCAGCAATGCCATTCAACTATCTCATCCTCTGTCATCCCATTCTCCTGCCTTCAATCTTGCCCAGCATCAGGGACTTTTCTAATGAGTCAGTTCTTCACATCAGGTGGCCAAAGTATTGGAGTTTCAGCTTCCACATCAGTCCTTCCGATGAATATTCAGGATTGATTTCCTTTAGGATTGACTGGTTGGATCTCCTTGTGGTCCAAGGGACTCTCAAGAGTCTTCTGCAAATCCACAGTTCAAAAACATCATTCTTTGGCACTCAGCTTTCTTTATAGTCCAACTCTCACATCCATACATGACTACTGGAAAAACCATAGCTTTGACTAGACAGATCTTTGTCAGTATGTAGAGTACATAATGTGAAATGCTGGGCTGAATAAAGCACAAGCTGGAATCAAGATTGCTGAGAGAAATATCAGTAACATCAGATACACAGATGACACCACCCTTATGGCAGAAAGGGAAGAGGAGGAATGGGAAAAAGCTGGCTTAAAACTCAACATTCAAAATTCTAAGATCATGGTATCTGGTCCCATCACTTCATGGCAAATAGATGGGGAAACAATGGAAACAGTAACAGACTTTATTTTCTTGGGCTCCAAAATCACTCCAGATGGTGACTGCAGCCATGATATTAAAAGACACTTACTCCTTGGAAGAAAAGTTATGACCACCTAGATAGTATATTAAAAAGCAGAGACATTACTTTGTCAACAAAGGTCCTTCTAGTCAAGGCTATGGTTTTTCCAGTGGTCATGTATGGATGTGAGAGTTGGAATGTGAAGAAAGCTGAGCGCCAAAGAATTGATGCTTTTAAGTGAATACTTAGATGTTTTTACTTTTATCATTGACAATTTTGAAAAAAACAAAAAAACAAAAAAACAAAGATTGTCATGGTTACTGTCTTGGTCACAGAAGTGAGAAACCTGGTTTTATAGTCATGGTGGCCATGTGTTACAAGGCAGTGTAAGTTAATAGAAGAGAATGCGCTTATTTCCCTTGCTCACTTCTCTATAAGTGTGGATGAAAATAAAACAGATTAAACTGTTCATAAAATTTGGAAATGGGAGTTCAATACAAGTTTCTTGAAATGTCTAATCGTCTAGGTCCATCCACATCTCTGCAAATGGCACAATTTCATTCCTTTTACTGGCTGAGTAATATTCCATTGTACATATGTGCCACATCTTCTTTATCCATCCCTCTCTCAATGGACATTTAGGTTATACAGAGTGATATAGCTCAGAAAGAGAAAAATATTGTATATTAACACATATATGTGGAATATAGAAAAATGGTATGGATGAACCTATTTGCAAACCAGAGATAGAGACGCAGCTATAAAGAATGAACATATGGGCACCAAGGGGGGAAAAGGGAGTGGGATGAACTGGGAGATTGGAATTGATGTATACACAGTAATATGTCTAAAATACATAACTGATGAGAGACTACTGTATACCACATGGAATCTCTGCTCTGCTCCCAGGTGACCTAAATGGGAAAGGAACCCCAAATGAGAGAATTGATGTGTATGTGTGGATGGATCACTTTGCCATATAGCAGAAAGTAGCACAAATTTGAGAAGCAACCATACTCCAGTAAAATTATCTTTAAAAATCAAACTCTCTACTTTTGATAATCTGCACATAATATCATTTATTTTCCTATTCCTTCTATTTTTTTCTTTTTGAAGTTGGAAGGTTAAAAAACAAGATTACTTGAACGATCCAAGCTACCTCCTCATCCCTTGATTAACATATGTTTCTTAGCACTGCGCCCTCTTCATTTCTAGCATTGTTTGGGACTCCTGCTTCCAACCACTGGCCTTCAGTTCAGCTCAGTCACTCAGTCGTGTCCTACTCTTTGTAACCCCATGAATCGCAGCACACCAGGCCTCCCTGTCCATCACCAACTCCAGGAGTTCACTCAGACTCACGTCCATCAAGTAGGTGATGACATCCAGCCATCTCATCCTCTGTCGACCCCTTCTCCACCTGCCCCCAATCCCTCCCAGCATCAGAGTCTTTTCCAATGAGTCAATTCTTTGCATGAGGTGGCCAAAGTATTGGAGTTTCAGCTTTAGCATCAGTCCTTCCAAAGAAATCCCAGGGCTGATCTCCTTCAGAATGGACTGGTTGGATCTCCTTGAAGTCCAAGGGACTCTCAAGAGTCTTCTCTAACACCGCAGTTCAAAAGCATCATTCTTCGGTGCTCTGCCTTCTTCACAGTCCAACACTCACATCCATACATGACTACTGGAAAAACCATTGCCTTGACTAGACGGACCTTAGTCGGCAAAATAATGTCTCTGCTTTTGAATATACTGTCTAGGTTGGTCATAACTTTTCTTTCAAGGAGTAAGCATCTTTTAATTTCATGGCTGCAGTCACCATCTGCAGTGATTTTGGAGTCCAGAAAAATAAAGTCTGAAACTGTTTCCACTGTTTCCCCATCTATTTCCCATGAAATGATGGGACCGGATGCCATGATCTTCGTTTTCTGAATGTTGAGCTTTAAGACAACTTTTTCACTCTCCTCTTTTACTTTCATCAAGAGGCTTTTTAGTTCCTCTTCCCTTTCTGCCATAAGGGTGGTGTCATCTGCGTATCTGAGGTGATTGATATTTCTCCCGGCAATCTTGATTCCAGCTTGTGTTTCTTCCAGTCCAGGGTTTCTCATGATGTACTGTGCATATAAGTTAAATAAGCAGGGTGACAATATACAGCTTTGATGTACTTCTTTTCCTATTTGGAACCAGTCTGTTGTTCCATGTCCAGTCCTAACTGTTGCTTCCTGCCCTGCATGCAGATTTCTCAAGAGGCGGGTCAGGTGGTCTAGTATTCCCATCTCTTTCAGAATTTTCCACAGTTTATTGTGATCCACACAGTCAAAGGCTCTGGTATAGTCAATAAAGCAGAAATAGATGTTTTTCTGGAACTCTCTTGCATTTTCCATGATCCAGCGGATGTTGACAATTTGATTTCTGGTTCCTCTGCCTTTTCTAAAACCAGCTTGAACATCAGGAAGTTCCCGGTTCCCGTATAGCTGAAGCCTGGCTTGGAGAATTTTGAGCATTACTTTACTAGCGTGTGAGATGAGTGCAATTGTGTGGTAGTTTGAGCATTTTTGGCATTGCCTTTCTTTGGCATTGGAATGAAAACTGACCTTTTCCAGTCCTGTGGCCACTGTGAGTTTTCCAAATTTGCTGGCATATTGAGTGCAGCACTTTCACAGCATCATCTTTCAGGATTTGAAACAGCTCACTGGAATTCCATTACCTCCACTAGCTTTGTTTGTAGCAATGCTTTGCAAGGCCCACTTGACTTCACATTCCAGGATGTCTGGCTCTAGGTTAGTGATCACACCACCATGATTATCTGGGTTGTGAAGATCTTTTTTGTACAGTTCTTCTGTGTATTCTTGCCATTTCTTCTTAATATCTTCTGCTTCTGTTAGGTCCAGACCATTTCTGTTCTTTATTGAGCCCATCTTTGCATGAAATGTTCCCTTGGTATCTCTAATTTTCTTGAAGAGATCTCTAGTCTTTCCCATTCTGTTCTTTTCCTCTATTTCTTTGCATTGATTGCTGAGGAAGGCTTTCTTATGTCTCTTTGCCATTCTTTGGAACTCTGCATTCAGGTACTTATATCTTTCCTTTTCTCCTGTGCTTTTCGCTTCTCTTCTTTTCGCAGCTAATTGTAAGGCCTCCCCAGACAGCCATTTTGCTTTTTTGCATTTCTTTTCCATGCGGATGGTCTTGATCCCTGTCTCCTGTACAGTGTCACGAACCTCATTCCATAGTTCAGCAGGCACTCTATCTTTCAGATCTAGTCCCTTAAATCTATTTCTCACTTCCACTGTATAATCATAAGAGATTTGATTTAGGTCATACCTGAATGGTCTAGCAATTTTGCCTACTCTCTTCAATTAATTCACTCTTTTCCTCCCAAACACCCATTCCCCGCCCTCACTATCTTTTATTTTGCTCAGTGGCAACTCTCTCGTATTAGAAAACTCGTTGTCATCCTTGTGTGTGCTCATGTGCTCAGTTTTGTCTGACTCTTTGCCACCCCATGGGCCATAGCCTGTCAGGCTTCTCTGCCCATGGGATTTTCCCAGCAAGAATACTGGAGTGGGTTGCTATTTCCTACCCCAGAGGATCTTCCCAACCCAGGAGTCCAACCCTCATCTCTTGCACTTACTCATCTTTCGTGTTTAACTTAACATGTTAACTTGTCCTCCCAAGCAGCCTCTGTTGTCTACTAACATCAGGCTTGGACTAGATATTAGCACTTCTATCTGCTCTCTTCAAGATTTGGGGACAAAGCATCAGAACATCACAAAGAAGTAAGATGTAGTCCATAAAACCTTCTTAGTGGGTGAGGGAAATGAGAGGGGAAAGTCATACCTTTCGCTGGAGAACAAAACTAATTAAAAACTTTTGTTATATGTCTTTCTCTTTGTCAAAATTAGGCATCACATGCTTTCACTTGTCCCCCTTGAGCCTCTGCCATCCCCGTTGGGAAAAAATGCTCTGCAGCTGTTGCTACTTAGCTTGCGTGTGTGTGCTCAATCATGTCTGACTCTTTGCAACCCCATGGACTGTAGCCATTCTCTTCTCCAGTGGATCTTCCTGACCCAGGGATCGAACCCAAGTCTCCTGCATTGGCAGGCAGATTCTTTACATCTATGCTACCTGGTCCAGCACTAAGTGAAATGCCAAGAGTGCTTGACCCAGCGGTAGCTTGAGATAGTCAAGATCAGCCAGTCTGCAGACACTTGACCCTGAAGTAAATGTTGTAGGTAACAGGACACTGAAATACTGGGTTGTTTTTGGCAACATCTGGCTAAGACAATACCCTGTGGACTTAAAAACTGGTCTGGTTATAAACAAGCATCAGATTAAGCAAAACAAGTAAAATTAGAAAGAAAGGGAAAAGAAATACAAAACTTCCCAGCCATCTAGGCATTTTACATAGCTGTCTCCTTTTATTCTCAAACACTATATTATATACTTATTTTCATCTTCAGTTTATTGATGAAGAAATGAAAGGATATGCCCAGCTAAGCAATAGCCACCTCCTGGAAATATGTCAGGTGTGTGTATTTGTGGATGTTTCTGAACTTTATTTCTTATTTGATTCATTTATGTACTTTTAAAATTTATTAATTTAAATTGGAGTCATTTATGTACTTTAAAAAAACAATTAGAACGTATTTATTTTAAAATCTTTATTTCCAAATTTAAAAACATTAAGATGGGGAGCCTCAGGCTGTGTGGTGTTGTGTGACTTTCCTAAGGTTGTGTTGTATGTGTCAGTCACACAGTCACGTCCAGTTCTTTGTGACTCCATGGACTGTAGCCTGCCAGGCTTCTCTGTCCATGGAATTCTCCAGACAAGAATATTGGCATGGTTTGCTGTTCCCTTATCCAGGGTGTCTTCCCAACCCAGGGATCGAAGCCCAGTCTCCCACATTGCAGGCAGATTTTTTACCATCTGAGCTACCAGGGAAACCCTTCCTAAGGTTACACAGACAGTAAACTGCAGAACTGGGACCTAGTCCCACAAAGTCAATCTCATTTATTTGTGCATATGAAGTTCCATTCCTCCCTTCAGTCACATCTGTTGACTGGACAGTGCGATGGGGAAGCAACTGTTGATCACTTTCCTGTCCCTGACATTGGCTGACCTCTTTCCACGTATGTCTTATCTCTCTCTCCTCTTCCTCTCATAGAAAATCTTATTTTGCAATCAAAAGGTGTAGTCCATCTTCTCCAGCTTGTGAAGGTGAATAGGACTCATGTTTCACATGTATGAGAGAGTTAGAATCCCAGGAATAGTTGTTCTCTGAGACGGTAAGTGCTCCAGCATCTGGGGTGCAGATGACCATGTGAGAAGGTGCTGTCTGTACTGGAAGACTCCAGAGTTGAATAAACACAGCTTAGGGAGCTTTGTTTCAGTTATTCTCTTGCTATTAAAGACCTTGACCCTGTTTTTGTTAGCAGTTCTGCCATGGCATTTAAGTTCCACATCTTGCTTGTTAACAGCTAAGAATAGAATCAGAGTATTAGCAAACTGAGAGTGTTTTCTCATTCCATTTCCCAGGAATATATAGGGTGTGAAGATGGTGAGCAGAATGTTTTTTCCCATAATATTCTCCTCTGGTAAACAAACCTAGAGATTAAAACCATTCTTGCAGGCTTTCATCTCCTAACTTCAGAAAGAATTTCTGACATCCTTGCCATTAGAACAGCAAACATAGGCTTCATCTAATACATGAATTAAATCAGAAGCATCTGTAAAAGGGAAAAGCATCTGTTAGAATATGTCCCACGGTCCAATACGAGATATTTAACTCCTCCTTCCAGTGACCAAGAACTAGACCCTAAAATGTCACACATCTGGTAACAATCGCCCATCGTCTTTAAGTGACCAAAGGTACAGGGACATTCAGGCACAAAATATCTGCTCTTGCTATACCACAGAAGGCATGAAAACAAACTTACTGAAGTCTGTGATACTCCAAGTGGTATAAATAGGAACTAGGACTTTTGCATTTTAAATAATAAGTGTATCTCTGAGAAAGACTTTAAGCTGTCTATAAGGCTTTTAACAGCCTGATAGGCTTTGGTGGTTAATTATTTTAATATGGTGGTGATTGCAATATAAGCTTAAAAGGTGTGATGGGAAAGCACATCCAAATGTTTATACACATTGAGCCAAAATTTTAATTTAGAAAAATGTGTGACTTTCCCCTGGGGAGCATGATCACATAGTCAAATTTATTTGCAGCATCTTTTTGTGCATATACTCATTCACCAACAATCTTAACAAATAATACCAAATAACTACAGAATAGAATTCATATTTTGGAAACTGAGTCTAAAATATTTTACCTTCTCACTTTTAAAATATAGAATATGTCTTTTAATGAAAAAATATTTTAAGAAGTAAAATAGTACAATTGCAACTTCTTTTATAACACAGTCCTCATTTTCTAATAGATCCACGCATGGAGGGTTTTTCTCCCTAAGTAGTTCTAATGTGTTGCTAAGTTCTACTAAGCTGCAGAAGGAATGAGACTGAAAAAGAATTGGCATAAACCCACTGAGTGTGACTTGTGTTAACAACTGACTGTGCCTGTTGATAATCAAGTCCAATGACAATGCATACTTCCCTCCTATGGCAGCATCTTGCTCTGTGAGACCCCTCTTACACTCGCAAAAGGTTAAATGCATTAGGCTAACAAAAATAAAAGTATGTAACAATCATAAACATTGTTTTTGGTATAATTATTTAGAAGTATAATATGTGATATTTCTCTCAGCAATCATAAAAAAAAAACAACAGATGTAAAGAATTTTAAAGATAAAAGGGACAAAAATTTCCAGTGATGGAATCTGAGAAAGTTTCTTAAAATAGCTAAGAAAAATGGAAACTTCGATCTCTCTATTAGGGATGTATGTTAATCACTAATTCACAGAGAAGTAAAGGTTCCAATACATGCTTTTACCATTGACTGTCTATCTAAGCCATGAATTTTATAGGCAAGTAACATAGGAATCTGTGTTATCATTTTAGTCCTTTGATTATAGTGGCCCAATAAATTATACCAAAATATTCATGCCTGTACATGGAATTGATATACAGAACTGATTTGTAGTTTAAATTGTCATAACTTCAGGGCCTTAGATAAGAACTTGTTGATTTTTTTTTTTTTTTTTTTGCCTAACCATTTAAATAATTGAAATGCCTCATCTTAAGGACTTATGTATTTGTTTAATTCATAAGATTTGATGGAATATTCTCCCAAGCCAGTATTTTTTAAATTACCTATTACATTTAATATCTATTGAAAGAAGAGAAGTTTGGAGGAAAGACTAGGTGGATGGGTATATTCAAGTTTTTCAATACCAGAAGGCATTTCAAGTTGATTTACAATTAGACTTGTCATGTATGTACCCCATGGAATAGGTCCAGAATCAGTATTGTTGTTTAGTCACTAAGTCTTGCACAGGTAGACACAATTAGTGGACAGATAATGGCATAGTTTGAGGGAAAGAAGACCCTATGAGAACATTTAGAAGATGGAACTGTCTGCTTCTAAATGCAATATTTTCCATGAATGGAACGGTTACAGCAGCTCGGCAACCAGTCAGCAGAGATGACGCAGGAAGTTCTAATATTTCCCCCTTGTGGGGCTGTTGACGTGGAGAGGGAGGAAGATTTGTCAAGGCATGGGAAGCTAGCAGCCTCAAGCAGACTCCAAAATTTAGGGACACGATATCCTTCTGAAGCTGAAGTCCATATCATATTTAGGCTGTCTGAGAAGTGATCCACAGTATTAAATTATGTTAGAAACGTCTTATTGATTCTGGCCTCTCCTAAAGGGCTCAGTGAAGGGTATAAATCTCTTTAAAGCATCAGTGTGGAATGGGACTCAGCTAAAACAAGTTGTCATTTATCTGCAACCTATTAAAATTAATGAGCTTCTGGGGTGACTGAAATGTTTTATAATTGATAAGGAGTACTGAATAAAAAGAAGCTGAATTAGAACAGATCTATCAGGGTTTATTCAACACTATATAAATAAGAGAAAGAGTATATCAAGCATTTCTACATTTCATGCTCATTTAAGGGTTAGGCCACTTAACTGATTTATCTCTAAGCCCAAGCACAGGACTTCAGGACATAGACCTCTGATCAGGAGGAATTTAAAAGGGCCTCCCCTCAGGGCGGATGAATTGGACAAATTTGTCCCCATCAGGGGTTACAGTCCCACAAGGAACAGCTTTGGTGAGCAAGGCACAGGCCAGATTTCATGCCCTCATTGTCCCTGTCCCAGTACCTTTGGGAATTATAAAAATGATGTATCAATATATGGGGCTTGTATGGAACAAATTAATGAATAGAAGGAAAAAATAGAACATCCAATTATTTTGTAATTTCTAGAAAACAGCAATACTCTGATAAGTTTTAGTCATGATAAATAGCCTCAGAAGACTCTAGAGATTCAAGAAACATCATAAAACTTTCTCATCAATTATTTGGTTTTGAGCTGCCCTGATCATGGAAATCTTGTAAAGTAAGTGAAAGTCATTCAGTCCTGTCCAACTCTTTGTGACTGCATCGACTATATAGTCCATGGAATTCTCAAGGCCAGTAATATTGGAGTGGATAGCCGTTCCCTTCTCCAGGGGATCTTCCTAACCCAGGAATCAAACCAGGATCTCCTGCACTGCAGGTAGATTCTTTACCAACTGAGCTATCAGGGCAGCATGAACATACTGATTATTATGAGTTGTATTCTATAAATATATAAATGAATGTCTTTATCCTTTTCTGTACTGTGGATTTCAAGAGGCCATTGCATCTTCTCAGTTCAGTTCAGTTCAGTCGCTCAGTCGTGTCCAACTCTTTGAGACCCCATAAATCACAGCACGCCAGGCCTCCCTGTCCATCACCAACTCCGGGAGTTCATTCAGACTCATGTCCATCAAGTCAGTGATGCCATCCAGCCATCTCATCCTCTGTCGTCCCCTTCTCCTCCTGCTCCCAATCCCTCCCAGCGTCAGAGTCTTTTCCAGTGAGTCAACTCTTCACGTGTGGTGGCCAAAGTACTTGAGTTTCAGCTTTAGCATCATTCCCTCCAAAGAAATCCCAGGGCTGATCTCCTTCAGAATGGACTGGTTGGATCTCCTTGCAGTCCAAGGGACTCTCAAGCGTCTTCTCCAACACCACAGTTCAAAAGCATCAATTCTTCATTGCTCTGCCTTCTTCACAATCCAACTCTCACATCCATACATGACCACAGGAAAAACCATAGCCTTGAGTAGACAGACCTTAGTCAGCAAAGTAATGTCTCTGCTTTTGTATATACTATCTAGGTTGCTCATAACTTTTCTTCCAAGAAGTAAGCGTCTTTTAATTTCATGGCTGCAGTCACCATCTGCAGTGATTTTGGAGCCCCAAAAAATAAAGTCTGACACTGTTTCTGCTGTTTCCCCATCTATTTGCCATGAATTGATGGGACAAGATGCCATGATCTTCGTTTTCTGAATGTTGACCTTTAAGCCAACTTTTTCACTCTCCTCTTTTACTTTCATCAAGAGGCTTTTTAGTTCCTCTTCACTTTCTGCCATAAGGGTGGTGTCATCTGCATATCTGAGGTGATTGATATTTCTCCCGGCAATCTTGATTCCAGCTTGTGTTTCTTCCAGTCCAGCATTTCTCATGATGTACTCTGCATAGAAGTTAAATAAGCAGGGTGACAATATATACAGCATTAATGTACTCCTTTTCCTATTTGGAACCAGTCTGTTGTTCCATGTCCAGTTCTAACTGTTGCTTCCTGCCCTGCATACAGATTTCTCAAGAGGCAGGTCAGGTGGTCTGGTATTCCCATCTCTTTGAGAATTTTCCACAGTTTATTGTGATCCACACAGTCAAAGGCTTTGGCATAGTCAATAAAGCAGAAATAGATGTTTTTCTGGAACTCTTGTTTTTTCCATGATCCAGTGGATGTTGGCAACTTGATCTCTGGTTCCTCTACCTTTTCTAAAACCAGCTTGAACATCAGGAAGTTCACAGTTCACATATTGCTGAAGCACAGTTCACATATTGCTGAAGCCTGGCTTGGAGAATTTTGAGCATTACTTTACTAGCGTGTGAGATGAGTGCAATTGTGTGGTAGTCTGGGCATTTTTGGCATTGCCTTTCTTTGGCATTGGAGTGAAAACTGACCTTTTCCAGTCCTGTGGCCACTGCTGAGTTTTCCAAATTTGTTGGCATATTGAATGTAGCACTTTCACAGCATCATCTTTCAGAATTTGAAACAGCTCCACTGGAATTCCATCACCTCCACTAGCTTTGTTCATAGTGATGCTTTCCAAGGCCCACTTGACTTCACATTCCAGGATGTCTGGCTCTAGCTGAGTGATCACACCATTGTGATGATCCGGGTTGTGAAGATCTTTTATGTACAGATCTTCTGTGTATTCTTGCCATTTCTTCTGGATATCTTTTGCTTCTGTTAGGTCCCTACTATTTCTGTCCTTTATCGAGCCCGTCTTTGCATGAAATGTTCCCTTGGTATCTCTAATTTTCTTGATGAGATCTCTATCTTTCCCATTCTCTTGTTTTCCTCTATTTCTTTGCACTGATTGCTGAAGAAGGCTTTCTTATCTCTTCTTGCTATTCTTTGGAACTCTGCATCCTATCATATTGTCTTGTGTGTTTCAATGTTCTGTAAAGTGTCTTAAATAAATATAAGAAGTAATGAAATTTGTTTGAGAATTCGATTAATGCCGGTCAATCTCCCATAGACTAAATACTTGCTTCACTACCTTGTGAGGCTTTACCTGAAAACATCAACCAAGCAATGCTACATAACTATGAGCAAAGCTCATCTTATCTGAAGTCTTGCCTATCAAAAACTGCATAGAGAACTCTGGAAAAGATGACAAAAGCCCCTGAGCAGACCACATAAATGATACAAAAAAAAACTGTATTAAAATTAAGACTCATGGGATCTTCCCTGGTGGTCCAGTGGCTAAGACACCACACTTCTAAGGCAAGGGCCCAACTTCAATTTCTGGTCAAGGAACTAAAGCCCAAATGCTGCAACTAAGAATTCACATTCTGCAGCTAAAGATCCCATGAGCTGCAATTAAGACCTGGTGCAGCCAAATAATTTTTTTTTTTAATTTGAAAAAAAAAAAAATAAGGCCAGTGACTCAAAATCATAACAGGTTAGGTTTGCTCTCTCAGTCCCCAGTTGAGGAAGGACTTAACAAAAAACCAAAAAGTATCATGGCTGAGAAGGCAACAGTCTGAAAATGTGTGAGATATTGAAAAATTATTTTTTTGAAACCAGTTATAATAACTCAGAAGGCATCAAGACCGTTTAATATATAAGCAACAAGCCTAGAATCTCTCAATGGCCCTCTGAGGGTATCCCTGCCTTATTGGATTATTCTACCACATTCTGATCATAATGATGATGGATGAAAATATGATGTTTTGTTTACTTTGTTCACAAAAGCAGTCACCAGGGAAGCCCATAAAAAATGTATAATTTTTACCAAGTGGTTAAAACATGAAGTAATTTACTATTTCTCATTGCTAGAGTAGTGTTTTCTTACCATAAGAAGAATATGTATGTATTTCCGCAGTCAGTTGCAGAAATCATCTCCCTGTGCCTTGGCACCCCTGTCTTGTTTCATTGAGGGAAGTAGTAAGCTTTGAATAATAAAGCTGCCATGTGATAAGTACTTGTTCCAAGGAGAATGTCACTCATAACAAGCCTTTCAGGGATCAGGGTTAATATGATGCTGATTTGGACTTTGCAGTTCCAATGGAACTTGACTGGGTTCATTCTAATACACTAAAGTGGACTTCCTGCCAGTTGCTAACATGTTGAATCATCATCCATTCCACAGACCCCAATTCCTCCAGTTCAGCTGCCCTGATGCATCAACCCCCATGTCTGTACCAAGAGTGCTTCCATCCTGGACTTTGCACAAACTTCGCAACAACATTCCACACCTGGTCCAAAGTTAACAAGAGCACAAATAACACCTTGTACAGCAGGTTGTACTAAAGAGAGGCTTTCCATTCTGTTACTTTCCAGCTGTGGAAACTTGGGCAGCTAATTAGCCTCACTCTTCCTGAATTTCCTTATTTTTAAACCAGTTTTATTGAGATAGAGTCACATACCATAAGTATTAGGTTTCTCCAGAAAAAAGAAACAACAGGATGGTGACGGGGTTGGGAAGAGAGAAGGAGAAAGGGAGAGGGAGGGAGAGAGAGAGAGAAATAGAGAGTGATCTTAAGGAATTGGCTCATGTGGAGTCATGCCAAGGCTTGGCAAGTCCAAAATATGCAGAGCCCAAGACCCAGGAAAGAGCTGCCATGCCAGTCCAAAAGTGCAAGACTTCCTTCTTGCTTTCCAAGGTCAGTCTCTTTCTATGAAGACCTTCAACTGATTGGATGAGGCCCACTCACATTATGGGGAGTAAACTGCTTTACTTAAGATCTACTGATTTTGATGTTAATCTCTTTTACAAAATGCCTTTATTACAGAAATATCTAGAATGTCTGGGTACCATGGCCTAGCAAATTAACCATCACACAATGCAATTCATCCATTAAAAGTACATAATCCAGTGGGTTTAGTATATTCACAGATCACAACTATCATCATATATAATTTCAGAACATTTCCTCAGTCTCAAAAAAGAAACCTTGTACCCTTTAGATATTACCCACCTATTTCCCCATTTACCTCAGTTCCAAGCAACCTCTGATCTACATTGTGTCTCTATAGATTTGCCCATTCTGAATATGTCATATGAAGGGAATCATATAATATGTGGCTTTTTGTGACTGACTTCTTTCACTTAGCATAATATTTTTAAGATTCATCTGTGCTGTAACATGTCTCAGTATCCCATTCCTCTTTATGGCTGAGTAATATTCTCCCACGTGCATATAGCACTTTTCATTTATCCATCACTCAGAGAAATATCAATAACCTCAGATATACAGATGACACCACCCTTATGGCAGAGAGTGAAGAAGAACTAAAGAACATCTTGATGAAAGTGAAAGAGGAGAGTGAAAAAGTTGGCTTAAAACAACATTCAGAAAACTAAGATCATGGTATCCAGTCCCATTGCTTCATGGCAAATAGATGGGGAAACAGTGGAAACAGTGGCTGACTTTATTTTTCTGGGCTCAAAAACCACTGCAGATGGTGTTTTCAGCCATGAAATTAAAAGACGCTTACTCCTTGGAAGGAAAGTTATGACCAACATAGATAGCATGTTAAAAAGTAGAGACATATTTTTGTCCACAAATATCTGTCTAGTCAAGACTATTATTTTGCCAGTGGTCATGTATGGATGTGAGAGTTGGACTATAAAGAAAGCTTCAGTTCAGTTCAGTTCAGTTGCTCAGTCGTGTCCAACTCTTTGCAACCCCATGAATCACAGCACGCCAGGCTCCCCTGTCCATCACAAACTCCCAGAGTTCACTCAAACTCATGTCCATCAAGTCGGTGATGCCAAGCTTAGTGTCAAAGAATTGATGTTTTGAACTGTGGTGTTGGAGAAGACTCTTGAGAATCCCTTGGACTGCAAGGAGATCCAACCAGTCCATCCTAAAGGAAATCGGTCCTGGGTGTTCATTGGAAAGACTGATGTTAAAGCTGAAACTCCAGTATTTTGGCCACCTGATGGGAAGAGCTGACTCATTTGAAAAGACCCTGATGCTGGGAAAGATTGATGGCAGGAGGAGAAGGGGACGACAGAGGATGAAATGGTTAGATGGCATCACCAACTCAGTGGACATGAGTTTGGGTAAACTCCTGGAGTTGGTGATGGACAGGGAGGCCTGGTGTTCTGCAGTTCATGAGGTCACAAAGAGTCGGACACTACTGAGCTACTGAACTGAACTGTTGATGAATGTTTGGGTTATTTCTGTTTTATAGTTATCATGAATACTGCTGCTATAAACATTATTATCAGTAATGCTGCTATAAAAAGTTTTTGGGGGCATATGTTTTTCTCTTGCATGTATAGTAGGAATGGAATGGCTGGATCATATAATAACTATGTTTACTCATTCAAGGGACTGCCAGACTATTTCCCACAGTGGCTCTACCATTATATATTCCTATGAACACTGTATGAAGTTCCGATTCCTCTGTCCTTACTAACTCTGGTTATTATGTGATTTTTTTTTTCATTCTACACATTCTACTGGTGTTAAGTTTTATCTTTCATCGCAGTTTTGACTTGCATTTCCCTAATGAGTAATGAGGTTGAGCATATTTGCATGTGCTTATTGATCATTTGTATATTTGCCTTGGAGATGTGTCTATTTAGATCCTTTGCCCAGTTTTCAGTTGAGTATTTGTCTTTTTATTATTGAGTTACAAGAGTTCTCTATATGTTCTGGATACAGGTCTCATATTAAATGTATGATTTGCCAACATTTTTCAATCTGCCATTTGTGGTTGTCTTTCCACTTTCTTGATGGTGTCCTTTGAAGCACAAAAGTTTAAAATTTTGATGAAGTCCAAATTATCTATTTTTTCCCTTGGCCAATCAGACTTTTGGTATTAAAGCTATTAATTCTTTGCAAAATCTGAGATCATGAACATTTACCCCTATGTTTTCTTCTGTGTTTAATAGCTTTAGGTCTTAGATCTAATACTATGATACATTTTGAGTTAGTTCTTGCAGATGGTATAAGATAAGAATCCAACTTCATTTGCATATAGCTATCCAGTTGTTCCCAGCACAGTGTGTTGGAAAAACTATTCTTTTTGTTTTGAATGGTCTCAGCACTGTTGTCAAAAGGCAATTGACCATCAATACATGTTTGTTTTTTTTTTTTTTCTGGAATATCCTGTTGTATTGATCTATATGTCTGTCCTGTGTCAGTGTCATACTGTCTAAATTACTGTTGCTTTTTAGCAAGTTTTACGATAGGGACGAGTATGTCCTCCTACTTTCTTCTTCTTTTTCAGGATCGTTTTGCTATTCTGCAGCCCCTGCAATTTCAGACAGATTTTACAGTCAGCTTGTCAGTTTCTCCAAAAAAGCCATGTAGGTTTGTGCCAAAAATGCATTGAGTCTGTCGATTAATTTGGGAAATATTTCCATCTGGGAAATATTGAACCTTCCAATCAATGAACATGAAATGTATTTACCATTTATTTAGTTATTATTAATTTTCCAACAATTTTGGTTTTTCGTTTTCAGAGTATAAAATTTGCATTTCTCTTGTTAAGTATTGTATTCCTTATGATGGAAACATAAAATATAAAGGACTTTAAATTTTTTTTTTATTTTCAGATTGTTGAAAATGAAGTCAGTTCCTTTGGGAAGAAATTAAGCTATCTGTTTTATGCCCCAGTTCTCTCCCAGACAAAGTACTTGAGCTGGGGCTCTGGGGGTGGGGCCAGTGGCACAGTTCTCTTTGACTGACATTCTGGCTTTGGTTTCTCAGTGCTAGGTGGAGAGGAAGCAGTGCCCTGGGTGTTCTTAGCTTGTCTCTTCTGACATGGAACCACCACTTCATGAAGCCATGTAAGGTGATCAGGCCTCAGCATTCTCAGTAGCAGACTCTGCATTCCAGTAGTGGGGGCTGGGCAAAAGCCACCTCAGGACAACACTCACCTGGAACTTAGCCTCAGGTACAGGTAGCTGGGGGCAGGATGAGAAATGCTGACATCCTGCTCCTTCCTGAGAGAAAGCCCTCCAGCCAGAGACAGTACTGAGCAGGTGCCCTGTGCTGTTGGCTGCCTCAGTCTGAAGTGGTGTCTTTGCCTTGCTGAGATGAAAGGGAGGTATTGGGGAGTGATCTTGGTTCAGACACCACAGACTCTAACTTTTCTTACATAATTTTATAGATTTAAATGTTTATTCATTTGCTATGTTTTCAGAGTCATTTCCAGAAGTTTTAATTGGTTGTGTTTAGTTTGAAGTATTGATCAGTTTCAAAAAATGTGTGAGGAGAAAAGGAAACAATTGAAAGCAGCTGCTATCAATGATTGGGCTACGCTGGTGGCTCAGAACGTAAACAATCTGCCTACAGTGCAGGAAACCGGAGTTCAATCCCTGGGTTGGGAAAATCCACTGGAGAAGGAAATGGCAACCTGCTCCAGCATTCTTGCCTGGGAAATCCCATGGACAGAGGAGCCTGGTGGGCTACAGTCCATGGGGTCACAAAGAGTCAGGCATGACTGAGGGACTAATACTTCAATACTTCCATTCTTTAATCAATGGTCATCTTTGAAATTTGTGATACTGGTTAATTGCTTGCAAATTTCTTAACTTATGCACGTTTCCCATAGTTTACTTATCTTCAAAGGATGACAAAAATATTTTAAAGATTTAATAATATATTAGTCTAGGAAAATTGTATTAAGACTATTTCAGTGTTTCTAACATTTTAGATACATGCATTTGGTACAGTATTCACTCCAGACAGGTAAATGTTCTTGTTGATTAGAATAGAGCAAACTCCCTTTGATGTCTTCCTTTCTAATCCAGTTTTATATTCTCTATTCACTATGCCTAATTATTATACCAAGGCTCACTTGAAAACAGTTGTTCTTTTTTAAAAATTTTGATGTGTATTGGAGTATGGTGGTGGTGGTGGTGTAGTTGCTCAGTCATGTCTGACTCTGCAATTCCATGGACTGTAACTCATCAAGCTTCTCTATCCATGGGATTTTCTAGGCAAGAATACTGGAGTGGGTTTCCATTTCCTTTTCCACATTAGAGTATACTTGCTTTACAATGTTGTGTTAGTTTCTGCTGTACAGCAAAATGAATCAGCCATATGAATAAATATATCCTCTATCTTTTAAATCTCCTTCCTATTTAGGTCACCACAGAGAACTGAGTAGAGCTTCCTGTGCTATACAGTGGGTTCTCATCAGTTATTTATTTTATACATGGTAGGCTATATATGGGAGAAGGCAGTGTCACCCCACTCCAGGACTCTCGCCTGGAAAATCCCATGGACGGAGGAGCCTGGAAGGCTGCAATCCACGGGGTCGCTGAGGGTTGGACACGACTGAGTGACTTCACTTCACTTTTCACTTGCATGTACTGGAGAAGGAAATGGCAACCCACTCCAGTATTCTTGCCTGGACAATCCTAGGGATTGGGGAGCCTGGTGGGCTGCTGTCTATGGGGTTGCACAGAGTCGGACACAACTGAAGTGACTTAGCAGCAGCAGCAGCAGGCTATATATGTTAATCTTAGGCTCCCATTTCATCCCACTCTTCCTAACCCCCTTGGTATTATAAGTTTGTTCTCTACATCTGTATCTCTGTTTCTGCTTTGCAAATGGCTACATTTTTATATCATTTTTACTGGGGAGTGGTTCTGTGAAACTCTTCACTCTGTCATGTCAGTTTCATCATTTCTGAAATGGAGATAATGGTTTCTATTTCATGGGGTTATTGTGAGAATTAAATTAGCTAATATATGTAATGTGCTTGAAACAGTGCCTATTGCAGAGTAAGGTATCAAGTAGTATTACCTATTAATGATTGTTACTAGTAATTGCTTTATTATCATTATGATCACCATTAATAGGTTAGTAGTAGGTTAAAAATGCAAGCCCTGAGGTCAGGATGCTCCTAATGGTCTTTCTAAGTTAATGTGTATATTTTTTAATGGATGAGCATCCAAGAATATACCTTGCTATTCTCCCCCTGAAAAACAGCTAGCACCTTGACTGTTATGTATCTAGATGATTCTTCCTATCAATCCTTTGACTCAGGTAAATATTGAATCCTACTCATATTTGTTAATAAACCATTTTTAATTGTATTTATACATGTTTTAATGTTTATTTTGAAGATATGGTTCAGGGGTTGCAAGCTTATGACCCTTATATATGTCTGTACATGATAATAGCAAATATTTTGGAGCATTTACTATGTTCCAGATAGAATTCTTTGCTTTTTAATTCATTTATTTCTTATAATACCCTGTGAAGTGGGAATTCTGTAAAGCCCATACTTTTAACCCCTAGGCTAAATCCCATTTATGTAAAATTACATGCGTATTTCAGTATTTACTTATATCCTTACAGGACATTTGGTCCAATCCAAAGTGTCTTTTAAACATCTAGTCCATGTGTCAAAAGGTTTTTGATAATTGGTCTTGTCCACAACCATCTGTGGTGGACCAAATCTGCTTATGGATCTTCTGAATAGAACCAAATATCTGCTAACCACATATATGCATGGAGAGACTTTTTCTAGTATCTGAATACAGGTTACCTCTACATAGTGGGATTTTCTTTTTCTTTTTTTTTTTTTTTTTTTTTTTTTTTTTTTTTTTTACTTTTTTCTTCCCAGTTTTGAACTGTTGGCTTTAAAAAAAAAATAATGAAAATCTATGATAACTAAACAGAGCAAAATAAAAACCCCAGTGTAAATCTGCAGGCAACAACAAAGAGTTAAGCTCTTTCTGGGGATACCTAGTAGCAAACTTAATTAACTCGAACCTTTGTATTATACTCTTTGAACCTTGCCCTTACTTCCATAGCATGTTTCAGTTCAGTTCAGTTCAGTTGCTCAGTCGTGTCCGACTCTTTGCAACCCCATGAATCACAGAACGCCAGGCCTCCCTGTCCATCACCAACTCCCGGAGTTTACCCAAACTCATGTCCATTGAGTCAGTGATGCCATCCAGCCATCTCATCCTCTGTCATCCCCTTCTCCTCCTGCCCCTAATCCCTCCCAGCATCAGGGTCTTTTCCAATGAGTCAACTCTTCGCATGAGGTGGCCAAGCTATTGGAGTTTCCGCTTCAGCATCAGTCCTTCCAATGAACACCCAGGACTAATCGCCTTTAGAATGGACTGGTTGGATCTCCTTGCTGTCCAAGGGACTCTCAAGAGTCTTCTCCAAAACCACAGTTCATAAACATCAATTCTTTGGCGCTCAGCTTTCTTAACAGTTCAACTCTCACATAGCATGTTTAGTTCTGTAGAAATTAGAAATCAATCAAAATAGATTCTATTAATGTAATAGTTATATTTTAGGCAAAATGTACTGGGGGCAATTCTGTGCTCTGCACTTGTTTCTTTCATTTTTTTCAAACCTCCATCAAAACTTTGGTTCCAAGTTCATGAGCACCTTCCTTTGTGTCTAGATGGTAAAGATTCTCCCTGCAATGCAGGAGACCTGGGTTAGATCCCTGTGTTGGGAAGATTCCCTAGAGAAGGTAACAGCTACCCACTCCAGTATTCTGGCCTGGAGAATTCCACGTACAGAGGAGCCTGACAGGACTACAATCCATGGGTTGCAAGAGTCAGACATGAATGAGCAACGAACACTTTCACTTTTCATGAGCACCTACCACATTTACCTTGCAATACCTAATATTCAAACAATTTCTGGAAGAAAGCACTCAGCCTCCATAGGAATTTCCTTGTTCTCAATGTGACTCAAATACCACTCTCTTCCTAAACAGGTGGAAAAGATGAGCCTTTTATTATTGCTTTTATTTCTTTCAAGTAAGACTGTAAAGGTGAGTTCTATTAATCAAGAAAAATATATGAAATGCATTTATATATGCAAATTCCAGTTTAATTCCTTGTTATATAGACACCAACTCTTCTAAGTAGTGTGGTGGTAGTAGGATAGTAGAATTTGCATTAATTTTATTTGTAGTGAGTGAATAGCATAAGCACATTCAAGTTGTCCCGTTTTACAGTAGTAAAGGTTAAATTTTATATTGCTAATTTTAATTAAAAACCCTTATTTTATCATCTAAAAAGAAAATAATAGAAAAAATTCATATCTTTTAGATATATAACNNAACAAATATAATATTGATTTTTTTTCCTTTTCCTAATTACTACAAGCATAGCTAAAGGCATAATTTTGCTCTAAGAGAATGAGTTTTGTTTTGTTGTTTAGTTGCTAAGTCGTGTCTGACTCTTTGGCAATCCCATTGATTGTAGCCCACCAGACTCCTCTGTCCATGGGATTTCCCAGGAGGCAAGAATACTGGAATAGGTTGCCATTTTCTTCTCCAGGGGAACTTCCCAACCCAGAAATGGAACCCACATCTCCTGCTTTGGCAGCCAAATTCTTTACCACTGAGTCACTGATTTTAAGTAATCTCCAAATCTGAAATAAGATAAAATGAAAAAAAAATCAATTTTATAATAGTAGCTAAAGCTACTTAAGAAATTGAAGACATGTTTGATATAAGCACATCACTGAGTATTCAAATATTTATAATTATTCTTCATTTCTCATTCTATCCTTTATTAACCAGTTTCCTTTTTACTAATATGAAAATGAATCTGATCATATTTAATTTATGTTAGAGTATTATAGATGCCTATGATCCAAGTCTAAATTTCAAGGTTAAGTTGTATGACCATTCATTTATTATTAGAACACTGGATCTGAGGAAAACATTTAAATTAAGCCTCCACTGAAAAATGGAATTAATAATTTATCCATTGCCTGTTTTAAATTTTTGTGTGATGAACACTCTGAGATACAAAGTAGGATAATAATCCTGAAATAATGTGCAAGCAATCAGGCTTTGGCAAAGAATATCATCTATATGACCCAGATATGGTGCTAAAGATTTGAATCAGCCAGAAAAGAAAATATTTTGAAGAAGAAAACACTAAACTCAATTATGTAATTTGGTTCATATATTTCAGAACTGATGGTTCCACTTTTTAATGAAGTTGTTTTTCCCCAAATTTATTGCTAATTAAATTATTTATATCCACATAGTCATAATGTTGTAGCATTGGATTTTCAACCAAGGACTGTTTATATAAGAGTAAAAGTATTAAAAACAACCTAAATGTCCAATACCAAAGGCTTGACTAGATAATTAAAAAAAAAAAATAAAAGCATGCAATGAAATATTATCCAGCTATTAAAGGTATTGTACAGATAGAAATAGTGGGAATACATGTTATAAATTATATTGAGTAAAATTACATATTTAAAAAAAGTCATATATATACCAGAGAGTATATAAAAGGATATGTTCAATGCTGTTACCATAGCTTTTGGGGAATTGTTATGTATTCTTTATTAACTTCATCAATTTCTTTTTTTAAGTTTCTGATTTTTTCCCTTACGATTGAATTTGTTTGCTAGGGCTGCTATAACAAAATATCATGAATAGGGTGGCTTAAACAACAGAAATTTATTTGCTCTCAGTTCTGGAAGCCAGCTGTTTGATCAAGTTCTCAGCAAAACTGGCTTTTCTGAGGTCTCACTCCTTGGCTCATTGTTATCCACTGTTTAATCTCTCAGTCGTCTCTGACTCTTTAAAACCCCATGGACTGCAGCATGCCAGGCTTCCCTGCCCTTCACTATCTCCCACAGTTTGCTCAAACTCATGTCCATTGAATCTGTGATGGCATCCAACCATCTCATCCTCTGTCATCCCCTTCTCCTCCTGCTTTCAATCTTGCCCAGCATCAGGGTCTTTTCCAATGACTCAGCTCTTTGCATCAGGTGGCCAAAGTATTGGAGCTTCAGCTTCAGCATCAGTCCTTCCAATGAATACTCAGGGTTGATTTCCTTTAGGATTGGCTGGTGGATTTCCTTGCTGTTCAAGGGACTCTCAAGAGTTTTCTCCAGCACCACAATTTGAAAGTATCAATTTTTCAGTGCTCAGCTTTATTTATGGTCCAACTATTACATCTGCACATGTTTACATAGCTTTGACTGTATGGACCTTGACTCATAGATGGCTGTTTCTTCCCTGTGTCTTCACATGGTCTTCCCATATGTGGGCCTGTGTCCAAATTTTCCCTTCTTATAAGGACATCAGTCATGTTGGATTAGGGTTCACTGGAATGAACTCATTTTAACTTAATTACCTCTTACAGACTCTATCTCTAAATGCAGTCACATCCTGAGGCAGTGAGGTTGAGACTTGAACGTATAAATTTGGGGAAGGGACACAATTCAGCCCATTAAAACAATGTTCATATATTACTTTTATAAAGAAAGATACAGGAACTTCATTTTGACAAGATAAGCAGAGTGGGGAGATACCCCCTTTTTCTTGATAGATCTACTCTTAATTAACTAGTTAATTAATTGGTCTTTTGGTTTCTAATTAGCCTCTTTGGGGTTTGGTTATTATGAGTCCATCCTTCCAGATATTCATCAACTATAACTATTAAAGCTTCGGCCCAGATCTTGTGTAGTAACAATCATTGAGAACTGTACAATTTTGAGGCGTCTCCTGAGCTAGTTAGTCCATTTTGGGTTTGTTTTTGAGCTGTGATAGCTTCCTGAGCCTCTTGTTTTCTCACCTTTCTCATTTCAGTTTTCTCATTTCTCATTCAGCTTCTTGTTTCCTTAGCCTGACAGGTAGAAAGATTTTTAATGTCAGGGAGAGCAACAATTGAACTGAAACTTACAGAGAAACAAGAGTCCTGTTTTCCAGATCCCAGTCAGTTAAAGGAAAAATAAATTCAATGAAATATTTTCTGAAGCTAGTCAAGAAATATTCTTTCTCTTCCCTGGTTTCTCTTAACACTGTGCTATGTGACACAACCAACCATGGAACCCTGAGAGAAAGATGGGAAGATTCCTGTAATCAGAGAAATCTGGACACTTCCTGATCATAAATCTCTCCTAGAAGATGTTGCTACTATTTGTTTAGTTAAAAAAAAAAAAAAAGCGGGAGAGAGGGAGGGATTTTCACAGGAGACTGAAAGAACAGCAATAAATACAGAAAAAACAAACAACAAGGCAACCCCAAAGGGAGGAGAGTTCAGATGTACTTTCTATAATCAAAGATTTATTTGGATATTCTCTAAAATATGAAAGGTCTGATAAAGATCACCAAACCATATATGTTTATATAAATTCATTTTACTATACATTTTTTGAAAGAATACAGTAGTTATAGCAAAATAAATGAAAAAAATATTTTTATAACACTCCATTAGAACCTATTGTCTCTTCCTTTGATGCACATACTGAATTGTATAGAATTCCCAAGGACATTTTTTCTTCAGTTCAGTTAACTTGTCTAAATTCTAAATGAAGAGGTTTTGGGGGTTGGGAAAATTAAATATATCAAAGTTGACCATAATTTTTCATTAACTTCACTGTGCTTATAAAATATAAAGTTTTCTTATTCTCATGAAATAGTTTATAAAAATATATACAAATTACCAACTGGTTTTATATCCATCCAGATACATGTTTATAATGTGTAATATAAACTGAATTTAAATGGACTTGAGATACCTAAAATGCATTTGACAAAAGAAAATATTGAAGTATGATTTCAATAAAGTCCTCAATCTAGAAAGTGATTATCTTGAATATAGATCTGTGTTAATAGGGAAATAGCCACGTACAGCAAAATCATGGGATGTAAGGATGAAGAGAGAACAGTTATGCCTTAAAAAAATAATTCCAATATCAACTTCTCTTTTGATATTTCCAGTGCTGCAGATCTTTCCTTTGTAAATAGACTTTTTAAAAATTTAAATTTATTTATGTTAATTGGAGGCTAATTACTTTACAATATTGTATTGGTTCTGCCACACATCAGCTTAATCTCATCCTCTGTTTTTATTCCTCATGTATTCACTGCAAGCATTTTGATCATTGTTCTATAGTGAGTACTCCTTAAAGTGTTTGGATTGACATATATATACACACTGCTGCTGCTGCTAAGTCGCTTCAGTCGTGTCCAACTCTGTGCAACCCCATAGACAGCAGCCCACCAGGCTCCCCCGTCCCTGGGATTCTCCAGGCAAGAACACTGGAGTGGGTTGCCATTTCCTTCGCCAATGCATGAAAGTGAAAACTGAAAGTGAAGTCTCTCAGTCGTGTCCGACTCATAGCGACCCCATGGACCACANACTGGCTTCCACAGAACTCTCCCAGCATCTGCCAAGGACCACATACCAGCACCACTGAGAACCCTGAGAGCATCAAAATGGACAAAAATAAGAAAAGCTGCCATTTTCAGCAACTACTAGTAGCAAACACTTATATATCACTGCTGCTGCTGCTGCCAGGCAGCAGGCAAGAACACTGGAGTGGGTTGCCATTTCCTTCGCCAATGCATGAAAGTGAAAACTGAAAGTGAAGTCACTTAGTCGTGTCCAACTCATAGCGACCCCATGGACCACAGCCTACCAGGCTCCTCCGTCCATGGGATTTTCCAGGCAAGAGTACTGGAGTGGGTATACACACTAGTATACATAAAAGAGATAACCAACCGGGATCTATTGTATAGCACAGGGAACTCTGCTCAATATTCTGTAATAACCTAAGTGAGAAAAGAATTTGAAAAAGAATAGATACATGTATATGTATAACTGAATCACTTTGCTGTGCACCTGGAACTAACACAACATTCTAAATCAACTATTTGTTGTTGCTGTTGTTTAGTCATTCAGTCCTGTACAAACTGCAACTCCATGGACTGTAGACCACCAGCTCCTCTGTCCATGGGATTTCCCAGGCAAGAATACTGGAGTGGGTTGTCATTTCCTTCTCCAGGGGATCTTCTTGACCCAGGGATTGAACCTGCGCCTCCTATCTTGGCAGATGGATTCTTTACCACTGGGCCACTCTATTGTTGTTCTGTCGATAAGTCATGTCTGACTCTTTGCAACCCCATGGACTGCAGCACACCAGGCTTCCCTGTCCTCCACTATCTCCCAGACTTTGCTCAAGTTTATGTCTGTTAAGTCAGTGATGCTATATGGCCATGTCATCCTCTGTTACCCTCTTCTCCTTTTGCCTTCCCTATTAGTCCAATATAAAATTTAAAAAAAAAAGTTCTCTTCTCCATATTATTACATTTGATTCTTTGAATGGTTGGAAACAAAAAAAGAAACACCAATGGTTGTCTCCACACTGACCTCCCCAGTGCCTAAGGCAGCATTTGTCATCCAAAATAGGACACTATCTTTGAAAAACTTGTAAGCTTCATCAAAGCCTTATTAACAAACCAGTGGGTGGGTGGTAGCTCAAATTCTTTTCTAATTTAAAAAGGAACTGGATGGCTTTGGTACTTCTGATGTCCCAAAATATTACTTGGCAAGGATTATTAATAAAGAAACAAATCACTTAAGGGTAATTACAGTCTCATGAGGGTCCCAGTTAGCTGCATAGGCTGGACCTTGCAGGATTTAGAAACCACCTTCCAGAAAAGACCTGGGAAATTTGCAAATGAATAAGAAAATAGGCCCCCTGGTAGGATCAAAATGCTTTTCCTCATCTGGTGTGAAATTCTTCCTATGGTTGCAGTTAATTATTAAACCACAATAGAATCCTAATTTATGACATATTTCTGGACTATTATAATGAGATAATTTCAGAATGTGCTGAGGTGGTTGAAACTGAGAACAGCTTAGTGAGGCAACGGGGTGGCCATAAGAATTAGTGAACTAAAAAACGGAAGGGGGTCACTGGCTGGGGAAAACATGGATTGCTCAGAAGCTAAGTTATTGCATATGAAAATAGTGCTGGGGGAAGTTGGGAAACCTGAGAAAGTGAGAGGCTGCATAAGAAAACGGGCTCTGAATTCTTCTGGAAAGAAAATTATTACATTAATCTCTATGTTTTATTTCTTACAAAGGTAGGCGATAGAAGCACTTTTAGCCAAGGGTAAAAAGGAGAACCTTCTTCATTTCCTTTTGGTGTCTGTTAGTTCAGTTCAGTTCAGTCATGCAGTAGTGTCAGACTACAGCAGGCCTCCCTGTCCATCACCGACTCCCGGAGTTTACCCAGACTCATCTCCATTGAGTTGATGATGCCATCCAACCATCTCATCCTCTGTCGTCCCCTTCTTCTCCTGCCCTCAATCTTTCCCAGCATTAGGGGCTTTTCAAATGAGTCAGCTCTTCACATCAGGTGGCCAAAGTATTGGAGTTTCAGCTTCAACATCAGTCCTTCCAATGAACACCAGGACGGATCTCTTTTAGGATGGACTAGTTGGATCTCCTTGCAGTCCAAGGGACTCTCAAGAGTCTTCTCCAACACCACAGTTCAAAAGCATCAATTCTTTGGCACTCAGCTTTCTTTATAGTTCAACTGTCACATCCACACATGACCACTGGAAAAACCATAGCCTTGACTAGAAGGACCTTTGTTGGCAAAGTAATGTCTCTGCTTTTTAATATGCTGTCTAGGTTGGTCATAACTTTCCTTCCAAGATGTAAGTGTCTTTTAATTTCATGGCTGCAGTGACCATCTGCAGTGATTTTGGAGCCCCCCAAAATAAAGTCAGCCACTGTTTTCACTGTTTCCCCATCTATTTGCCGTGATGTGCCGGTTATAGCAAGGCCTAGAACATTTTTGAACATTTAGTAGAGGCACAGAACTTTACTGAGTAAGAATATCATGGTTTTAAATGTAAAGAAAGACAACTAAACCTGTTCCATTTATTCTGGCAAGCATATCTCTGGTGATTTGTGCATTTATGGCTTCCCAGTGTTTGGCTGTACATTGGCTAATCAGAATGCAATTCTTGTATTCATTCCTGTTGTATATGAGCAGTGTACAAGTTCTATGAAAGTTAAGTTTTGTTTAGAGTATTCTCTGCTGTTTACCCAGTACTTAGAACAGTGCCTGACGTGGAGTAACTGCCACATACCCATTTATAAAATGACAATACACAGTAGGAGCCAAATACCTAAGTTCAATATAAATGGAAAGTTTCTAAAGTTAGCCAACAAATGATTATTATTATGCCCTCACTTTACTAATTCCACAGATAATTTTTTAATTTTTTTTTACTGTAGTATAACCAGTTAACAACATTGTGACAATTTTAGGTGGACAGAAGAGGGATTCAGTCATACATCTACATGTATCCATTCTCCCCCAGACTGCACTCCCATCCAGGCTGCCACATAACACTGAGCAGAGTTCCATGGGCGCTACAGTATGACCTTGTTGGTTATCCATTGTAAATATAGCAGTGTGTATATATTGATCCCAAACTCCCTAACTATTCCTTCCTCCTTGGCAACCATAAATTCATTCTCTAAGTCTGTGAGTCTGTTTTTGTTCTGTAAATAAGTTTATTTGTATCATTTCTTTTTAGATATTGCATATAAGGGATGTCAGATCATTTTGATTGATCTGTTCCTATAAATGGCAACCCGCTCCAGTGTTCTTGCCTGGAGAATCCCAGGGACAGGAGAGCCTGGTGGGCTGCCATCTCTGGGGTCACAAAGAGTCGGACACAACTGAAGCGACTTAGCAGCAGCAGCAGCAGTACCTATAATGGGTTACAGTCTACTAGAAGAGACAAAGTACATACGTACAAAGTATATCAGTATAACTGATATGATCTGATATCAGTTGAAGAAATCATCCATCTATAGTGTTGATATCATAGTGTTCTAAAAGACAAGGGAAATGAAAATGTCAAGAAATTTTGGGCTGTCAACCGAACAAATACTGCAGAAAGGTCAAAGAAAATAAGGTGAAGAAGAGGTATTGGGTCTAGCTTTTAGGACATCAATGGGAGGCTTTCTATTACACATAATGACTAAGGCCATTTTCTCTGAAATCAAGTCCCAACTCTGCCACTCAGTAACTCTGTGCCCTCTCTCACCATTAGTTTCTTGAAAGATGTAGACTGTAACCTTTCAGGATCCTCTGTCCATGGGATTTCCCAGGCAAGAATACTGGAGTGTGTTGCCATTTCCTTTTCTGATAATAATACTATATAAGATTAAATGAGCTAAAATACTCATGAGAATTTTTTAACACTACCTGCCATGTTGTAGATACTAGTACTTGTTAGAAAAGATCGCTGTCCAAGCTGTGAGGATAGGACTCATTTTTCAAGAGTTTTAAAAGGAGAGAATAGTGAAGCTTCTCTATGTCAACCTTCTGCAAGAGAAAGAAACTCTTTCTCATACCACTCCTTAAGTTTAGTTATGCAAGTTTAAAAGAAGTAAGGCAATATAAATCAGTTGATAAACATTTAGGTTGTTTTGTCTTTTGTGAGTGGAGATGTTATGAATATTAGAATGAATGAATAAATAAAAGAAATAAGGCATGCATCAGCTTGGTGCAAAAGTAGTTGAGGTTTTGTATTGTTGAACTTTTCTGTTTGATATTGGAAAACCAATATTAGTCCATTTTCATTCCAACCCCAAAGAAAGGCAATAACAAAGAGTGTTCAGACTACCACACAATCACACTCTTCACATGCTAGCAAGTGAATTAGCTAGCATGCTAATGCTCAAAATCCTTCAATCTAAGCTTCAAGAGTATGTGAACTGAGGATTTCCAGATGTACAAGCTGGATTTCGATCAAATTGGTAACATCTATTGGTTCATCGAAAAAGCAAGATTCTAGAAAAACCTCTACTTCTGTTTCACTGAATGTGCTAAAGACTGACTCTGTGGATCACAACAAACTGTGGGAAATTCTTGAGGAGATAAGAATCACCATATATCTTGAGAAGTCTTTATTCTGGTCAAGAAGCAACAGTTAGAACCAAACATGGAACAATGGACTAGTTCAAAATTGGGAAAGGAATACATCAAGGCTATATATTGTCACCTTATTTAATTAACTTATATGCAGAGTACATTGTGAGGAATGCTGAGCTGGATGAATCACAAGCTTGAATCAAGATTGCTGGGAGAAATATCAATAACCCCAATATGCAATTGACACTACCCTCATGGTAGAAGGTGAAGAGGAACTAAAAGGAACTTGATGAAGGTGAAAGAAAAGAGTGAAAGAGCTGACTTAAAAGTCATCATTCAAAAAACTAAGATCATGGCATCCAGTCCCATCACATCATTGCAAATAGATAGGGAAAGAAAGGAAACAAGGGCAGATTTTATTTTCTTGGGCTCCACAATCACTAGTGACTACAGCCATGAGATTAAGATGCTTACTCCTTGGAAGGAAAACTACGACACACCTAGACAGCATATTAAAATGCACAGATGTCATTTTGCCAACAAAGTTCTGTCTAGTCAAAGCTATGGTTTTTCCAGTAATCATGTACAGATGTGAGAGTTGGACCATAAAGAAGATTGCACACAGAATAATTGATGCTTTCAAATTGTGGTCTTGGAGAAGACTCTTGAAAGTCCCCTGGACTGCAAGGAGATCAAACAAGCCAATCCTAAAGGAAATCAACCCTGAATATTCATTGGAAGGACTGATGCTGAAGCTGAAGCTCCAATACTTTGGCCACCAGATGCAAAGAACAGCTGAGTCATTGGAAAAGGCCCTGATGCTGGGAAAGATTGAAGGCAGGAGCAGGAGACAACAGAGGATGAGAGGGTTGGACGGCATCATGGACTCAATTGACATGAGTTTGAGAAAACTCCAGGAGATAGTGAATGACAGGAATGCCTGGCATGCTGCAGTCCATGGGGTTACAAAGAGTGGGACACAGCTGCATGTCTGATGAACAATTGGAATACATTCTTAAATAATTGTGGCTATATTATACATAATTCTAATGCACATTTTCTCACCTTTTTTTTGCTAATGACTTATTACTTGCTGTGTATTTTGTATTTATTTTAGACTATAGAAATGATGTTAGATAAAAAGCAAATTAGAGTGATTTTTTCATTTGAGTTCAAAATGGATTATAAATCAGCAGAAACAACTTGCAACATCAACAATGCATTTGGCCCAGGAACTGCTAATGAATATACAGTGCAGTGGTCCTTCAAGAACTTTTCCAAGGGAGATGAGAGCCTTGAACATAAGGACCAGAGGTGCCAGCCGTTGCAAGGTGACAACAACCAACTGAGAGCATTATCAAAGCTGATCCTCAACTACAAAAGACTTGCTGAAGAGCTCAGTGTCAACCATTCTACAGTTGTTCAATATTTGAAGCAAATTGGAAAGTTGAAAAAGGTTGATGAATGGGTGCATCGTGAGCTGACTACAAAGAAAAAATTTGTCATTTTGAAGTGTTGTCCTCTTATTCTACACAACAACAATCAACCATTTCTCAATCAGATTGTGATTTACAGTGAAAAGTGGATTTTATAAGGCAACCAATGATGACTAGCTCAGTGGTTGGAGTGAGAAGATGTTCCAAAGCACTTCTCAAAGCCAAACTTGCACCAAAAAAGGTCATAATCACTGTTTAGTGTTCTATTGCTACAGCTTTATGAACCCAGCAAAACTATTACATCTGAGAGGTGTGCTCAGCAAATCAATGAGATGCACCAAAAACTGCAATGCCTACAGCCCCAATTAGTCAACAGAATGGGGCCAATTCTTCTCCAGACAATTCTCAATCACACATCACACAACCAACACTTCAAAAGTTGAACAAATTGGGCTACAAAGTTCTGCCTCATTGGCCCCATTCATCTGACCTCTCGCCAACTTCTTCAAGCATCTCAACCACTTTTGCAGGGAAAACATTTCCAAAACCAGGAGGAAGAAAATTGTTTCCAAGCGTTCATTGATTTCTGAAGCACAGAGTTTTACACTATAGGAATAAACAAACTTATTTCTCATTGGCAAAAATATATTGATTGCAATGGTTCCTATTTTGATTAATAAAGATGTGCTTGAGCCTACTTATAATGATTTAAAATTCATGGTCCAAAACTGCCATTACTTCTGTACCAACCTTATAATTCTTACTGGATGAGGGCATGGCAACCTACTCAAATATTCTTGCCAGGAAAATCTCATGGATGGTGGAGCCTGGTGGGTTATAGTCCACAGGGTCGCAAAGAGTCAGACACGACTGAAGCTGCTGAACAATAATTCTTAATACCTACAGTTTGCTCATGTTGGACAGCTTTTGGCATGACTTCCATTGATACCTACTTCCTGGAATTCATGCCTGTGAGGAATATCTCCTCAGAGTGTTGGCTGAACCTAGTAACTAGGTTTTAGCACATACACTATGGCAGAAGTAGGAGGAGGTCACTTCTGTGATTAAGTGGCAGAAGACTATTCCTTCCATCCTGTTAACCTTCTTTTTGTGCAGACACCCCTTGGACCTCCTGCTCTCTCACTTGCTCTGTGAAACCGGATGCCATGTCATCACATGATTACAGAAAGGCCATATGGGGAAAACCTGAAGGAAGGTGCCAGTCCATAGCATCTGAGGGACTGAGTCTTGGCCCAACGGCCTAGAGGAAACCGAATCCTGCCATCCACCAAGCAACTGAATTGGAAAGTGAATACCCTTAGTCAATTGTCGAGAAAAACCATAGCTCTGTGAGAGACCCAGAATCAGGAAACCCAGCCAAGTCATGCCCAGATTCCTGAGTCACATAAACTATGAGATAATATGTTGCTCTTTTAACCTACTAAGGTTTAGGGTTATTTGTTATTCAGCAGTTGATAACTAATACACATATAAGAAATATATTTTGTATTGTGGCTTAATACAGACATCTGTATATAAACTTCTATAGCTAGAGTTTATTAAAACAATATTCATCCTTACCCAGATATTTTCTATTCTAGTAATTTGCAAAAATGATATTAGAGACATTAATTGATTTCATGATTCACCAACTGATTGTAACAAAGATTTTGGAAAATACTGGTAAAGAATACAGTCCCTGTAGTGAAATTCCCTGGGTTTATAATTTAGCTCTGCCATTTAGCAGTTAGGTAATCCTGGCAAAGCTGGTTTCCTTTTCTGTGAAATGGGAAAAACAATACTTACTGTGTGTTGATTTCCTATTTTGTAAAGTGAGAAAAACAATAGACTATAGGGAGGACTTGAGGATTAGATTAGATGATGGGTACAAAGCATTTAGTATAGAATGTACCATGTAGAAAAATCTATTCTTAGCTAATATATGTATATTTTTAATTATAATGAAGCTTTCCTAGATGTTCCCTTATTCCTGGGACAGAATTGGTAATTCCAGCCATTCCTATGGCTTGATGAGTACTGTGTGTGTGTGTGTGTTAGTTGCTTAGTCATGTCTGACTCTTTGCAACCCCATAGACTATAGTCCATCAGGCCCCTCTGTCCATGGGATTCTCCAGGCAAGAACACTGGAGTGGGTTGCCATTTCCTTCTCCTGATGAGTACTAGAGCTTATGTATTATTATAATACCTTTCATATTCTGATTACTTATTTTTCTATTTATCACATTTCTCCTACTCCATTCCTTCTAAGTTATGATCTCCTAGTGAGCAGGTCCTGTTTCTAATTATACTTTGTCTCTTTAATACATAACATAATGCTTGATGCAGGCTAGGCATTTAGTTGGAGAAGGAAATGGCAACCCACGCCAGGCATTCAGTAGCTATCAAATGAGTAAATGAATTAAAAATGGATAAATTCATGCTCTCCATAACAAGATAGCCCATTTAGCTTTCAACATCTATACTTAGGGAGAAGTGGCACCTTCCAGAAAGTTAAGACTATGCTTTATATACACTCATTTTCCTGTCCAAATAAGTCTATTTCCTCCCTCATAACAATTCTTCTATATTCTCTCCTCAATTTTCATGGAGAAGAACTGCCAGATGGGAAAACAGGATTTATAATTCCAAGTAAGTTGAGTCCAAATTTTCAACAATTCCTGACCACCCTATAAGTCATCTTTCTCTAGATGTATCACACTTTGCTAGTATTTCAATTAAAATCTGATATCCACATTAAAATATGAAGATAAGCAAATATGACATATAACTCTCATTGTCCTGCTCTTATATTATAGTTCTGCCAATGTTTTTCAAAGTATTTGAGACTTTTGTAATAAAAATGAAATGTCCATTTTATACATACTCAATTACTTTTTTAAAATACAGGTTCACATTTTTACTTATATTTATTCTTATTAATTTATAGATATGAAAATGTTCATAATATAGGATAGTTGTTACATTACAAGGTATAGAGCTATGAAAAGACCCTGATTTTGGGAAATATTGAAGGCAGGAGGAGAGGGGAATGACAGAGGATGAGATGACTGGATGGCATTACTGACTCAATGGACATAAGGTTGAGCAAGCTCTGGGAGTTGGTGATGGACAGGGAACCCTGGCACACTACAGTCCATGGGGTCGCAGAGTTGGACAAGACTGAGCGACTGAACTGATTGTTATTAATTATTTGGTCCTTACAGTCTATATTGGGCTTCCCTGGTGGCTCAGACGTTAAAGCATCTGCCTCTAAAGTGGGAGACCTGGGTTCGATCCCTGAGTCGGGAAGATCCCCTGGAGAAGGGAATGGCAATCCACTCCAGTACTCTTGCCTGGAGAATCCCATGGACAGAGGAGAGCCTGGTGGGCTACAGTCCATGGGGTTGCAAAGAGTCAGAGATGACTGAGCGACTTCACTTAACTACAGTCTATATTTTGTTGTTTGTATACTATTTATTTAGCTGTACTGGATCTTCGTTGCTGTGCAGGGTTTTCTCTAGCTGTGGCAAGCGGGGCTGCTCTTTGTTGTGGTGCACAGGCTTCTCACTGTAGCGGCTTCTCTTGTGGAGCACAGGCTCTAGGGCGTGCAGGCTTCAGTAGCTGTGGACAGGTTCAATAGTTGTGACACACGGGCTTAGTTTGCTCCATGACATGTGGGATCTTCCTGGATCAGGGGTCGAACCTGTGTCTTCTGCACTGGCAGACAAATTCTTTACCATTGAGCCATCAGGGAAGCCCCACAGTCTATATTACTTAGAAGACTTAGAATCCTGCTTTTATTAAACCAAATTAAGATTTCTCACCTTTATATGACTAAAAAATGTAATAAGCATAACTTCTAAGCTGTTAAAATAACTGACAAACTTGTTGAACAGGATAGATCAGAGTAATGTCTCTAAACACTACATTGTAAGTGAATATTCAGCTCTGTTAATCAATACTCTGGCTAGAATTCAATCAGGACAAATTATTTTATACTTAATTATATCATGCATGTCCAAAAAGTCATTATAAGAGTCTACCCAAATTCTTTTGATTGAATGTAGATATTTGACACTATAGTATTAGCAGGGAGCTTCTATTTTCTACCTGTGTGGTCAGGCTATTTAAAAGCAAATGAGTTCTCTGTGGCATGGCCTACTCTAAGTGAATCCATGCTGGATTCAAGGCATTACCTTTATGAGAGCTGGAAAACAATTATAATACATATTAATTTTTAAAGATGATCAAAATTAAAGCTTAATGGCCTGTATTTAGGGAAATTATTTTTATGCTCTTTTTGAACACTGGGAGAATACTTTCTTTTCTGTACTCTAATAATTGCTACTTCTTATCTATAATTCTGCAGAAATCTGACAGTATAAGAAAGTTCAGTTCAGTTCAGTCACTCAGTCATGTCAGACTCTTTGTGATCCCATGAATTGCAGCACGCCAGGCCTCCCTGTCCATCACCAACTCTGGGAGTTCACTCAGACTCACATCCATCGAGTCAGTGATGCCATCCAGCCATCTCATCCTCTGTCGTCCCCTTCTTCTCCTGCCCCCAACCCCTCCCAGCATCAAAGTCTTTTCCAATGAGTCAACTCTTTGCATGAGGTGGCCAAAGTACTGGAGTTTCAGCTTTAGCATCATTCCTTCCAAAGAAATGCCAGGGCTGATCTCC
>SJYQ01000350.1:165623-194676 GCA_006410935.1 Redunca redunca | reverse complement strand
TTGTCTAACCTAAATGAATTATCCCTAGACTTTCCTTTCACTGTTTAAAATAAGTCAGTTTCTAGCCATAGTTGGTTATGCCTGTTTTCAAAATGCAACGTCAAGGAGACATAGCTGCTATAGTAATTGTGGATTATAATTTATTCAAGGTGTCAGAACAAATCCATTAGGATAGGAATTTATAAGGGCTATTAAAATTGTCAACTGTGTTTAATAGCCTTTTACTTTTGCAGATGGTTATCTAAAATTGTTTATGATTTTTTAATTTCCCTGTTTCTACCAGGGCTTATTTGAAGTTCATACCATTTTTAAAATTTCTTTTAAGTCCTTGGAAGATAGTATATGTATTATCTTTTCAAAATATGTAATAGTTATTTTTCTTTGATATCTTTCTAAGCTTGGCAAACACCAGCATTTTTTTATGGCATTTTTATTTTATTTTTTAATATAAATTTATTTATTTTAATTGGAGGTTAATTGCTTTACAATATTGTATTGGTTTTGCCATATATCAACATGAATCTGCCACAGGTATACACATGTTCCCCATCCTGAATCTCCCTCCCACTTCCCTCCGCCTACCATCCCTCTGGGTCGTCCCAGTGCACCAGCCCCAAGCATCCAGTATCATGTATCGAACTTGGACTGGCGATTCGTTTCATATATGATATTATATATGTTTCAATGCCGTTCTCCCAAATTATCCCATCCTCTCCCTCTCCCACAGCATGTTTAAGTATGAAAAATTGTGTCAGGTTAGTTAGAACCCCGAGTGATATGGGAGTTGATATTTAGGAACAGGTTTCAAACAAAGCTTCAGGAAATTTGAGGGATTTGGGTTGGTTAAGTCTAAGATCGGAGAAGGCAATGGCACCCCACTCAAGGCACAGTCTCATAAATGTTCTAGAACTTCAGCCTCTAGCATGCAGTGGTGAAATATTTGCAGTGATTACCTCAAAGAAAAGCAAAATGGCTACTACTCCTAAAGTAGTGATGAAATTTTTTAGGATAAACTTGTTTGATTAGTGAAAGAACAGCTGAGGAGGGTGACTATTTTTAGAACATAATATAGATAAAATCAAGCTCAAATTCTTTATTCTTTACTCAGACATAAAATTAGAGTACTTAAATGATCTTACTGTGAAATATACATTAAAATGAACTATTTGACAGGTATGTACAATTTTACAAAGAACAATAAGACAAATCAGTATGTACAAGCCACCTACCTTAAAACTGGAAAATTAGACACAGGTCAAGTCCATTTCCATTTCTGCCCATCCTTTTTGGGAGTTAACATTCTAAAATTTTCATTAACATTTCCCTTTATATTCTTTTTGGTTTTACCACATATGTATGTCCTAAAAATACTGGTTAGTTTGTCTGCTCTTTACTTTTATATGCTGATAATAACTTACTCTTTCATATGCCCTTTAGTGACTTTTCCCTAAATGTTATATTTTGAATTTCATTCATGTTGATAGCCTGCTTATTTTCAATAATGTGTGATTTACAACTATAATTGACCCTTGAACAACTCAGGTGTTAGGGGGTCTGACTCTCCCCTGCAGTTGAAAATTCATGTATAATTTTTGACTCCCCCCAAACCTTACTACTAATAGCCTGCTGTTGATCAGAAGGCTTACTAATAACATAAAGTCAATTAAGATGTATTTTGTAAGATATTTATGTACATATATAATGTTATATTCTTATAATAAAGTAGGCTAGAGAAAATGTTATTAAGAAACTCAAAAGGAGAAAATACATTTAAATAAATACAGTATTCTACTATATTTATTGATCCTGACATTATCTGTTTGCAAGATAAATCACCTGTCAGTAGTTAGTTACATCAATACTGACTTACCCAGTACATTGTAGATGTTTTATGTATTACCAACACTAGACATCAAAAATGAAAAAAAAAATTATGTGAAAAAGAAATCTGTATTTATTTACAGGTATAACAGTTCCTTCACTGTTAACAAAGAATCAGTGTGATTGTTCTGTGGTAGCCTGGAGTAATTGAGATGATTGCTTCATGGTACCATAGCCTATACACTAATGAATGAATCCGTATAAAATTTTTATGGCATATGGTATTACAGTCATATTCATAATACACTATTGGAAGTATTGTTACATTAAAAAAACATTTACCTGTGCTGATAGGCTGATAATAGCTTCTTCAGTTACAAGTGAGACAAAGTGTACAGTCATGTAGTTTTTTTTTTTAAGTTATAAAACAGTAAGGAAGCTAAAACATTATTAATTTTACATTTAATATCACTCACCTTATATCTATGTAAGGACAGGGTATCTACTTCAATACAAGTCTTGCACACAATGAATACTCAAGCAATAATGACACAAAATTCTCATACAGTTTTTGCTGCATAGTAGTTAGATTTCCACATAAAGACACAAACATACACACAACAGACAAGCGTATTAATGGTACAGCATAGTGATCATTTTCTGTTGATTAAGTGGAAGTGAATCATCATGAAGGTCTTCATCCTCGTCATCTTCACATTGAGTAGTCTGAGCAGAAGGAAGAGGAGGGGTTGGTCCTGCTGACAGAGTTGGCAGACATGGAGGAGGGGGAGGGGGTCAGGAGAGCTAGGCACACTCAGTGTAAATTTACAGAAATATACTGTAATTTTTCATTTCTCTAAAAATGTTTCTATATGGTACCAATCCTTCTTCCACCATTTGCTTTTGTTTCAGTGCCTATATCGTAGAAAAATCCATTTCCTAAGAGAAGTCAGCCTTCTGACTTCTTCAATAAATTCTTCTGCCAAATTATATAACATCAGTATGTTTTCTAGTACTGATTCTTCTACACCTTCTTCCTCACTGCCTGACACTGGTTGGGAAGAACTTATCTCTGTGAAACCATCTCTGTTCATTCATCTAGTGTGGTGTCCGTTGGCTCTTGAATTTCTTCAAGATCCATATCTTGAAACTCTTCACTTCCTCTCCACCTTTTGTTGGCCACATCCACAGGCTATTCATAATTTCCTTGATCGACTCTGTAGCAATCCTGTGAAGACATGCACAACGTCTGGACATAGTTTTCTCCAGCGGGAATTTATTGTCTCTGGCTGCCAAGCTGCTCAGACTTTTCTGTAACACCACGATGGCATCTTCAGTGGTATAATCCTTCCAGACTTTCACGTTGTTCTCTCTATCAAGGTTTTCTTCCATAGTATTGACAGTCCCTCCCACAGAATACTGTGAGTAATGAGCTTTAAAAGTCCTCATGATCCCCTGATCTAAAAGTTGAATTAGAGATGTTGTGTTGGGAGGCAAGTAGAAAACTTCAGTGTTGAACTCACAGGGTTCAGTGTGGCTGAGGGCATTCATTGTCCAGTATGAAAAGAAAACCTTTGAAGGCAGTCCTTTACTATCAAGGTACTTCCTGACTTTAGGGAGAAAGTATAGATGGAACCAGTGAAAGGATCTCATTGACTAGAACTTCTTGTACCACAAACAAACCGGCAGCTAGTGTTTATCTTCTTTTAAGGCTTGGAGTTTAGCAACTTTAAAGATATGGGCAGTGCTGATCATAAACCCAACTGCATTTGCACGAAACAGTAGAGTTAGTCTATCCCTTCCTGATTAAATACTGGTACTGACTTCTCTGCATTACTAATAAATGTCTTCTGTGGCTTCCCCCACCCCCTTCTTCTAGAATAGTGCATTTTTATCTGCATGAAAAATCTAGTCAGGCAGATATAATTTCTCCTTAACGAGAATGAGGTTTCTTAATGGCATAGAAACTCTTCTGCTGCCTGTTGGTAGAAGACACTGCTTCTCCTAATATCTTGACATAATTTGGAAAATTATCTCCAGATTTAGATCCTTCACCTTCCTTTTGCTTTAAGTTGTTATAAGTAACTTTGCTTTTTCTCGAATCATATTGAGTCTATAGGTATGCCTTTTGTATAGCAATCATACACCCACATAAAAGCTTCATTTTCAATATGAGGTTTTCACTTTCAAAATAAGATAAAAAGGTATTTCACAAAAAATACAAAGTTCTCATGCCTCTTGGCATATTTGCAGTTATGGCTTCATGAATTTCCGTTTTTATTGACAATGGTCCTTAGGCTGGATTCATTTATCTTGAAATGGTGGGCAACCACAGCTGCAGACCTCAATCTATGGTACACAACAAGCAGTTTAACTTTTTCTTGTAATGTCATGACTTTCCTCTGGTTTTTGGGACTGCTTCCAGCATCACTAGTGGTACTTTGTATGGGTCCCATGGTGTTATTCAAGGTTTACGCTTTTGCACTAAGTGTGATGAAAAATACTCAGGAACCTCAAGAGATCACTTCTTTACTGCAATTCACAATCTACTGGAGAGACAAACTGCTCACATGGACATGATTAGCCTCACACAGCCTTTTAAGCAGATACTCCCAACACTTGAGCTCACTGCAAAAGCAACAGGAAATACTACAAAATTATTATAGTATTAGTGTTCATTACAGTCAATTTTATGCAGTCATGATTTAATATTGCATCTTTATATTTGATTCTGTTTCTCTCTGCCTGGAATTACACCATGTAAGGTCTGTAAGTACATAGGTTATGATACATTTTAACCTTTTACAATATATTTGTATATATTTTATGATAGTAAATAATAGAATAGACTAGTATTTACATATATTTTATTCATTCTTCACATAACTAACTTTTTCTTAGTTTTTGATATTTCTAGACTATATGACTCATTTGTGAGTTTCTTTGAAATTGTCACAAATGTCAAAAAATATTCTAAGATCAGTTCAATTGCTCAGTCGTGTCCAACTCTTTGCTCATGGACTGCAGCATACTAGGCTTCCCTGTCCATCACCAACTCCCAAAGTTTGCTCAAATTCATGTCCGTCGAGTCGGTGATGCCATCCAACCATCTCATCCTCTGTCACCCCCTTCTCCTCCCACCTTCAATCTTTCCCAACATCAGGGTCTTTTCCAATGAGTTGGTTCTTTGCATCAAGTGGCCATAGTATTAGAGTTTTAGCTTTACCATCAATCCTTCCAATGAACATTCAGGACTGATTTCCTTTAGGATGGACTGGTTGGATCTCCTTGCAGTCCAAGGGACTCTCAAGAGTCTTCTGCAACACCACAGTTCAAAAGCATCAATTCTTTGGCACTCAACTTTCTTTATAGTCCAACTCTTACATCCATACATGACTACTGGAAAAACCATAGCCTTGACTAGAAGGACCTTTGTTGGTAAAGTAATGTCTCTGCTTTTTAATATGTTGTCTAGGTAGTCATAGCTTTTCCTCCAAGGAGCAAGCATCTTTTAATTTCAGAGCTGCAGCCCCCATTGCAGTGATTTTGGAGCCACAAAAAATAAAGTCTCTGTTTCCATTGTTTCTCTATCTATTTAGTATGGGTATAAGTGGACCAGGCAGCTCAAACTAGTGTTGTTTGGGGTCAGCTATATGAATTTAAGATGATTTACTTATCTACTCTCTCAATAATGTACATTTGCATTATTTCCTACCTGTTTCAAACTCTCCCTCTACTGATATTTTTGTATATATCACCTGTTAAGCATACGGAAACAGTTCTCTATGTTATGTTCCTTGGAATAGAATTACTGGGTTTTGTATAAGCATAACCTCAACTTCACTAGGTAATGCCTAACTGCTTTCCCTTGTTGAACTAATTTATACCCTCATCAGTACTTTAGAAATTTCCTGTTCCACTATATGCTTTCCAGTATTTGGAATTGTCAGTCTTTTAAACTTTTATCTATATCATGGATATGAATTAACTTAATTTGTTTTATTTTGTAATTCTTTACCTATTAATAAGGTAGGGCTTCCCTAGTGGCTCAGATGGTAAACAGTTTGCCTGCAGTGTGGGATACCTGGGTTCAATCCCTGGATTGGGAAGATCCCCTGGAGGAGGGCTTGGCAACCCAGTCCGATATTCTTTCCTAGAGAATCCCCATGGAAAGAGAGCCTTGAGGGTCTACAGTCCATGGGCTCACAAAGAGTCAGACATCACTGAGCAACTAAGCACCGCACATACATTAATAAGCTTGGCTACCTATATTTCTTTTATCAAATGCCTCTTTTATATTTCCCCACTTTTATATTACTTGCTTTTACATGTTTTGAGGGGTAATTCTTACATATTTTGGATATAAGTTTTTCTTGGTCATGTATTTTGACAAATATTTTTTCCCTGACATAGTTGTTTGTCTTTTCACAATGTCTTTTAATAAGAAGTTCTTTAATTTAATGTATTTGAATGTCTTAATCCTATCTTTCAGACTTGAACTTTGGATCCTTCCCTACTCTGATGTGTTCTACTATGCTTTCATGAAAGTTCCATCTTTAACAAGTAAGTTTGTCTGCGTACAAATAATTTCTTTTGTACTCATGAAAAGCAGAATTCAAAATTTGTTTTATATTATATATAAAGTTGTCTAGCACTGTTTGTGCTAGTTATTCTTTCCCAGTTGACTGGGTATTTTATCTCCGCCATTCATCAGATAGTCATGTACATAATGACTGGGCCTCCCCTCCACTTGGTACAAACAGTCTGTTGTTCTATACCCAGACTACACAATTCCTCTTTCTAAATTCATTATATGCAATAGTCTCTTCAAAGAACTATCTTTTGATTCTCTGTTTTCTGTCTCCTTGACTTTTGTTTTTATGTTAAAGATTATCATTATAGTTTCTATGGAAGTATTTCTGGTCAGATTTTCTATATTCTAATATACATACTTAATTATAAACATTTTTCTTGCAATATTAAGTTCAGTTCAGTCACTCAGTGGTGTCCGACTCTTTGTGACCCCATGGACTGCAGCATGCAAGCTTCCCTGTCCATCACCAACTCCAAGAGCTTGCTCAAACTCATGTCCATCGAATTGATGATGCCATCCAACTATCTCATCCTCTGTCATCCCCTTCTCCTCCTGCCTTCAAACTTGCCCAGCATCAGGGTCTTTTCCAATGAGTCAGCTCTTTGCATCAGGTGGCCAAAGTATTGGAGTTTCAGCTTTAGCATCAGTCCTTCCAATGAATATTCAGGACTAGTTTCCTTTAGGATGGATTGGTTTGATCTCCTTGAAGATTACCTTAGATCTATGCCTCAAACTATGATAGGAATATTTTTTATTTAAGACTTTAAAATTATAGTGTTGTAAATTTCACAGCAAAATTGAGGGGAAGATACAGACACTTCCTATATTACCTCTTGCCTTCATACATACATAACTTCCTCATCATCTGTATCTTCCACCTAAATGGCACATTTGTTACAACTGATGAACCTACATTGACATCACATTCACCCAACAGCCACAGTTTATAGTAATATTCACTCTTGGTATTGTATATTCTGTGGATTTGGATAAATATAAAATGATATGAATCTATCATAATAGCACCATACAGAGTATTTTCACTGCCTGAAAAGCCCTCTATGCTCCACTTACTCATTCCCTCATCAAAGCCCTGGCAACCATTGACGTTTTTACGTTCTATGTAGTTTTGCCTTTTGCAAAGTAACATACAGTTGGAACCACACATTATGTAGCATTTTCACATCGGCTTCTTTCACTTGGTAATACTCATATCTTTTCATAGCTTTATAGCTTGTTTTTTTTTTCATTTTTCATTAAATTTTTATTTTATACTGTGATATAGTTGATTTACAATATTGTGTTAGTTTCTGCTGTACAGAAAAGTGATTCAGTTATTCAGATAGATATATCCATCCCTTTTCAGTTTCTTTTCCTATACAGGTCATTGGAGAATATTGAGTAGAGCTCACTATGCTATACAATTTGCCCTTATAGATTATCTATGTTATATTTAGTAGTGTATATACATTGACCCCAAACTCCTAATTTGTCCCTCCCACCATCTTTCCCCTTTAGTAACCATAAATTTTTTTTTCCAAAGTCAGTTAAATCTGTCTCTGTTTTCTAAATAAGTTCATTTGGATCATTTTTTAGTTTCCACGTATGTGAGTGAGTGAAGTCGCTGAGTCATGTCTGACTCTTTGTGACCCCATGGACTGTAGCCTACCAGGCTCCTCCATCCATGGGTTTCCCCAGGCAAGAGTACTGGCATGGGTTTCCATTTTCTTCTCCAACATATAAGTGGTATCATATATTTGTCTTTTCCCAAATTACTTTATTTAGTATAATAATCTCTAGGTCTATTCATGTTGCTGCAAAGGGCATTATTTCATTTGTTTTTAATGGTAACATAATATTTCATTGAAGAGTATATTATTTATCTGATTTTGGTATCAGGGTGATGATGGTCTCATAGAATGAGTTTGAGAATATTCCTTCCTCTGCACTTTTTGGAATAGTTTCAGAAGGATAGTTGTTAACTGTTCTCTAAATGTTTGATAGAATTCCCCTATAAAGTCACCTGGGCCTTAAGTTTTGTTGTGGAAAGTTTTTTCAATCACAATTTCAAATTTCATTACTTGTAGTTGGTCTTGTGGTTTTATACTTTATCCTAGTTCAGTCTTCAAAGATTGTATCTTTCTAAGAACTTGTCCATTTCTTCTAGGTTGTTCATTTTATTGGCATATAGTTGCTTGTAATAGTCTCTTATGATCCTATGTATTTCTTAGTGTCAGTTGTAACTTCTCCTTTTTCATTTCTAATTTTATGATTTGAATCCTCTCCCTTTTTTCTTGATGAATCTGGCTAAAGCTTTTAGTTTCATTTTTTGTTTGTTTGTTTTCTTTATCTCTATTCTATTTATTTCTGCTCTGATCTTTATGATTTCTTTTTTTCAGCTAACTTTGGGTTTTGTTTGTTCTTCTTTGTCTAGCTGCTTTAGGTTTAAGGTCAGGTTGTTTATTTGAGATAGCTTGCTTCTTTTTAGCAGTAAATGATATTCCATTGTCTAGATGGACTACAGTTTATTTATTCACTCAGCTACTGAAGGGCATGTACATGGCTTTCAAGTTTGGGCAATTATGAATAAAGTTGCTATAAACATTTGTGTTCAGGTTTTTGTGTAAATACTAAGGAGCACAAGTGCTGGATCACGTGGTAAGAGTATGTTTAGTTTTGTAAGAAACCACCAAACTGTTTCCAAAGTAAGTGTACAATTTTATATTACCACCAGCAATGAATGAGATTTCTGTTGCTCCACATCCCTGTCAGAATATGATTTTGCCAATGTTTGAGATTTTGTCCATTCCAGTAGGTTTATATTGTTATTCCATTGTTGTTGGTTTTTTTCTTAATCTTTATTTTTATTTATTTGGGTGCACTGGGTCTTAGTTGCAACACATGGAATCTTCGATCTTCTTTGGAGGCATGTGGGATCTTTTAGTTTCAGCATGTGTGATCTTTATTTTTTGTTGCACACGCAGGATTTTTAGTTGTAGCATGCAAAACCTCAGTTGCAGCATGTGGGATCTAGTTCCCCAATCAGGGATTGAATCCAGACCTTCTGTACTGGGAGTGCAAAATCTTAGCCACTGGACCACCAGGGAAGTCCCATCTCATTGTTGTTTTAACTTGCATTTCCAAGATGACATATGACATGGTGCATCTTTTCATACACTTGTTTTTCATCTGCATGTTTTCTTTGCTGAGGCCTTTTAAGATCTTTGGTCCATTTTTCAATTGGGTTGTTTTCTTATTGTTGAGTTTTAATAATTCTTATATAATTTGAATAACAGTCCTTTGTTGGATGTATAGTTTGAAAATATTTTCTCACACTCCATGACTTGCCTTCTCATTTTCTTCACAGCATCTTTCACAGAGCACAAACTTTTAACTTTAAAATTACTTGTTATTTCTTACATTGATTTTATCTTTGGCATTATCTCTAAAAAGTCATTGACAAATCCAAAGTCATCTAGTATCCTTCTATATTATCTTCTCTTTTAGGAGTTTTATCATTGTGTGTTTCCTATTTATATCTATGATCCATTTTGATTTAAAGGAAAGTAAAGGAGTAAGGTTTATGTCTAGATTCAATTTTTTGTGTGTGAATGTCTGATTTCTCCAGCAGCATTTATTGACTAGACTATCTTTGCTGCATGGTATTGCTTTTGCTTCTTTGTCAAAGATAAGTTGACTATATTTATGATTGTCTATTTGTCAGCTTTCTATTGTGTTCTATTGATTTGTTTGTCTCTTCTTTTGACAGTACCACTTTATCTTGATTACTATTGCTTTGTAGTAAGTCTTAAAGTCAGGCAGTAGCAGTCTCTACCTTGTTGTTCTTCTTTAATATTGTGTTAGCTATTCTGGGTCTTCTGCCTCTCTATAATAAACTTTGAATCAGTTTGTTGGACCCATAAATCACTTGCCAGGATATTGATTGGGATCACACTGAATAGGTAGATCAGGTTGGGAAGAACTGGCATCTGCACAATATTGAGTCTTTCTATCCATGAACAAGGGGTGCCTTTGCTTTTACTTAGTTCTTTTTAATTTTGTTTATCAGATTTTTATAGTGTTCTATATACATATCTTATACATATTCTGTTAGATTTATACCCAAATGTTTCATTTGAGGGGGTGAAAATGTGAATGGCATTGTTTTTATTTTCAATTCATTTTGTTTATTGTTGATATATAAGAAAGCAACTGACATCTGCATATTAACTTTGTATCCTGCAGTCTTGCTATAACTGCTTATTAGTTCAAGGATTTTATCAACTCTTTCAGATTTTCTCCATAGATGATCATGTTGTCTGTGAACGAAGATAGTTTTATATTTTCTTCCTGATCTGTATACCTATTATTTCCTTTTCTTGCCCTCATGGCATTAGCAAAGATTTTCAGTCAATTGTTGAAAAGGAGTGCTTAATCGGGATATTCTTACTTTGTACCTGGTTTTAGTGGGATAGTTTTTCATTTCTCACCATTAACTTTGATGTTATGGTTGTTTCTTAAATACATGCAAAAGGATTGTACATCACATTAATAAATATAACTGGTGGTGGAAACCATCCCAAATCCTTCAGAATAAATTAAAACTATTTCAAAGCAAAGAGACTGGTGTGACTAATTCATGAGTTATAGAAAACTTTCAACACAGAGGATTAACATTAAAACACAGTGTCATGGTTTAAAAGGTAGTGTTTGACTTTTCTTTCTTAGTAGGCTATGAAATAATAATGCCTCTCTAATCCAGTTTATTAGTTCAGTGAAATAAAATATCTGGATATTTAAACTCATCCTGCCCATCTTTTCCTTTTTTCTGGAAACTATTTGTTTCAAGTAGATTGATTTGTAGTTGTTATTTGGTCCATTTATCCCATATTTTCAGCCCTCCAGTATTTTAGTTATATTTTGTTTGTTTAGCCCCCAAATTAGATATTATTATTCTCTCTAGTCAGTATTTGGTTTGTTTTAACTGCATGTTTCTATTTTCTTTGATCACCAGGCTTGCATCTTATATATTCCTTTTAAAATCATTTTCCATAGCTTTAATGTACATTGTTTAGAAGTTCCCTTAGCAATCTATGTTGGTATACAAATCCTCAGCTTTTGTTTGTATAATTTAAAATTTGTCTTCATATCACTCTCAATCTTGAAAAAGTGAGAAAATAATTCTAAGTGATAGTTACTTTCTCTTGACATACGGACATTATCTCACTATCTTTTGGCTTATTTGGAGAGCCTAGTCATTGACTAATTCTTATTACTGTTTAGGTTATCAGTAATTTCTTTCCAGATTCCTTTAAGGTTTTTTTTTTCCTTTGTATTTTACAATTTTACAATACAATAACAAAATTTTTGTTTATACTTCTTGGGTTTCACTGGGTTTCCTAAGACTCAGTTCTGACGTCTATCATGAATATTGAAAATCCTCAGCCTCTGTGTTCTTGAATATGGCACTTCTACCATTTTCTCCTTGGAAGAATAGCTATGACAAACCTAGACAGCATATTAAGAAGCAGAGATATCACTTTGCTGACAAAGGTCCATATAGCCAAAGCTATGGTTTTTCTGGTAGTTATGTATGAATGTGAGAGTTGGACCATAAAGAAGGCTGAGTACCAAAGAATTGATGGTTTTTAACTGTGATGATGGAGAAGATTCTTCAGAGTCCCTTGGACAGCAAGGAAATCAAACCAGTCAGTCCTAAAGGAAATCAAACCAGTCAGTCCTAAAGAAAATCAACCCTGAATATTCATTGGAAGGACTGATGCTGAAGCTGAGGCTCCAATACTTGGGACCTTGATCAGAAAAGCTGACTCACTATAAAAGACCCTGATGCTGAGAAAGATGGAGGGCAGGAGGAGAAGGAGGCAACAGAGTATATGATGATTGGATGACATCACTGACTCAAAGGACATGAGTTTGAGCAAACTCCAGGAGATAGTGAAGAATATGAAAGCCTACTGCTACTGCTAAGTCACTTCAGTCGTGTCCGACTCTGTGCGACCCCATAGACGGCAGCCCACCAGGCTCCGCTGTCCCTGGGCTTCTCCAAGCAAGAACACTGGAGTGGGCTGCCATTTCCTTCTCCAAGGTATGAAAGTGAAAAGTGAAAGTGAAGTCGCTCAGTCTTGTCCAACTCTTGGTGACCCCATGGACTGCAGCCTACTAGGCTCCTCCATCCATGGGATTTTCCAGGCAAGAGTACTGGAGTGGGGTGCCATTGCCTTCTCCATATGAAAGCCTGGTGTTCTGCAAAGAGCTGGACACAGCTTAGTTATTTAACAAACATTTCCTCCAGCTTCTCATCCTGAAATTCCAATAAGATATATACAAATTAATTTAATATATCCCCATCAAAGTTAACCTCACTTTCATATTTTTATCTCTTTGATTCTCTGTAGTGTATTCTGTGTAATCTTTGGTTCTATCTCACTGATTATCAATTCCATTTTTACTTGTGTCTAATCTGCCATTTAACATATTCTTTGTATAATTTCATTCATTTAACACTTTCTGAATTCCTAATATGTTATAATACTTTCTGTTTCTAGAAATATTATACAGTTTTTAAAAAATGTACCTTGTCATTTTTTATGATTCTTGTTCTTTTGTCAGAGTTTGATAATGTTTTTGGAACATACTAAACATAGTTATCCTATATTTCCATATGATTATTTTACAAATTTCTTACATGTTTAATTCTGAAATTTTCCCTTCAACTGACTTTTTTTCTCAGCAGCTTGCTTTTTGGTTTATTTTGTGATTTTTTTAAATTGTAGGTTTATGTTTCTTGAATGGAATCCTTTGAGGTCTGAGGTTGAAATTAATGTACTTGTATCTTTTAATTTTTAGGCAGTTGAGGGTACCAGCAGGATGGCTTTAAATATTCAGTTTAAGACTTTTTGAATCCATCAGATATTCTGTTCTAAATTGTGTAAAGGCTCCCTTACCATTAGGAACCACCAACTCCTCCCCATCTTCCTCCACCACCACCATCCAGAATGAAGACTCAGGCAGACAAAATACTATTCTTCAGGAAGAAGATTTTTAGTTATCCTGTTGACGGGATTACTTTGGGGGCACTGATTTATACAATGGCATCTCTGTTTTAAACTCAGACACAGAGGGTGCCCTGGTTTTTGTCTCTTGCCTATAACATAGGATGTTAAAATTCAAACTCTACCCAAACACCTGTGTAGTTTGCATCTAAGAATTCACCTTACTTTCCAACTAGCTTATGCATCCTATAGAAAGGTGATTGTGTGTGTGTGTGTGTGTGTTCAGTTGATTCACTCTTTTTTCCTATCCTGTACTTGGACTGTTATTTTAGTCTGTTAAACCACATGTCACTAGAAATGGAGGATAGATTTCTAGGAGAATTTCTACTACTAGAGTGAAAGAATTTCTTAAGACTTATGGCTAAAGAGCTGTCGGGTAGGCCAATAAACAAAGAAATTCAAAACCAAGCTCAGAGGTTACCTGGAAAGATTTCTTATGTAAAAGGGGATTGATCTGGAACAAATGAGGCCTTGAGAATTAAAATGAGGATGTAGAAGAAAATCAAAAGACTAGAAAACTTAAGTTCACCACCTGCTGAGTCTTCTCTACCCAAGAAAGCAGCCACTCCTCCTTCCCTCCCACCTCCTCCCCTCCTCCCCCAACTTTGCCTCACTAGCCAATGCCTCTTCTAGCTTCAGGACACTATCATTTCCTTACCTGAGATAATTACCTTCCAAAAGGAAGCCAGTTCTACCTCTTATTTTATCAAAATCTGATACATTTATATCTCAACATACCCTCAGGGGTCAAATCCAAACCTGGAGGGACAATGCCCACACAAAGGAATTACAGAGTTCTTCTAATACATATTAGAAACAAGCTCAGGAATATGTATGAAATGAAATTTTAGAGTGTCCAAAGTGTAAAAAAAAAAAAAAGCATAACTTTAGATCAGTGTGCCAATAATGATATACATACTAGAAAACCCAGATTCTGATAGTTTGCTGGGTAAACTAATACAGACTTCATCCAGTGTTGACCAACAGATAAAAATGAACTCCAAGAAATGAATAAAACCATAAGATGGTAAAGATAATTGAAATAGGCCAATGGTTACAAATACATAAATTAGCCTTTTAAAGGAAAGCAGTTATCAAATCCTTAAAATTATTAGGTAGTTAGCATTCTATCTATATATTGTTTATAGGAGACACGTTTAAAACACAAGGACAGAGGAAAACTGGAAAATGAGAACTTTATCAGCAAGGCCCTTTAGAATCTGGAGGCAATTTCTGCCATGTTTGGTGTCCTGAGTTGACCCTTTTACCAGGTGGCCAGAGAAGCTGCCAGCTTTCAGTGGTGCTCAGAACAAGAGAAGACTCTCCACTAGCCAGCCTGTCATACAAATGTCTCTAGAGCAGTGAGGTACCTCGGATCCAGCAGGTACAGAGCTTCCGCTGATCAAGATGCTGTGTACATCATACCAAGCTCCAATAGAGGTTAATGCCTCTTACAGTTTTCAAGCAAATCCAGCTTCTTTATGGCAAGTAGCTGTGCTGCTTTTGAGAAATAATTTCTGGCTTGCTACTGGGTTTAGATCTTAACTGAATGATTGAACTCAGTGTATTAGGGATGTGGGACTCAAACTGAGCATCATGAGTTAAACACTAGCTGATCTTGTATTTATTCAGTCACTCACTCAGACATGGTCAATGCCATTTAATTATTAAGAAGAGTACATTTCAAACTGTTCTAATGAAGATATACAGTAAGAAATATTATTATCATCTGTGCCATTCCTCCATTAACATTCATACAGTCATCAATATCCTTGGGGTATTGGTTCCAGGAGCCACGCTACTCCTGTGGATACCAAAATTCTCAGATGCTCAAATCCCTTATATAAAGTGGCATAGTACAATGAATATAGTTGCCGTCTTCTGTATCTGTGGGTTTTGCACCTGCAGATAAAAAGGCCAACTGTATTTGAAAAAAAAAAAATGCTCTGCAAAACTAAAGATGCATGTACATATCCGTGCAGTATACTGTGATTTTTTTTTTTTAGTTCTCTTTTATTTAATTTCCAAATTCTGGTTTCAACCTACTAAATTTATTTCATGAGCCAGTAAAGGTGGCAACATGCCATTTGGAACAGTATCTCCAAGCAAGTTGTTTAGGAACCTCAGTAAGCCTACCTGTTTGTCACTGCCAAGGTCTCATTCATTCTGTGCCTGAGGTTCCCAGGGAGTTCCTTGTTACCAACTGATGAAGAAGAAAAAAGAAACTGAACTGAGAGTAGTAATGCTATTTGTGATGTTAATAAGCAAGAATAGTGGGTGAGACTTTTGTAGTTATCATAATATTTGTCCTATTCACTATTTTAAGTGGTGAAAGATCTATATCTTGATAAAAACTATCAGCATTTGCCATCATTTAATGGATGTGAGAGTTGGACTGTGAAGAAGGCTGAGCGCCGAAGAATTGATGCTTTTGAACTGTGGTGTTGGAGAAGACTCTTGAGAGTCCCTTGGACTGCAAGGAGATCCAACCAGTCCATTTTGAAGGAGATCAACTCTGGGATTTCTTTGGAGGGAATGATGCTAAAGCTGAAACTCCAGTACTTTGGCCACCTCATGCAAAGAGTTGACTCATTGGAAAAGACTCTGATGCTGGGAGGGATTGGGGGCAGGAGGAGAAGGGGACGACAGAGGATGAGATGGCTGGATGGCATCACGGACTCGATGGACATGAGTCTGAGTGAACTCCGGGAGTTGGTGACGGACAGGGAGGCCTGGCGTGCTGCGATTCATGGGGTCGCAAAGAGTCGGACATGACTGTGCAACTGAACTGAACTGAAAAATGTTTTTATTGTAGAAAAAAACACAACATGATAACTACTCTCTTAACAGTTTTTAAGTGTATTTACTATAGATACAATGTTGTACATCAGATTTTTAAAACTTATTCATGTCCCATGACACTTGTCATTTTTTAGATAGCTTTGTCCTTTTAAGTCAGATTTACAAACAGGAACATGAACTTTTTTTTAAAGGCTATTATCTCATTTATTAACAAGATAAATATTTCACTTTTGAGTAGACATATATTTCAAATCACATGAAGCACAGGAAAGAAATACAGTCCCTTTGGAAATTGTGAACAAATGTAGGAGAGTCATGTTCAAAGCAACAGGGATGGGGTAAGAAGCACTGATCCCAACTGATCCTGACCCAGATATTCCTCCTCTCACCAGGTAGAGTGACATATCAATTGGAGACGAAAAAAAGACACACACACACACACACACACACGTCTTTGAAGTCTGAAAGTCACGTGCATGTGAATTGGACCATAGGGTGTATGGCACATTTTTTTCCCAAGTTTTAAGGAGCCCAGCTTACATTCTTTTACAATCATTGTTATATATTTGCTACATACTGAAAATAGCTGATGGAATATGTTAAAAATAATTGATGCTTGTGTGTGTGTGCTATGTTCAGTCACTTTAGCCATGTCCGACTCTTTGCCACCCTATGGACTGTGGCCTGCCAGGCTCCTCTGTCCGTGGAATTTTCCAGGCAAGAATACTGGAGTGGATTGCCAAGCCCTCCTTCAGGGGATCTTCTCAACCCAGGAATCAAACCCTCATCTCCTGCATCACAGGAGGATTCTTTACTGCTGAGCCACTGGGGAAGCCCCAGTTGATGCCTACTTAGAATCAACAATTTTAGCACTGAGAGGGTCTTTATAAATCACTTATTTTGAAACCCTCATTTAATTGATGAGGAAACTAAGGTCTGTGGAGAAAAGTGACTTACTAAGGTCACATAGTATTGACTACTAAAGCCAAGGCTACAATTCAGAACTTTGATACGTCAACTAGTATTCTTGTATGCTATTTTTCTGTTTCATTTGTCTAATAAGGAGATTTCTCATTTACAATCCATGTTCAGCCCTGGGTAAAAATAAGCATTTAGTTTCATCAAAATTTCTCTAGGGGTAAGTAAATTAATCATGAAGTGATTCTAAGGATCTTTATACTCTGCTCAAGTACTATTGAAATCCAGAAAGAGGGAGACATACTTGAAATATTATGTTCTTTCATCATTGCCTACAAGCCAGATAATTATATTGCTAAAATATTAAACTTTAATATGTTGCTGACTAAACTTAAAATATATCTTTTTCTAAACACAGCAGTCTGGGAAAATGAGTAAATTCTAAGACATTCATTATTATGACTTTTGTTTTATAAAATTCCATTTGGAAGCCAAATGCAGCACCTCTACCCAAAGACTTCCATTCATGATGTGATTTAAAACACTTTTAAAGGTTTTTAATTGGAGAGGGCAATGGCACCCCACTCCAGTACTCTTGCCTGGAAAATCCCATGGACGGAGGAGCCTGGTAGGCTGCAGTCAGTCCATGGGGTCGCGAAGTCAGACACGACTGAGCGACTTCACTTTGACTTTTCACTTTCATGCATTGGAGAAGGAAATGGCAACCCACTCCAGTATTCTTGCCTGGAGAATCCCAGGGACAGGGGAAGCCTGGTGGGCTGCCGTCTATGGGGTCGCACAAAGTCGGACACGACTGAAGTGACTTAGCAAAGGTCTTTAATAAAGGTTCTCTAATAATATCACTGTTTACCATAATCCCTGCATCTGATAAACTGCTAGTCTCAAAAAAAGTATGAGGGAGAAGGCAATGGCAACCCACTCCAGAACTCTTGCCTGGAAAATCCCATGGGTGGAGGAGCCTGGTAGGCTGTAGTCCATGGGGTTGCGAAGAGTCAGACATGACTGAGCGACTTCACTCTCACTTTCACTCTCACCCGGCCTTCAGCTAAGAGCTCTATGGACATCAGCTCTATTAACCCTCCTCAAGTCATACCATTAACATTGCATCCTCTCTCCTATGGGTTACGAAAGCTGAGATGTAGACAAATGGAGTTTGTCATTCAAGGCACAGTTGCTAGTACAAGGAAGATCAGGGAAATAAGTCCCAGTGTTTTGACAACCAGAGCCTGGCACATACAGTTTTACATGAATGGAAGATAAGCCAGGATATATAAAAGAAAGTCAATAGAGTATTTTTATTCTTTTAAATAACTTTAAAAAAAAATTCTTTAAAAAATATAACAACAACAACAAATGTTACTTTTTTTTTTTGCTGTGCTGTGTAACTTGTGGGATCTTGTTTCTCCAACCAGGGATTGAACTTGTGCGCTTGGCAGTGAAAGTATGGAGCCCTAATCACTGGACCACCAGGGGATTCCCAACAAAGGTTACTTTATGCCATATGCTCAAATAAGACCAAATATTTAGTTGGTCCCCTTAGTTACGATGGAATGGCTTTTCCCAAATGAGGAATACTGTCTGTTCATTAGAAAAATGACTGCAAGTAAGATTTGAAGCAGGAAGCACAAACATAGTGGCCAGCTAGATTACACTAGTAAGTGATTTGGAAAGGTTAAGAGTAGTGATGACTACCATGAGAGTATGGCCTAACCCAGTGGTTCTCAAAGTGTGGTCCCCTGACTTACACCATCACTTGGGAACCTGTTAGAGATATAAATTTGGTCCTTCCACCCCAGTCCTAGAGAATCAGAAACTCTGAAGTTAAGGTCCAGTACCTAGAATCTACCTAGAATTGGAATTCTGAGTGATTCTGGTGAATGTATAAGTTAAATATCACCACCCCAACCAAACCAATGGGTTTGATTTTATGGGTTCCAGTCATTTGTTGCCATGGGGGAGCCGGTAGACAATGTTAACAAAGTTTTCTGAGTTTGTAAGATATGCCAGAAATATGAAATTTTATGTGATTGTTAAAATGTTAGTGACATTTCAGTTAAAAAAAATAAGCAAAATCTATCATAAATAAATTAAACATTTTCACAGACCAAACCTTCTATGGGATTAACGATTTGATTTCTGGTTTAGAACATTTGTTGAAAGAAAAAATGCTGACACCATACTTAGCTTTTAGCAATATTTCTGATACTAGAAAGTACACAAGAACCAGTTGGTTCTTCTTGAAAAAAATGAATTGTTGGTTAAACAGTCTGTTTTTCCTTGAGAATTATTACAAAAGGACTAGAAGTTGGTAATCCAAATAGCTAAACTTTTTAAATAGCTAAATATATTTTAAACTAGTGAATGCACAGAATAACATTACAGACAAATACTACTGAGGGTAATGCCCTCATGCTACCCTACTTGCAGAATTATTTTACCAGAATTTAGAATTATCTTTATTTTTCTGGTCTAATTTTATAACTTTTCATCCCTTTTAGAAANAGTTTCATTCTTTTACAAGTGGTTGACCAGTTTTCCCAGCACCACTTGTTAAAGAGATTGTCTTTAATCCATTGTATATTCTTGCCTCCTTTGTCAAAGATAAGGTGTCCATAGGTGTGTGGATTTATCTCTGGGCTTTCTATTTTGTTTCATTGATCTATATTTCTGTCTTTGTTCCAGTACCATACTGTCTTGATGACTGCGGCTTTGTAGTAGAGCCTGAAGTCAGGCAGGTTGATTCCTCCAGTTCCATTCTTCTTTCTCAAGATTGCTTTGGCTATTTGAGGCTTTTTGTATTTCCATACAAATTGTGAAATTATTCATTCTAGCTCTGTGAAAAATACTGTTGGTAGCTTGATAGGGATTGCATTGAATCTATAGATTGCTTTCAGTAGTATACTCATTTTTACTATATTGATTCTTCCGATCCATGAACATGGTATATTTCTCCATCTATAAGTGTACTCTTTAATTTCTTTCACCAGTGTTTTATAGTTTTCTATATATAGGTCTTTAGTTTCTTTANAAAGATGAACATTTTTAATGATAAAAGGTATACAAGTTGCTTGTATAGCAAACCTATATATAGGTCTTTAGTTTCTTTAGGTAGATATATTCCTAAGTATTTTATTCTTTTTGTTGCAATGGTGAATGGAATCATTTCCTTAATTTCTCTTTCTATTTTCTCATTATTAGTGTATAGGAATGCAAGGGATTTCTGTGCATTGATTTTATATCCTGCAACTTGACTATATTCATTGATTAGTAATTTTCTGGTGGAGTCTTTAGTGTTTTCTATGTAGAGGAACATGCCATCTGCAAACAGTGAGAGTTTTACTTCTTCTTTTCCAATTTGGATTCCTTTTATTTCTTTTTCTGCTCTGATTGCTGTGGCCAAAACTTCCAAAACTATGTTTAATACTAGTGGTGAAAGTGGGCACCCTTGTCTTGTTCCTGACAGGAGAAATGCTTTCAATTTTTCACCATTGAGGATAATGTTTGCGGTGGGTTTGTCATATATAGCTTTTATTATGTTGAGGTATGTTCCTTCTATTCCTGCTTTCTGGAGAGTTTTTATCATAAATGGATGTTGAATTTTGTCAAATGCTTTCTCTGCATCTATTGAAATAATCATGTGGCTTTTATTTTTCAATTTGTTAATGTGATGTATTACATTGATTGATTTGCAGATATTGAAGAATCCTTGCATCCCTGGGATAAAGCCCACTTGGTCATGGTGTATGATCTTTTTAATGTGTTGTTGGATTCTGTTTGCTAGAATTTTGTCAAGGATTTTTGCATCTATGTTCACCAGTGATATTGGCCTGTAGCTTTCTTTTTTTGTAGCATCTTTGTCTGGCTTTGGTATTAGGGTGATGGTGGCCTCATAGAATGAGTTTGGAAGTTTACCTTCCTCTGCAATATTCTGGAAGAGTTTGAGTAAGATAGATGTTAGCTCTTTAAATTTTTGGTAGAATTCAGCTGTGAAGCCATCTGGACCTGGGGTTTTGTTTGCTGGAAGATTTCTGATTACAATTTCAATTTCTGTGCTTGTGATGGGTCGGTTAAGATTTTCTATTTCTTCCTGGTTCACTTTTGGAAAGTTGTACTTTTCTAAGAATTTGTCAATTTCTTCCAAATTGTCCATTTTATTGGCATATAATTGCTGATAGTAGTCTCTTATGATCCTTTTATTTCTGCGTTGTCTGTTGTGATCTCTCTGTTTCCTTTTCTAATTTTATTGATTTAATTTTTCTCCCTTTGTTTCTTGATGAGTCTGGCTAATGGTTTGTCAATTTTATTTATCCTTTCAAAGAACCAGCTTTTGGCTTTGTTGATTTTTGCTGTGGTCTCTTTTGTTTCTTTTGCATTTATTTCTGCCCTAATTTTTAAGATTTCTTTCCTTCTATGAACCCTGGGGTTCTTCATTTCTTCCTTTTCTAGTTGCTTTAGGTGTTAAGTTCAGTTCAGTAGCTCAGTCGTGTCTGACTCTTTGTGACTCCATGAATCGCAGCACACCAGGCCTCCCTGTCCATCACCAACTCCCAGAGTTCACTCAAACTCATGTCCATCGAGTCTGTGATGCCATCCAGCCGTCTCATCCTCTGTCATCCCCTTTTCTTCCCAGCATCGGAGTCTTTTCCAATGAGTTATGTTATTTATTTGACTTTTTTCTTGTTTCTTGAGGTATACCTGTATTGCTATGAACTTTCCCCTTAGCAGTGCTTTTACAGTATCCCACAGGTTTTGGGTTGTTGAGTTTTCATTTTCATTCGTTTCTATGCCTATTTTGATTTCCTTTTTGATTTCTTCTGTGATTTGTTATTCAGCCTCCATAAGTTGGAATTTTTAATAGTTTTTCTCCTGTAATGGAGATCTAATCCTACTACATTGTGGTCAGAAAAGATGCTTGGAATGATTTCAATTTATTTGAATTTACCAAGGCTAGATTTATGGCCCAGGATGTGATCTATCCTGGAGAAAGTTCCGTGCGCGCTTGAGAAAAAGGTGAAATTCATTGTTTTGGGGTGAAATATCCTATAGATATCAACTAGGTCTAGCTAGTCTATTGTATTATTTAAAATTTGTGTTTCCTTGTTAATTTTCTGTTTAGTTGATCTACCCATTGGTGTAAGTGGGGTATTAAAGTCTCCCACTATTATTGTGTTATTGTTAATTTCCCCTTTCATACTTGTTAGCATTTGTCTTACATATTGTAGTGCTCCTATGTTGGGTGCATATATATTTATAATTGTTATATCTTCTTCTTGGATTGATCCTTTGATCATTATGTAGTGTCCTTCTTTGTCTCTTTTCACAGCCTTTGTTTTAAAGTCTATTTTATCTGATATGAGTATTGCCACTCGTGCTTTCTTTTGGTCTCTATTTGCATGGAATATCTTTTTCCAGCCCTTCACTTTCAGTCTGTATGTGTTCCCTGTTTAGAGGTGGGTCTCTTGCAGACAACATATATAGGGGTCTTGTTTTTGTATCCATTCAGCCAGTCTTTGTCTTTTGGTTGGGGCATTCAACCCATTTACATTTAAGGTGATTATTGATAAGTATGATTCCATTGCCATTTACTTTATTGTTTTGGGTTCGAGTTTATGCACGCTTTTTCTGTTTACTGTCTAGAGAAGATCCTTCAGCATTTGTTGGAGAGCTGGTTTGGTGGTGCTAAATTCTCTCATCTTTTGGTTATCTGTAAAGCTTTTGATTTCTCCTTCATATTTGAATGAGATCCTTGCTGGGTACAGTAATCTGGGCTGTAGATTATTTTCTTTCATCACTTTAAGTATGTCCTGCCATTCCCTCCTGGCCTGAAGAGTTTGTATTGAAAGATCAGCTGTTATCCTTATGGGAATCCCCTTGTGAGTTATTTGTTGTTTTTCCCTTGCTGCTTTTAGTATTTGTTCTTTGTGTTTGACCTTTGTTAATTTGATTAATATGTACCTTGGAGTGTTAAACCTTGGGTTTATCCTGTTTGGGACTCTCTGGGTTTCTTGGACTTGGGTGATTATTTCCTTCCCCATTTTGCAGAAGTTTTCAACTATTATTTCCTCAAGTATTTTCTTATGGTCTTTCTTTATGTCTTCTTCTTCTGGGAATCCTATGATTCGAATGTTGGGGTGTTTAATATTGTCCTGGAGGTCTCTGAGATTGTCCTCACTCCTTTTAATTCATTTTTTTCTTTTTTCCTCTCTGTTTCATTTATTTCTACCATTCTATCTTCTGCTTCACTAATCCTATCTACTGCCTCCATTATTATACTTTTTGTTGCCTCCAGAGTGTTTTTGATCTTATTTATTGCATTATTCATTATATATTGACTCTTTTTTATTTCTTCTAGGTCCTTGTTAAACCTTTCTTGCATCGTCTCAATCCTTGTCTCCAGGCTGTTTATCTGTGATTACATTTTGATTGCAAGATTTTGGATCGTTTTCACTATCATTATTTGGAATACTTTATCAGGTAGATTTCCTATCTCTTCCTCTTTGGTTTGGTTTGTTGGGCATTTATTCTGTTCCTTCACCAGCTGGGTATTTCTCTGTCTCTTCATCTTGTTTATATTGCTGTGTTTGGGGTGGCCTTTCTGTATTCTGGCAGTTTGTGGAGTTCTCTTTATTGTGGAGTTTCCTCACTGTGGTTGGGGTTGTACAGGTGGCTTGCCAAGCTTTCCTGGCTAGGGAAGCTTGTGTCCGTGTTCTAGTGGGTGGAGCTGGATTTCTTCTCTCTGGAGTGCAATGAAGTTTTTATTTGAAGTCTTTTTACCAGCAAAAGATAAGGAAATTCTGTTTCCCCTATTTGACATGTCTTTCACCTGCTGATTCTTATTAGCTTACTATTGTATGATAAAAATTTATATGCTTGCATTTAGTTTAGTAATTATAAATTGTTTTGCTAGATTTTCTAGGAAAAGTTGATGATAAATCAATAAGTACCATTTATAGTATCATTATTACAAGCATAGTAGTGAAGTCACTCAGTTGTGTCCGACTCTTTGTGACCCCGTGGACTGTAGTCTACCAGGCTCCTCTGTCCATGGGATTTTCCAGGCAGTTATCCTGGAATGGGTTGCCATTTCCTTCTCCAGGTTATCTTCCCAACCCAGTGCTCGAACCCAGGTCTCACGCATTGTAGACAGACCCTTTACCATCTGAGCCACCAGGGAAGCCGATTACAAGCATACTTTGTTTTATTGCTCTTTGCTCTAACGAGCTTTGCAGGTACTATGTTTTTACAAATTAAAGATTTGTGGTAACCCTGCATCTCTCAGCACCATTTTTTCCCCAACAGGATTTGGTGTTTCTCACAATATTTCAACATTTCTCATTATTATTGTATTTGTTATGATGACATGTGATCAGTGATCTTTTGATATTACTTTTGCAAAATGACTACAATTCTGAAGGCTCAGATCATGTATAGCCTTTTTTTTTTTTTAGCAATAAAGTATTTTAAGATTATGTATTCTTATTCAGTCACTAAGTTGTATCTGACTCTTTGTGACCCCATGAGCTGCAGCACGTCAGGCTTTTCTGTCCTTCACCATCTCTCAGAGTTTGCTCAAACTCATGTCCATTAAGTCAGTGATGCCATCGAAGTATCTCATCCTCTGTCATCCCCTTCTCCTCCTGCCCTCAGTCTTTTCCAGCATCAGGTTCTTTTCCAATGAGTCAGCTCTTCCCATCAGGTGGCCAATGTATTGAGGCTTCAGCTTCAGCATCAGTCCTTTCAGTGAATATTCAGGGTTGATTTCCTTTAAGATTGACTGGTTTGATCTTGCTGTCCAAGATTATGTGTGTGTGTTAGACTTGCTGCTTTGCAGATGTTAAGTCTACAGTACAGTGTGAACATAACTTTTTATATGCATTGGTAAAGTAATAAATTCATGTGACTTGCTTTATTGTGGCATTTGATTTATTTCCATGATCCAGGGCCACATTGTCTCTGAAGTATCCTTGTATGCAGATTCACAGCAAAATTTGTTACTTCAATTGGACTCAGAGTAAAGAAAATAAAACCCCATATATTTAAATATGGACCCCTTGAAAATGAATATTCATCAAAGCCAGGAGATCTCTTTTTTTCTCCTACCATCTTATCCTTTTTCTGGACGTGTCACTTGTTAATCATTTTGTAACCCACATCATCTTCTGTCCTAAGGTTCCTTATTATTCTGCTTGGATAGATCTTTTCTTGCTTTTCTTTTTCCTATAGGGAAATAAGTGAAGAGTTTTTTCAGTCCTTGAATATAAACAAAAGGACTTTATTTTTCATTAATCATTAATTGACAGTTTGGTTGGAAATGTAAAAATAGGCTCTCAATAATTGTTCCATCACAGTTTTGAAGATACCATTTCATTATCTTCTAGCAGAAAGGATCGCTGATGAGAGGTCTGATGTTAATGTAATTCACTTTCCTTATTGACTTCCATTCCTTGAAATATTTTAGCATTTCTATGTCCTTTAACCTCTGTCCATCATTCCTCAAAGTTATGGATAGGAGACTGACTGAGAGCTTTGTATAAAGAGATGATATGTATCAAAAATCAAGATACCATTAAGGAGGGCAGGGAGGAGGCCAGTTGGCTGGTTATCTCTACAATGTTCTTTATGAGGAGAGCTTTATGTGGGTGGTGGTGGATTTAATGCCTGGGTTTCTTTGTGTATTTTTCTTCCCTTCTCCCTTGTATCTCTTGAGGCAGTTCTGATATACTTTAAATTTCCCTTTGCATCTCTCTCAGATCCAAAATCTAGGAGTTGTAATCCCACTTTATTTTGAGAGACATTCTTAAAGTTTTAGTCTCAGCCAAAAGCAATCAGTGTCAGCTATGCTGAATACACAGGCGGTCAAAGAGGGTAAGCGATGCAATTCCCTCCAGTGATCTGAGAGCAGCTGCTAAATTAATTTCTATGGTCTACTTCTCTTTCCATTTGTTGATTCTGAGATGGGAGCTCCTTCAGGGCTCCCGAGTGACTATTTGCTCTTGCTCCAAATGTTTGAACTGTTTGTTTTTTTCTTTTCTGATATCTCTGTCCAGGAGGCCTCATCCTCTTTGACTTTTCATGTTTCTGTATCAATCAGCAGCTTATTTGTGGTCTGCTTCCAGGAATTCATCATCATTTCTGGGCCACTGATGGGCTCCTTTTTTGTATGTGATACTCACTTGTAAAATCTGAAGCTGGGTTAACCCAGTTCTGCCTGCTTTTGGACTAAGATGGACCAGTCCTATTTTATAAGAAACTCCTAAAATTCTTATAATGGCCTCCAAGGCTCTTTCTAGTCTGGCTCCTGGACACCTCAATGACTGTCTGCCTTGGTTTTCCTTCTGTCTTTCTTCTGTCACACTGGTCTTCCTGCTTGTTCCTATTTTCAATATACTCCTTGTGTATAAGAACTCCATATGTTCTTATACAGTAAGTCTTCTACATATGAATTAGTTCTGTTCTGAGAGTATGTTCATAAGTGCAATTTGTTTGTTAGTCCAACAGATTTAGTGTAGGTACCTGACTAACACAATTGTCTATGTAGTACTGTACCATAATAGGTTTATAATACTTTTCACATATATAATACATTAAAAAAAAAAAACAGAAAAAATAAAGAAAATACTTTAAATCTTCCAGTACAGTACCTTGAACAGTATAGTAGTAGAGCTGGCATACAGTGGCTGGAATTGAATGAACAGGCAAGAAGATTTACTGACTGGAGGAGGGAGAAGAGGTGGGAGATGGTAGAACGGAAGGATCATCAGCAATAGGAGACAAAATGCAAGTTGCAGTTTCACTCATGCCTGACATTGATGGAACACATATTTGCATCTTTGAAAGTTCACAACTTGAAGGTTCACATGTAGGGGGCTTACTATAGTTCAGTCATTGAATCCATCCAGCTCTGTTGCACGTTACCTAACCAAAGGGTCCTGCTCAGACCATCCTATCAAAGTAGTTTCTCTATCCCCAAAATTCTGTTTTATCTTTCCTGATGATTCTTACTTCCTGAGAGTAAGTGCCACATTATTTGTCTAGCTTGTTCACCACTCTATGTCTGGAACAGTCCTAGGTACATGGAACAGTCCTTGGCATTGGTAGGAAGGTGATAAACATTGCATGATTATATGAAGCAGGACTATCTATTACAAAAGCAGACATGTGAATATTAAATGTTTGTGTTAAGTCTACTTTCATCATCTATTTCATGCTAAACAACAGGAAAAGTAAATATTACAATTACTGCTGCAGGCAAAGTTTGATTTCTTCATTCAAATAAATGGTACAGGAGTTCAGTTCATTCAGTTCAGTCGCTCAGTCATGTCCGAATCTTTGCGACCCCATGAACCACAGCACACCAGGCCTCCCTGTACATCACCAACTCCTGGAGTTTACCCAGACTCATCTCCATCGAGTCAGTGATGCCATCCAGCCATCTCATCCTCTATCGTCCCCTTCTTCTCCTGCCTTCAATCTTTCCCAGCAACAGGGTCTTTTCAAATGAATCAGCTCTTCACATTAGGTGGCCAAAGTATTGGAGTTTCAGCTTCAGCATCAGTCCTTCCAATGAACACCCAGGACAGATCTCCTTTAGGATGGACTGGTTGGATCTCCTTGCAGTCCAAGGGACTATCAAGAGTCTTCTCCCAACACCACAGTTCAAAAAAATCAATTCTTTGGAACTCAGCTTTTTTTATAGTCCAACTTTCAGATCCATACACGACTACTGGAAAAACCATGACACCACCCTTATGGCAGAAAGTGAAGAGGAACTAAAAAGCCTCTTAATGAAAGGGAAAGAGGAGAGTGAAAAAGTTGGCTTAAAGCTCAACATTCAGAAAACAAAGATCATGGCATCTGGTCCCATCACTTCATGGGAAATAGATGGGGAAACAGTGGAAACAGTGTCAGACTTTATTTTGGGGGGCTCCAAAATCACTGCAGATGGTGACTGCAGTCATGGAATTAAAGGACGCTTACTCCTTGGAAGAAAAGTTATGACCAACCTAGATAGCATATTCAAAAGCAGAGACATTACTTTGCCAACAAAGGTCCATCTAGTCAAGGCTATGGTTTTTCCAATGGTCATGTATGGATGTGAGAGTTGGACTGTGAAGAAGTCTGAGCGCCGAAGAATTGATGCTTTTGAACTGTGGTGTTGGAGAAGACTCTTGAGAGTCCCTTGGACTGCAAAGAGATCCAACCAGTCCATTCTGAAGGAAATCAGCCCTGGGATTTCTTTGGAGGGAATGATGCTAAAGCTGAAACTCCAGTACTTTGGCCACCTCATGCGAAGAGTTGACACTGGAAAAGACTCTGATGCTGGGAGTGATTGGGGGCAGGAGGAGAAGGGGACGACAGAGGATGAGACGGCTGGATGGCATCACTGACTCGATGGACACGACTCTGAGTGAACTCCCGGAGTTGGTGATGGACAGGGAAGCCTGGCGTGCTGCGATTCACGGGGTTGCAAAGAGTTGGACACGACTGAGTGACTGAAGTGAACTAAACTGAGTAAGCGACTTTTAATTTCATGGCTCCAGTCACCATCTGCAGTGATTTTGGAGCCCAGAAAAATAAAGTCAGCCACTGTTTCCACTGTTTCTCCATCTATTTCCCATGAAGTGACGGGACCAGATGACATGATCTTCATTTTCTGAATGTTGAACTTTAAGCCAACTTTTTCACTCTTCTCTTTCACTTTCATCAAGAGGCTCTTTAGTGCTTCTTCACTTTCTACCCTAAGGGTGGTGTCATCTGCATATATGAGGTTATTGATATTTCTCCTGGCAATCTTGATTCCAGCTTGTGCTTCTTCCAGCCCAGC
>SJYQ01000350.1:148587-164489 GCA_006410935.1 Redunca redunca | reverse complement strand
TCATTACTGCAGTTAGAAAACATCCTCTCACTTTATTTTTGCTAAGTTATATTTGCTATAATTATTTATAGTGAATAAACATATATATTTATAATATATAATAAATATATAAACATGCTCTCACAATTATTTTTGCTAAAAAATATTGTTATCCAATGAAGCATAATTAAAAATATACAGTTTGATATGTTGTTGCTTAATTGCTCAGTCATGTCTGACTCTGTGACCCCATGGACAGTAGCCCACTAGGCTCCTCTGCACATGGGATTTTCCAGGCAAGAATCCTGGATTGGGTGGCTGTTTCCTTCACCAGGGATCTTCCCCACCCAATGATGGAAGCCATGTTTCTCGTATAGCAGGTAGATTCTTTACTACCGAGCCATCTGGGATATACATCGAACTAACTTTCACTGTTCATAATAACAATGATAACTTTATTTATTTATTTATTTTTGACTGCACTGAAAAGCATGTGGGATCTTAGTACCCTGACTGCAGATTAAAACCTTACCCCCTGCATTGGAAGCATGGAGTATTAACCACTGGACCACCACGGAAGTCCCCATAATGATCACTTTAGAATGCATATTTAATGTGCATCAAATGTATAAATGTCATAGAACATTGATTGGGAACTGAGGATTACAGAGATGTCCAAAGTCACACAAGCAACACAGCAACACTCAAACCTGGGTTCTTGATTCTAAACTCAGAATTCTTTCTCCTAAACTGCCCAAATAATGATGTATTTCATTGACTCTATACTGTAGTTTCTTAATTCTTAAATACATATTACTAGCCTTCCTTCTTGGTTCATTTTCATTCCTGAAGGCCCGACTACACAAGATAATTCTATTTGCTGCATTTGTGGACTTTCATTACTTTTGCCTTTAGATGAGAAAAATATAGAACTCAGTCTTTTTTTGTATTCAGTATCTCATTTATAATTCAACAGTATTTTCTACTATAGAGCATCTTGCTGCTAAGTTGCTTCAGTCGTGTCCAACTCTGTGGACGGCACCCCATCAGGCTCCCCCATCCCTGGGATTCTCCAGGCAAGAACACTGGAGTGGGTTGCCATTTCCCTCTCCTATGCATGAAAGTGAAAAGTCAAAGTGAAGTTGCTCAGTCGTGTCCAGCTCTTGGCGACTCCATGGAACACAGCCTACCAGGTTCCTCCGTCCATGGGATTTTCCAGGCAAGAGTACTGGAGCAGGGTGCCATTGCCTTCTCCAGTAGAGCATCTTACTCCATGGTAAACAGTTTACCGAATATGCCAGGTTAACTTCAATGAGTAGTTTATCAGGATAACATGAAACCCAGCAATTCTAGAACAATATGTTCTCCTGAAGCACTGAAAGCTATTTATTCCATGGTATGGACTGAAAACCATAAAGAACTACAGATTCACATACCAGTACTGTTCTATGGCCCAGGGGTTGGAACGGCTGCTGTAGAAGGAGGTATTATTTTAGAAGCATTTAAATATGCAGTCCCATTAAGTCATTTTTTAAAAAGTAATAGATAACACTTTGTTATTATCTCTTCAAGTTTTTTACAGTGTAATTTTATTGGTTTAGGGAAAAGAAGAAAAATGAAAAAAATCCAAGAGCCTTACTCTCCTAACTGTAGTAAAAATAGAAAAGAAGGTATAAATGCTAATCTGCACAATAATGTTACACTTTATGTTTTCCCCAAAAATATTTATACACATCATCTCATTTGAAGTTCATGATCACATGTAAAACACTGAGAAGGGAGCCCAGCATAGAGCTAGAGTTAATAACGCTTTTGTTGTCTCAAGTTCAATGTATCTGAGCAATATTCCTTGCTCCCTCACCCATAACTCCAGTCTCTGTTTTCTCACCTGACTTGGCAAATGGTATCATCTAGATCCTCTGGTCTGAAACCTGGGAGACATCAGTGATTCTGTCTAAGCTTTCACCTTAATCACCATCCTCGCCTCTGAGTTTTCCGTGAAAGTACATTGATTTGAGTGCTCATGATTTCTTTCACCAAAACTACTGCAGTTACCTTTCTCTTAATCTAAAACATTTACATTCCCCAACTCCCTTATAATTTCATTGCTACACAGCTGGGGGAAGTGATCCAGTCGTGTTGGCTGCCTGCCTGCTTGCGTGCTAAGTCGAGTTGGACACTTGGTAACTTCATGGACTGTAGCCCACCAGGCTCACTGTCCATGGGATTCTCCAGGCAAGAATACTGAAGTGGGTTGTCATTCCTTTCTCCAGGGGATCTTCCCAACCCAGGGATCGAACCCATATCTCCTGCACTGCAGTCGGGTTCTACACCACTGAGTCACCAGGGAAGCCTGCCTGGTTAACCTTACATGTCCCCCCCAGTGATGGCAGCCGAAAACTCAAACTCTTTCAGCGTCAGCATCTTTGTCACTTCTCTCAGGTCACCACATCCTCTACTATTTACCCCCTCCACATCAAATCATGTGTGATTCTCAGAATACACTGCTCTCTCAAGCCTTCCCTCCCTTGCACAGCCAACTTCTTCTGAAAAGAACACTTTTCCTCTTTCTTACACTGGGAACTCCTCCTTATCTTTCAAGCCTTGGGCCAAGCATCAGTTTTCTGTGATGATTACCCTGTTGAGTGCCACTATGTAGTTGTTCCTTACAGCTTCTGTGCCCATCTTACCTGGCTTATTTCCCCCATGTCCTTTGTCTATTTACACCATGATTCATTTGTTAAGTATTTATTAAATACTGGATTTCAAAGATAAAAGACACAAGCCATGCTCTTAGTTTGCCTACCATTCAGTGTCGGGGGAAACTAAGCAGCTACCATACTGTTATAACAGATGTGGGCCTTTTTGGTGGGGTTTCCATGTTGTTCTCTCATCCTGTCCAACTTCCCAACAATGCCTTTTTTTACTCCAATACTGTATTTCAAAAAATTATTTTTCTCTTTTCCTTTGAGGTCAAAAAATGCCTCATGAAGTCATCCCCACTCTGAACAGGATGAGCCAAGCTCCATATAGGGAGTTAAATCAATGAATGCTTGCCTTCTCAGCTTTGCCTGCTGTGTAGCTGGATTATGACTCTAAACTTGAGAGATGCTCTGACTATTTATGTCTCATTTTTAGTTTTCACATAGGCACCAATGTATCACTATTTCTTTTCTGGGATCAACTAGTGACTGAACCTTTTTTTTTCTTCCTTCTTTCCACTCTTATTTCTTCCTTTCCCTCCATCTGTCAATAAATATTGAGTACATATACACCATATATGCTATTAGTTGCTCTGATGCAGAATAAGACAGACATTGTTCTGGTTTTTATGGAGCTTTAAGAATCTAGCAAGGGAAGAGATTTGTGTTTACCATAGACAGGGTGTAGGAGAAGGGGAATTAAGTAAAGGCAATCAGCAGGTACAAACTTACAATTATAAGATGACTAAATACTAGTGATATATGCTAAACATAATTAACATTGCCATATGTCATATATCCCATGGACGGAGGAGCCTGGTGGGCTGCAGTCCATGGGGTCACTTGGAGTCGGACATGACTGAGCGACTTCACTTTCACTTTTCACTTTCATCCATTGGAGAAGGAAATGGCAACCCCTGGTGGGGTGCCGTCTATGGGGTCGCACAGAGTCGGACCTGACTGAAGCGACTTAGCAGCAGCAGCAGCAGCAGCAGCATGTCATATATGAAAGTTGTTAGAACAAATTCTAAGAGTTCTCATCATAATGCAAAAATTATTTTCTATGTCTTTAATTTTGTATCTCTGTGAGCTGTCGGATGTCCAGTTAACTGATATGATATGATATGATATGATAGTCATTTCATGATGTAAGCCAAATCATTATGCTATATACCTTAAATATATACAGTATTATTAACGTATATATCAATTACATCTCAATAAAACTAGGAGAGAAAAAATCCACCAATGGAAAAATATGAAATAAAAATATTTGTTTATTTAAATTATTTACATATAATAATGGGAAAATGAAAAAAGGAAGAAATGATTTTTGCTAATGAGGTTCTTAGGAATTTAAAGCTTTTAAGCAGTTTTGGATGAGAAGTGGCTTGTGGCCCTTTCTCTAAGAGGGCCACTTCCTTCAGGTGCATCCTGATAAAGTGAAATCTTATCTTTACTACTTCCAAAGTGCTCTACTCAACTTGTAGTGTTGGGGAATAAGGCAATTTGATTAAACTAACTGATATTCAGGTATGGATATCCTACCAACACAACCATGAATAAATGTAAAAGTGGCTTCAAGAGTCTTTGGCTTTCATAGATTAATGCTCTAAACTGAAGACAGTTGGTTTAATAATATTAACATCTGATATGCTGTCTCAGTTGCAAACAGATGCCATCAGCCTTTTAAAGAGGTGCCTCACCTTAACTCCAGTAACTAGTTTGAATGTGCCCACATCTTGGTTGGCATAGTTAATGCAATATACAGCAGACCTGGGTTCGATCTCTGGGTTGGGAAGATCCCCTGAAGGAGGGAATAGCAACCCACTTCAGTATTCTTGCCTGAAAAGACCCAGGGACAGAGGAGCTTGGTGGATTACAGTCCAAAGTGTTGCAAAGAGTCAGATAGGCCTAAGCAACTGAGCACACACACAGTGCATTGTATGCATACTTTTAATTTGCATATGAGAATCCTCTTTGATAATTTCTAAAGAGAGCTGGAATAAATTGGGGTTAGGAGAAACTCTGGAGTCGTACTGGTCCTGACATACCAAGTCATCACTTGCTACATTTAGAATCTTGAACAAGGAATTGAACACTCTGTCTTACAATCTCATCATGTGTACAGTGAGCTAAAATTAACAGTACAGGTTCGTTGTAAGGATTAAATATGTAGATACAAGGCACTTGGCCTAGTACCTGGTAGATGGAATGTTTTCAGTAACTGCTAGATGAACAGTCTTATAGACTAATTTAAATGTGCAGTGAGGAAGAGAACCAAATTTGATATTAATACCTTAAAATGAGCTTCTAACACTGAGTTGTAGACAAAATAATAACCCCCTTGAAAAGATGCCCAGGTCTTAATTGACAGAACTGTTAACATTTAATATATTGCCTTACATGGCAAAAAGAACTTTGCAGATATGATTAAGAACCTTGAAAAGGGAAGATTATTCCGGATTATACCGGGGGGGGGGTGGCCTTGTAATCACAAGGGTCCTTATAAGAATGGTCAGTGATGAGAAGGAGATGTGGTAATGGAAGAAGTCAAGGTTGGAGAAAAGTGCTTCTTGGGAGGAGGCCATTAGCCAAGAGAAGGAGGCAGCCTTTCAGTTCAGTTTAGTTCAGTCACTCAGTCCTGTCCGACTCTTTGTGACCCCATGAATCGCAGCACGCCAGGCCTCCCTGTCCATCACCAACTCCCGGAGTTCACTCAGAGTTGCGTCCATCGAGTCAGTGATGCCATTCAGCCATCTCATCCTCGGTCGTCCCCTTCTCCTCCTGCCCCCAATGCCCCCAGCATCAAAGTCTTCTCCAATGAGTCAACTCTTTGCATGAGGTGGCCAAAGTACTGGAGTTTCAGCTTTAGCATCATTCCCTCCAAAGAAATCCCCGGGTTGATCTCCTTCAGAATGGACTGGTTGGATCTCCTTGCAGTCCAAGGGACTCTCAAGAGTCTTCTCCAACACCACAGTTCAAAAGCATCAATTCTTCACAGTCTAACTCTCATATCCATACATGACCACTGGAAAAACCATAGCCTTGACTAGACGGACCTTAGTCGGCAAAGTAATGTCTCTGCTTTTGAATATGTTATCTAGGTTGCTCATAACTTTTCTTCCAAGGAGTAAGCGTCTTTTAATTCCATGACTGCAGTCACCATCTGCAGTGATTTTGGAGCCCAAAAAAATAAAGTCTGACACTGTTTCTACTGTTTCTCCATCTATTTCCCATGGAGTGATGGGACCAGATGCCATTATCTTAGAGTTCTGAATGTTGAGCTTTAAGCCAACTTTTTCACTCTCCTCTTTCCCTTTCATCAAGAGGCTTTTTAGTTCCTCTTCACTTTCTGCCATAAGGGTAGTGTCATCTGCATATCTGAGGTGATTGATATTTCTCCCGGCAATCTTGATTCCAGCTTGTGTTTCTTCCAGTCCAGGCTTTAGCAGCTGGAAAAGAGTAGAAAGAGATTCTCTCCTAGAGACTTCAGAGGGACCCAGTCTACTGACATCTTGACTTTAACCCCATGCAAATGGTTTTGGAGTTCTGACCTCCAGAACTGTAAGATGATACATTTGTGTTGCTTTATGCCACTGAATTGGTGGTAATGTGTTAGAGTAGCAATAGTTGTTGTTATTGTTCAGTTGATAAATCGTGTCTGACTCTTTGCAACCCCACGGACTGGAGCATACCAGGCTTCCCTGTTGTTCACTATCTCCCAGAGTTTGCTTACTCTTGTCCATTGAATTGGTGATGCCATCCAACCATCTCATCCTTGTTTCCCCCTTCACCTCCTGCCCTCAGTCTTTCCTAGCATCAGGGTCTTTTCCAATGAATTGGCTTTTCAGATCAGGTGGCCAAAGTATCAGAGCTATAGCTTCAGCATCAGTCCTTCCAGTAAATATTCAGGGTTGACTTCCTTTAGGATTTACTCATTTGATATTCTTGCTGTCCAAGGGACTCTCAGGAATCTTCTCCAGCATTACAGTTCCAAAGCATCAAGTCTTTGGTGCTCAGCCTTCTTCATGGTTCAACTCACATCCATACATGACTATTGGAAAAACCATAACTTTTACTATATAGACCTTTGTCGGCAAAGTAATGCTTTTACTTTTTAATATGTTGTCTAGGTTTGTCATAGCTTTTCTTCCAAGGAGCAAGTATCTTTTAATTTCATGGTTGCAGTCGCTGTCCACAATGATTTTGGAGCCCAAGAAAATAAAATCTTTCATTGCTTCCACTATTTCCCTATCTGTTTGCTATGAAGTGATGGGACCAGATGTCATGATCTTAGCTTTTTGAATGTTGAGTTTAAAGCTAGCATTTTCCCTCTCCTCTTTCACCCATAACAAGAGGCTCTTTAGTTCCTCATCACTTTCTGCCACTAGAGTGGTATCATCTGCATATCTGAGGTAGCAATAGGTAACTAGTATACACATCTGGGCTGAATATTTTTTTTCTTTTTAGGCATAGCAAATTTCTAAAATGAAAAATCATAGGTCAGTATACAAATATGTATTGCATATGCTTTTCAAAAAAGCATAGAGTTAATTTTGGTCTTCATCATATGAGCAATGTAGAAAATTTTCTGCTTTACTTCTCTAGTTAGACCTACATAAACACACTATACCCTCTTCCTTACTTTCAACTCAGCATAATTACAACTAGTGAGAACTTGTGTATTCTGCTAAGAATTCCAAATTTTAAGTTAGACATTGTTGAGTGGAAGGATAGATCAGCTGTTGTTGTTCATTGCTGTTCAGTCATTCAGTCGTGTCTGACTCTTTGTGACCCCATGGTCACAGGCTTCCCTGTTCTTCACTGTCTCCCAGAACTTGCTTAAACTCATGTCCATTGAGTAGGTGATGCCATCCAACCATCTCATCCTCTGTTGTCAGGTAAAAAAATAATAAAAAAATTATATATATATATAATTATNNTAGATACTACTTTAAAAAAATAGCTAAAACTACTTTCTGCTTTCAAAGTCCTAGTTCTTACATTTGATTTTGCCTCTCTCTACTGATATAATACTTATGTCAGACAGAGTACTTTCAAAAGGGGTAATTTCTGGGCAAGATTATTTTTTGTTATAAAATGAATCAATACAAGGATTCTTAAAGTAGAAACCCCCAAAGAGTTTCTAAATAATTAATTTTTTTAAATGTGTGATTTATATACATAGCTTCTCTTGAGCACAGTTGCTGCACAAAGTGAGGAACATCTGTGTGTATATAGTGTCTGTAACTGGGCATGTTTCCATATATCAACCATAGTGCACGCATGACATTTAAAAACATGTCACTTAAAAAGTAGAGCAATTTCTAGGTTAATTTTGTTTCAAAAGCCTAAAACTGCTGTGTTGAAACACCCACCAACTAATTACTGATAATTGTTTCCATCTCATGCACCTTGCTTTATATTCATGCAGGAAGTTGAATGTGATGTTTCCAGACCTTAATAAAAAAGAAAAATAAAAGACCTGAGAGAAACTTTAATCAGTTATTAAAATGAATTTTACCTTTATTTAAAGTTCTGTTTGAAAGAAAAATAAACACATAATATTCTTTCAAACATGCTGCAAGATGGCCTTGACATATTGCAATATGATAACAGAGATTTGGTGGCACTTGTGATAAAGAATCCACCTGTCAATACAGGAGACTTCAGACACATGGGTTCGATTCCTGGATTGGGAAGATCCCTGGAGAAGGAAATGGCAAACCACTTCAGTCTTCTTGCCTAGAGAATTCCATGGACAGAGGAGCCTGGCAGGGTATAGTCCATGGGATTGCAAAGAGTCAGGAACAAATGAGCTCCTCTCTCTCTCTCAAACACGCATACAACAGAGATTTAAAAATGAACTTAAATATCCACCTAATTTTTAAAAGCATATATTATGTGACAGCTTCAGGAGTCAAATCAGAATGAGACACCTTGATTTCTAAGAAGGTATATATGTGTTTTTGTAAATTTTTCATCTTTTCTTTATTCCTTCATGCACACAGCATGGTTATTTGGCCAATAGTTACAAACTGCACAACTTCTACAGGTTTCCAACAGCAGGGACTTGTCAGTGCTGGATAAAATTATACAGTACATGCCAGCTCAAACATGGACATTTCCTTTTCTGTTTTCCTGCTCCCAAAGGCCAGCCAATCCAGGGTGAAAGCCCTGAAATCTGGCGCATATGATTCAGAATCTCAATACAAATGATTATGCTTTCGTTCCAGTGCCTCTGCAGGTGATAGAAAGTAAGCTGCCTTCTCCCCAGGAGAGGACGGCAGTCAATATGTTCACAAGTGCTTTTCTTTTAGAAAGAAAGAATTTATTAATGCAGTACAGTGTTTAGAAAAACAGCTACTCTCAAAGACAGTGCTTATTAAATTTTAAACCATGGCCAGAGAGAGTAAAGAGGAATGTGGAATCTGAGTATGGCTTGCTTTATGGATCCCATAAACAGTTTTTGTTGTTTGTTGTTTAGTTGCTAAGTCATGTCTGACTTTTTTGCGACCCCATGGACTATAGCCTGCTAGGCTCCTTTGTCCATGAAATTTCCCAGGCAAGAATACAGGACTGGGTTGCCGTTTCCTACTCCAGGGTATCTTCCTGACCCAGAGATCAAAAACCCCTGTCTCCTTCATTGGCAGGTGAATTCTTTACCACTGAGCCATGTGGAAAGCCCTCTGAATACAGTGAATGTGAAATGAAGTGAAGTCGCTCAGTCGTGTCCCACTCTTTGTGACCCCATGGACTGTAGCCCACCAGGCTCCTCCGTCCATGGGATTCTCCAGGCAAGAATACTGGAGTGGGTTGTACATATGATGAAATAAGAAACTTGTCCATTTTCAACTTGTCTCTCAAGTATAATTTAATATCTCCAAAATTTCAAAACTTTTGATAGAAAAATTTATTAATAATACTGATTTCTTTGGAAGGAATGATGCTAAAGCTGAAACTCCAGTACTTTGGCCCCCTCATGCGAAGAGTTGACTCACTGGAAAAGACTCTGATACTGGGAGGGATTGGGGCAGGAGGAGAAGGGGATGAGATGGCTGGATGGCATCACTGACTTGATGGACGTGGGTCTGAGTGAACTCCGGGAGCAGGTGATGGACAGGAAGGCCTGGCGTGCTGCGATTCATGGGGTCGCAAAGAGTTGGACATGACTGAGCGACTGAACTGAACTGAACTGAGCTTCAATGGGAAAATTTGCAAGGCATGGATAGTTATTTTCTTTTTATAGACTTAAACAATACTTATTACTACTATGGTAAGTATCTGTGTAACAGACAAAGACAATTCTTGTATAGTTTTCTATGGCTACATAATAAATTATCACAAACTTAACAGCTTAAGAGAGCATTTATTTATCATCTCAATTCTGTAGATCCGAAGTCCAGCATGATGTGACTAGGTTCTCAGCTTAGGGTATCAAAAGCTAAAATCATGTGTCAAGTAGGATACGTATTCATCTGAAAGCTCTGGAGAAACATTTTATTCCTAGCTTATTTGGGTTATTGACAGAATATAGTTTCTTACAGTTGCACGGTTGAGTTTCCTGTTTTATTTCTGACTATTGGCTAGAGATCACTTTCAGCAACTAGAGGTCACACTAAAATCATTTCCACATGGCCACAATCATCTTTAGGTCAGCAATGGTATGTCAAGTCCTTCTTATATGTCAAATCTCTGACTTCCCCTTTTGCTACCAGCTAGAGAAACACTTCTGTTAAAGGGTTCATGTGGTTAGTTAGGCCCATCTAGATAATCTTCCTATCCTAAAGTCAACTTATTAGTATCTTTAATTACATCTGCAAAAACCCTATTGCTAGGTAACAATCATAGGAAAAACTCAGAGGTGGCAATTATGAGGGCCGTGTTAGAATTCAGGGCTTCCCTTGTGACTCAGATGGTAAAGCGTCTGCCTACAATGAGGGAGACCCTGGTTCAATCCCTGGGTTGGGAAGTTCCCCTGGAGAAAGAAATGGCAACACACTCCAGTATTTCTGCCTGGAAAATCCCATGCACAGAGAAGCCCGATAGTCTACAGTCCATGGGGTAGCAAAGAGTTGGACACGACTGAGCAACTTTACTTCACTTCATGTTAGAATTCTGCCTACAATAGTGGATATCTGTTTAGCTTATGTTTCTTGGTTACCTCCATATTTTATTGTCTTTGAACTATTTCATAACTCTGTAAATTTTATAATACTGCCAACAGTTCAAGTGATTCTTATCCATAGAAATGCCAAGTGAAATGTGTCTGGTAGAATGCAACTGATTGTTGCCCTATGGATAGGTTACTTTTGCATCTATTTGTAATTTCATTTTAGCATTCTCTTTTGCCTATATATAGGATGGTTCTTTAAACTCGCTTTTGACTTAGTTACTTCCTGATAGCTCAATTGGTAAAGAATCCTCCTGCAATGCAAGAGACCCCAGTTTGATTCCTAGGTCGGGAAGATCTGCTGGAGAAGAGATAGGCTACCCACTCCAGCATTCTTGGGCTTTCCTTGTGGCTCAGCTGGTAAAGAATCTGCCTGCAATGTGGGAGACCTGGGCTCAATCCCTCGGTTGGAATGATCCCCTGGAGAAGTGAAAGGTTACCCACTTCAGTATTCTGGCCTGGAGAATTCCATGGACTGTATAGTCTATGGGCTCACAAAGAGTCATACATGACTGAGCAACTTTCACTTTGACTTAGTTGTAACATCTTACTGGTTCCCTCACTAAATATTAAATTAAATAATATATTTGACTTGTGTTTATTTAATGTTTCTATGAATTATACTTGTATATTTAAAAAATAGTCCTAAATTGGTCCTTTGTGGTAATAATACTCAAGTGGTTCCTTAGTATACAGACTCAATCTTAAATAAGGTCATACTTAAGAAAATTTAAGTATCCTAATAATGAAGGGTATAGTAGTGGAAAAGGCATTACTGTTTCAAGAGGAGTTTTTGCTCATACCTTAAAGATGTTACATTTGAACAATTGTCTCAATTTCAAGAATTTCATATTTACTTTTTTCATAAGGGGAGAATATTGAATTCATACACTTAGTAACAGAAGTACAACAATGAATTCTTTGAGCTTTCTCTAAATAAAGGAAAGCCTCAAACAAACAAACAAAAATGATCACAATAATTGGCTATACCATAATGCAACAATAAAAAGTTTTTAAAAATATAAAAACAAATAACTGAACTCATAGATACAGAGAACAGACTGGTGGTTATCATAGATTGGGTGTGTCAGGGTAGGCAGAATGGGTTAAAGCAGTCATCAGAACATATAAATTTCCAGTTATAAAGTAAATAAGTCCTGGGGATATAATGTAGAACATGGTGACTATAATTGATAATACTTCATTATATATTTGAAAGTTGATGAGAGTAAATCTAAAAGTTTTTATCACAAGAAAAAGAGACTATGTGTGGTGATGGATGTTAAATAGACTTATGGTGATCATTACACATACAAACCTTAAATCATTATGTTGTATACCTGAAGCTTATACGATGTTGTATGTCAGTTACATATCAATTAAATAAAATAAATTTTACAAATTATGGGTCATAAATTAACTTGACTGGTTTAGCTTTATGTACCCTAAGATATCTCTCTGGAGGAGGAAATGGCAACCCACTCCAGTGTTCTTGCCTGGAGAATGCCATGGACAGAGGAGCCTGCTAGGTTACAGTCCAAGGGGTTGAAAAGAGTCAGAAATAACTAAAATGACTTAGCACACAAGATATTTTTAAAAGGTCTATTGCACAATTGATTATACTTACCAAGAATGATAGGCCCAGCATTATAAACTTAATGTTTTACACAAATATTTTCTCCAACTGTTTTTGAATGTCATATTTTAATGATCTATGATGATAAAACATTGAAAAGTTTTTATGTTTGAATGCTAATCAGTACCCCGGAACACTATTCCACTTTGCTAAAAATAATCTCTAACTGTGCAGATAATATTCTTAGACATTCTCTTTGTACATAAGAGTGATGCTATGGAAGGACAAAAAAAGAAAGTTAAATTTGCTTTACCTTGTTTCTAACTTTAGATTCCACTAGTAGATACAGGCTGTAATATACCAGATGTTTTCTGGAAAATATGTTTTTTTAAAAAACAAGTGTCTTAAATTAGAGTCAATGAAAAGGAACTTATTCAGCAAGAGGATCTTAGTTAAAAGCCTTGTTAACTTTAGAAGGAAAGCATAAGGCTTTCCTTGGAATTCCTTCTTACTGAGAAAAAAAATAGTTCTCATAGGAAGCATCCTTTCTTGACTCATTTACATTTCTGCATCCGTGAGAAAGAAGCAGGAGGCTGATGCTGAAAGCAGCACTAAATCAGTAAAATAAACTTACACTATAGACTTGTGGGAGATTCCCTTCAGTACGGTGAATTAGTCATTCCTAGAATCAATGAGTAGCAAGTTCACCTTTAACCCTTCTCGCCATGCTGTTTTTTCAAGACATTGGACCAAGTAAAATCGGGCTGTTGTGTTAAAATCTTAAAGTACTGCTTTTAGACTTCCTTGGTGGCTCAGATGGTAAAGTTTCTGTCTACAGTGTGAGAGACCTGGGTTCAATCCCTGGGTTGGGAAGATTCCCTGGAGAAGGAAATGGCAACCCACTTCAATACTCTTGCCTTGAAAATCCCATGGACAGAGGAGCTTGGTGCAGGCTACTGTCCATGGGGTCACAAAGAGTCGGGCATGATTGAGCGACTTCATTTTCTTTCTTTAGACTTTACAAGTAGACTACTTCTTTTTAAGTAAATTGTTTAAATCATGCCTGTTTCATTGCACTACTCTATAAAACAAACCCTTGAGATAGTCTCACTTTTAAAAGTGACCTAGTATGATGCAGAAAATATTTATAAATAAGTTCAAGGAACAAATAAAGTGAATGAACACATTCTGAAAAATCAGCAGCAAATGGCTTGGATGCTTTACTTCTAATATGATCTAAAGTAATCAAATGGACTTGGCATAGGAATATTAAACCTTTCCAGGATCATTTTCCAATGCCTTTGAACAGTGGAGTTTTCTCATGGACACACTGAGTTCAACTTTGAATTTCTTGCTTTGAAGCATTCCTGATTTTATTGGTGCTTAAAGGCAAAATTTGGATTTTATTTATTTAAAATGCATTAGAGAATTATTAGCAGAATGTCTGGGTTTATGATAAAGGCATCTTACCAACAGATGGATAAACCCCAAAAACTGCACCTGTATGGATTCACTTAAAAAACTGATAGAATTGCTTAAATGCTGATTTTGAAACTTTTAAAGAGCTTTAGTGATTTTTCACACAAAGACAATCAGGTTTAAAATCTGCTCTGTCAGATTTCAGCAAACATGACCACAGAAACTTTTAAAAGTATGCGGAGGGAGAGCTGACTCATTTGAAAGGACCCTGATGCTGGGAAAGACTGAGGGCAGGAGGAGAAGGGGACCACAGAGGATGAGATGGTTGGATGGCCTCACCAACACAATGGACATGGGTTTGGGTAGACTCCGGGAGTTGGTGATGGACAGGGAGGCCTGGAGTACTGCGGTTCATGCGGTCGCAAAGAGTCAGACACGACTGAGTGACTGAAATGAACTGATTGCCAAATGAAAGCCCAAAATATATAGGCTGGATTTTTACAGGGCCAAAATAAGCCATTCCAAGGGGAAGAATTTGGTGTATACACATGTGGCCCACATCATGGCAAGCCATTGTGGAGCCAGGTGTTTTAACTAGATTGTTTGTACTTCTCAACTTTAGAGTCCAGCCTTTGGCCATCCAGGCTTCACATAACGATTTAAGCCCTCCTTGGCGCCCGAAGCGCAGTTCAAGTTTGGCTTTATCCATGAAGTCTTTCCAACTAATTAAAATTACCTTGATTTCTTCTCAGCAACTGGCGATCACCAGCATAACCTTGTATGCTGTGCTGTATGCATTTCAAGATGTGTGCATGTACGTGTGTACTCATACACATGTGTGTTTCTGTGTATATAACAAACCTCGCCTCCCAGGCTGGAGTTTGCACTTCTCCGAGCAGGGAGTAAGGCCGTCTGCCTTTGTTTTTCCCACAGTTCTGTCTAGTGCAGCACATGCTATTAAGCATGAAATGGTCCCACTGTGAAACTCCAGGCTGCTGCGGCCAAAAGGGTTTTTAATGGGGTACACAGGAAGTATCCTAGAGCCCGTGTTTTTGCCGAGTGGAGGATTCATTTTCAACTTGGACCTAGCTGGAATTTATTTTCCCAGCCAAAAGCAGTAGCATATACACCCTGTCCTCGCAACGGCTGCAGCACTGGCAGAACACAGAGGCAGCAGACAGAGAGCACTCAGAGAAGACAGAAAGCTGCCGGGCTGCTCAAATAGAGACAGAAGCCAGTCCCAGTATAATAAATACTTACAGTAGCCAGTTAGCTGACAGGGAGGAGCGAAACTCCTTTCACCATGAACTATATATGGTTTAAGAAGACTCTGTATTAAAATCTGAAAAGCAATCAAAGATAGGAACAGAGAGTTTTCTACTCTAAACAGTAAGAAATTTGATACAAAGAAGTTATTATCTCAGTACAGCAGTTGTTGTTTAGTCACTAAGTCTTGTCCGACTCTGCAACCCCATAGACTGTAGCCTGCCAGGCTCTTCTGCCCATGGGATTTTCTGACAAGAATACTGGAGTGGGTTACCATTTCCTTCTCCCAGAGATCTTCCCCACCCAAGGATCAAACTCATGTCTCCTGCATTGCAGGCAACTGGTTTTTGTTTTGTTTTGTTTTGTTTTGTTACCACTGAACCACCTGGGAAGCCCCTAGTATAACAGAGCCGGGTTGTAAAAAGGATGTGAATGACAAATTGACAACAAATGAAAATTCTTCTCTGCTGGACCTCAATAGAGACACTTTACTAGTTTCACTGAGCTAATAATACAGGATTAGAAAAAAATTTTCTGACTCTACTCAATATTATTGCTATTTTGTTACATATACTTATCCTAAAATGTTAGTAAAATATAAATGTCACCCTTATATTTTTCTTCATAGAACCCTGAGATCAAGAAACCGTCTAGATATTGTTCATGATAGAATCTGAACCCAGTAGCTTGTAAGCATGATTCTGGCCCCAATGCTGGACATATCAGGGTAGCATCCTTTATTGGAGAATTCTACAAGAAAAGTTATTCTTTTTTTTTTTTTTTT
>SJYQ01000350.1:119551-146502 GCA_006410935.1 Redunca redunca | reverse complement strand
CATTCTGAAGATCAGCCCTGGGATTTCTTTAGAAGGAATGATGCTAAAGCTGAAACTCCAGTACTTTGGCCACTTCATGCGAAGAGTTGACTCATTGGAAAAGACTTTGATGCGGGGGGGGATTGGGGGCAGGAGGAGAAGGGGACGACAGAAGATGAGATGGCTGGATGGCATCACTGACTCGATGGACGTGAGTTTGAGTGAACTCCGGGTGTTGGTGATGGACAGGGAGGCCTGGCATGCTGCGATTCATGCGGTCGCAGAGTTGGACATGATTGAGCAACTGAACTGAACTGAACTGATGTAGAATATAGAACTTTAATATCTGTCTGTTAGACTTCACTGGACTGTACAGATGAGCCCTTTGCTTCAAACATGGCCGTCACTTTTTGTTATTTCTCTTCCATTTTCTTGAAAGTAATAGTAGTTTACTATTCTATTTACTTGTGCGTGTACCCTTAGGCAAATAATGTGACCTCTGTATATTTCAGGTTTATCAATTGTAATTGAGACTATGTAAATTCCACCCACCCTTTCCATATTTTCCGTGACCATTTTCTCAATAAATGGGTCATTAAAGTTTCCCTCTTGTTTTACATATCATATGTATTTATGTTGTACTTTTGCTAAGTTACATGTTCTGTCAAAATCCAAATCTTAGCCTTGGAAAAATAGAGGTTTATTTCTCACTTGTGATATATTTCAGCTGGGACTCTGCTCTACATCATCTTCATTTAAGAATAGGCTGGGGAGAGGACCCAGAGAGATGGTATGGGGTGGGAGATGAGAGGGGATTCGTGCTTGGGAACGCATGTACACTCGTGGTGAATTAATGTCAATGTTTGGCAAAACCAATACAATAATGTAAAGTAAACTAAAGTTAAAATAAAAATCAAAAAAAAAAAAAAAAAAAGAATAGGCTGGAAGAGCAGCAGATCTTCCCTGGGTTGGGAAGATCCCCTGGAGGAGGGCAAGGCAAGCCACTCCAGTGTTCTTGCCTGGAGAATCCCATGGACAGAGGAGTGTGATGGGCTACAGTCCATAGGGTCAGAGAGTCAGATACTACTGAAGAGACTTAGTACACACACATGGAAGAGCAACCTCTACTCAGTAAATGTCAGCTTAAGGATAGAGGGGAGAATCCTGATAGAACCCATGGCCTTGGGTAGATCCCTTCAGCTTGCGTTCTGTTGGCCAAAGCAAGTTGCATGACCAAGGCAAGCATCAGTCTGGTAGAAAGTGAGCTGGTCTCACTGAGAAGGGCAAGCACAAGGCAAAGGGCTGGAATATGTAACCTTCTCACAGGAAAGGGTAGGGAGGACTTGGAAAAAGACAATCCCACCTACCAGAGTACTCACTGCCCAAGTATAGCAAGAATTTATTTTTTTCATATATTATGTTGCCTTATTTCTTAGGTGAAATAATAAGACATTTAAAAAAATACATTCTAGCATTTCTTTGGCCTACATTTATAGTAAATCCTGTGGACTAGCTAAGAAAATAGGATCACTCTGAGAAAAAAGAATGTCAGCTAGAACCAAATCTTATCAATGCAAGCTAGTGATTAGTTGTGGTTTTGTCCAATTCAGTAGATTTTGGGGTGGTAATAAAGCCCATGGGGAGAGAAAACAGTAAGTATGAGTTTTGGGTTTGTGATTTACTCTTTATTCTGACTTCTCCCAATTACCTTTTAAATTCTGAACTTGGGTGATACACATGATTACCCATGAATAAACTGAATATCAGCTATTCACCAAGTAAGGGACTGCTGCAAGACTGGAGTGGATTTAGCACAAGTAACCATGACAGGAAATTGCAGTATTGATGGGATTGAGTTTCCTTTTCATTTGAAGGGTTCCTGTGGTGTCCCAGTCAGTCTAATGCAAGATTTCTCAAAGTGTGTTCCAGGAGCTGGCAGAATCAGTAGGACTTTGGAATTTGATAGAAATAGGAATTTGGGGACTCATCTTTTGACCTAATGAATCGGAATCTAGTGCTAAGACCCATCCAGGTCTTCCAGTTGATCCTGAAATGCACTAAAGTTTGGAAACCACTGATTAGAGGCTGTTCTTAAACCTTTAGGACTTCAAGCCTGACCAGGTGGGAGCTGGGTTTCTGAGTGGCTCAGGGCACGTCAGCACCTTTTCCTTCCATCCTACAGAATCTAGTGCCATTTATAATCCCCACCTGAAAAAACGTATCTTATACAGCCTAGCGTTTGAAACTTTCAAGTGATCGTTGACATGGATTAGTGTGAGAACTATTTCTATATCACCACATATTTGCTTTAAAAATATGTTTTAACTGTTTGCCTCACTATGCCACTTTGACCAATGTTATGTGATCTCGAAATAAAAAACCTTGTCTTATTTTAGGGTCTGCTTTGCCAAAAATATTTATGGCTTTCCTAGCTCTGCCAGGATAGGAGAGCTGCAGGGGTTTGGTTTATAGCAAGCTGACTTGTGTAGGTCAAGAAGGCCTGTGGAAAAATCTGAACTGTGCCTCTTTCCCAAACCAAATTCAGGCCACGGTCCAGGAAGAGAGAAATAAACTTTCAGGTGAAGAATTGTTCATTTCTTCTGGAATATTTAAAAGATCTTTCTTAAGAAGACTTGATTTGGGATCAGAGAAATAGGATGCAAAAGAAAGCTTTAGTGGGAATTGGTGCTTTCACAACTGAGGATTGAATCATCATAGAATGTTCCCTTTCCAGCCTGTTTGCAATCTTCAGGTTATTTTGAGAGTAATCCCTCTTTCATAATCCATAGTTCTTTAGCACAGATATATAGGGTGGCTCAGATGGTAAAGAAATCACCTGCAATGTGGGAAACCTGGGCTGGATCCCCGGGTTGGGAAGATCCCCTGGAGGAGGGCATGGCAACCCACTCCAATATTCTTGCCTAGAGAATCCATGGACAGAGGAGCCTGGTGGGCTACAGGCCATGGGGTCGTAAAGAGTCAGACACGACTGAGCAACTGACTAAGCACAGCACACAATGTACTGACTGAATCTACCATTGTTGCTTTTTTGATGAATGTCTCTTAATATAACTGAGGTATTTTTGTTGATTCTTATGGGAAATATTTATCTGTTTTAAACCATGTCATTTTTCCAAGTGAAAGGATGACTCCTAGAACTGAAATTTTATGCTAAATTTTAAGCTTTCTTCTTTGAAGTGTTTAGAGTGTATGTGTTTAGATGTTTGCCTGTGGTTTTTGTTGAGCTACTGTAAAATTTTACACAATTTCTTTCTTCAGAGGAAGGTACTAAGGTGGGGGGCAGGATGTAATGACATGATACATTGATAGTTAACATGACAGTTAAAAATGGGCAAAGGATACCTTCTAAAATTTATATTTATAACCTGATTTTTCCAGGATGTATCACTCTGGGGGCATAGATAGGATGTTATAATTAAAAAATATGGGACAAAATAATGATAAATTTTTATTTTATAGAAAATATCATGTTAGAGTCACAACTCTTGGCATTTCTTTCCATCTTCCTCCTTTATCCCCTGTGCTTGTCATGTGTCTCTTGGTTCACATCTCTAATGATGAATTTCCCCTTGTGACATCACTCATGTTACAACGTAGCCTTGATTTTACTTCATTTCCATGGCATTTGTGGTAAAGTAAAGAGAAATACCTTCCCACGATAAGATTAAGCCCTACAGACTTGTTCCTTTTCTTCCCACAGTAGCACATTTTTTTTCTTTTCTATTTGATTTATGGATTTAGTCTCTGACAGCCTTCTTTTCCCAAAGAATCTGGTATATGTTTCCAAAGGACTTTTCCAGAAGACAGTTTTTATGATGTGTTATTCTACTGCTTTCTTTATTCTCTAATTTCCAATGTGTCCAAACCCAAGTTCAAAAGCAGTTCTATCAAGTATGAACTTCTTTTAAATCTTCCATAGTGCCTGAGAGGTAAAGAGGTCACCATTTTTGCCTAAGTGCTTAAAAAGTTTGATAACGCGATGTATTCTGCCATGGCCATTCTCATGAGCATAAGTATGAGTTTCAAAAGCATAATCCTAGCCAACTCTCTAAAATGTAGCTAGAGATGACCAAATCTGTAGTAAATGGAAGCCCTTCCTGTGTGACTCTGAGAACATATAGAAGTAAAATCTTTTATTTAGAAAATATATTTTCAATAGTTATCTGGATCAGTCTTTCTAGGATCAGAAAAGGTGAATTGGCTTTGTGAGTAAAAGAGTCTTCAGGCTGTACCATGGTGACCTTTTAGTTGATTTTTGGTGTGTAGTACGGACTAAATATTTGTGTTCCCCCCAAAATTCATAAAAGACACTCATACTGGAAAAGTTTGAGGGCAAGGGGAGAAGGCACAACAGAGGAAGAAATGATTGGATGGCATCACTGACTCAGTGGACACAATTTGAGCAAACTCAGGCAGATAGTGAAGGACAGGGAAGACTGGTGTACCGTGGTCCGTGGGGTAACAAAGACTCAGACATGACTTAGCAATTGAACAACATCAAAAATTCATAGGTTCAAATCCTAACTCCAAGGTAATAGTATCAAGAGGTGAGTCCTAATGATTTACATCCTGAGGGTCAAACATTCATGAATAGGACCACAGAGAGATTCCAAAGCACCTTCTCTGGTCCTCTGTGAGGACACAGCAAGGAGTTGGTCATCTGCAACCAGAGCGGCCTCTCACCAGATGCTGAATCAACTGGTACCTTGATCTTGGTCTTCCAGCCTCTAGAACTGTAAGAAATAAACGTTGTGTAAGTCATCCAGTCTATGATATTTTTGTTATGGAGGCTCAAAGTGACTAAGATGGCACCCAAAAATGCTGTGCCAGGGAGGAATAAAGCAACTAAAGTGCAAAAGCTTAAGTAAGAGGGTTAGTTAAAAAAAAAAAAAAATTTAATTTAAAACGTTTTAAAAATAAAAAATTTTATAAAAGGGACTTCCATAGTGATCCAGTGGTTAAGATTCCATGCTTCCACTTGTAGGGTGCACAGGTTGGATCCCTGGTTGGGGAACTAAGATCCTGCATGCTGCAGCCAAAATAATAATAATAATAATAAAGAATGTCAAGATCTAAGATATTTTATTGAAAGGAGCACTGCAATGGGAAAGGAGACAAAACACATCATTTGGAGAATGGGCTCAGTAGGCATTAAAGAGTCCAGTGGGTCAGAGAGAGGTTCAGAAACACACAGAGGACCACAAACTCAGTCTGCAACACTGGTCTTCTTATGAACAAGATGAGAAGTGTGCCTTTACGGTAAAAGATATACCAGATCTGCATAAGCAGTGTTTTGCTTTCCTTTCCATTATTATGTGGAGATTGGGAAATGGCAACCCACTCCAGTGTTCTTGCCTGGAGAATCCCAGGGACGGGGGAGCGTGGTGGGCTGCTGTCTATGGGGTCACACAGAGTCGGACTGAAGCGACTTAGCAGCAGCAGCAAGGAGCTTCCTTAGGCTTTATTTTGGGTGTTAGGACTCTGTGTCCATTGAATTCAGCTTTGATCAACATGAATGGTCCCTTCACTTTTTATTTTAATCTCTTTCTTTCATCTACTGGATGCTTCTGTCTTGGTTGCATTTGACTACAAACTTCACCCCCAGTCTCCACCTTTCCTATGCTTGATGGTTGACTCTGGTAAATCTTACTAAATGATTGTCCTTAGCTAAAACTCCCTTGGTGAAGAAACATCACCAACTCTCAAAGCTGTTGATCTTTTCATTTTCAAATGGCTTTCATTGTTAGCAAGTTCTTTATTCTCTGGCCAAGTCACAGAAGCATGTACAAAATGATTGTGTAAGCAAGCTGCACCTCCCGTACTGGATCAGTAACTGCACTGATCTTCACACTCACCCATTCCACACACAGGACTGCTGGGAAGTGTGGATGTCAAAATCTTACCAATGGATAATATTTCTGTCTCTTTCAATTCAAAACAGAACATTTATTCTTTCCAAATTTCAAACTCTCTTTGATGGCTTGTCTCAATAAGATGTTTTTGATGACTGCTTTCTTCAGGTAATTGGAATGTGTGTGTGCTTAGTCACTCAGCCATGTCCAACTCTTTGTGACCCCATGCAAGGTACATTGTTTGCAAAATGAAGCTGTAGCATTTTCAAGGAACAGGAGTGCTGATGAGTAGGACACTAAAAATATCTGCTACAGTCCATCCCATGTACTACCCAGACCCACTTATTCCCGGCTTGAAGTTAATCTGCTCTGTTACGGATTCTACAAAGCGCCAGACTCACTCTCTTTCTCTCTTTATTCACATACACACATAATACAAACAATTTCTAAAACAAATCTCCTTCTTCTACCACTCATTTAAAGTCTTCTCACTCTCAGGTAGCACTTCCACCGGCCTAAGCTTCTTGCCTGATGTATCACAGACATACCTCCATGAGGATTCTCAGCCTTAAATTGACTTGATTTTGTCAGATTATCCCCAGGGACGGAAAGTAACAAGAGGTTCTTCACTGAATCCCTTGAGTTCCAGTCTTATTTCTCTCTGTCCCCTATAGCATCAACCTCTCTTCTCCTGATAAGCAGTAGAATAACTCCTTTCACTCCTTGCTGGCCTACTAGGATGAGGCATGCAATGTGTCTAGACAGCAACCAAAGTTTTAGGTGTAATGAATCCTCAGTTGTGTCCCAGGGTGGAAGGCTGTGCTGCGGCTATCCTCCCCTCCCCATTTGTCTCCACCTTATGAGTTCATTTTACCATTCTATCAGGCTTGCATCTTCTGGCTTGCATGACATCTGTGAGATAGTGCTGTCTGCAACCAGAATAATTCTGCAGTTAGAGATCAGAAGTAAGTCGCTGGTATGTACAACCATGGAGTGTGTGATGGGAGCCGACAGTGTCTGCTGCATTGATAATAAAGGGGTCTGTGATATTGTGACTTATAAAAAGGAGTATATATTTGGACTTCACCCCAGTTCCTGGCACAGGGCTCCTAAAACTCTTGGAATTTCTTATGTGATGAGAGCTATAAAGGTGTCTTTTGTTATGTTATTGGGTTGACTCTTGGGCCCCACTTAAGAATGAGGGCAGGTTGCCAAGAGAATCAATCATGTGATTAGAAGACTGAAACTTTCCTTCCTGCTCTTGACCTCCAGGAAAGGGACTCGGGTTGGAAGTTGAATCATTTAATTGATCATATGTATGTAATGATGCCTCCAGAAAAACCCAGAAGGAGAGGGTTTGGAAAGCTTCCAGATGGGTGGACACATGGAGATTTGGAGAGAGTGCTGATTCTGTGAGAGTCTGGGAGCTTGGAGAGTTTTCTCCACAACTTGCATTTTGCCTCTGTCTAGCTTCTCCTTTCGTAATGAAGTGGAAATCTAGTAAGTGGCTTGCCTAGTAGCTCAGTAGTAAAAAATTCACCTGCCAATGCAGGAGATACAGGAGACTTGTGTTTGATCCCTGGGTTAGAAAAATCCTCTGGAGAAGGAAATGGCAACCCATTCCAGTTTTTTTTCTTGTTGTTGTTTGTTTGGGAAATCCCATGGACAGAGGGACCTGATGGGCTGCAATACAATCCATGGGGTTGCAAGAGTCAGACATCACTTAGTGACTAAACAACAAAATATCTAGTAAGCAAATTGTTTCTCTGAGTTCTAGAGCTATTCAAGCAAATAAACTGAACCTGAGGAGAAGGTCATTGGAACCTCTGATCTATAGCCAGTCGGTCGTAAGCACAGTAATACTTTTGCCTGGTTCTGCAGAGGTAGAGAAGTGGACTGTGGGGTGGGGCTATGGGAGGGAGGGCAGTCTTATAGCACTGAGCCCTTAACTTTGGAATTTGATGTTGTCCCTGTATGGATACTGTCACAATTGAGTTGAACAGTAGAACACCAAGTTGGGGTCCAAGAATTGCTTATTAGCTAATGTTGGGGAAAACCTACCCACTGGAGGGATAATAGATATAATGTAAAGAACTGCAGTGCTAAACTATGAACTATCCATTACGTCACATGATTTTATCTTGATAGCAGACTGCATTGATTCTGTCTTTTATTTTGTCCTTTATTTTTTACTGTCATCTGGACACACAAAAATATTGTGTAAGGTAAATCTGAGGACAGAGAAAAGGAAATAAAGCAAGTCAAATATAATCTATGTCCTCCTAATTTTTCAGGATCTCTTCCATGAGGAAAGAGAAAGGCAAGTGTGAGCAGGACTTGAAGTCCTCAGTTACTGAGCGTAACGTGTAAGTTTTCCGCAATCAAGTGGTAACAGAGAGTCATCTGTTCAGATCCTACTTGGTCCTACTGCTTGGGTGCAAGAGGAAACTTATTTTAGCCTTCAGCCCAGATATATTGGTTAAATTATTACCATTTTAATTTAGAGGCAGCTGAGAAAATATACTCCAATTACTCCTAGTGACCACTGAATTCAAGATGTCTTTCATTCATTAATTATTGAGGATTGGGCTTGTGTGAGAGGAGGTAATGGTGACCTCTCTCTCTCTTTCTCATTTAACACCTCCTTCATAGAGGTGTTGTGAGGATTTCTGCCTGTGTGGTAATGAAGTTCAGTAGCCTGTTTTGAATGTCTCCATGGAAAAAAGTGTTATAAAATTTTAAAGCAAAAAGTATACTTCTACTAATAAGGATGTTGATCTTGAAATGCAATATGAAAACCAGGAAATGGAAATTTAAAATTTGTAATGAAATGCTCTAAAGCTGGGATCTCCTCTGACCTTGGGAGTTCGGCAGGGGTGGGCCCAGGGAAGACTTGGATGGGAGATGTTGCAGGATGTGGTGGCGGTGATTCAGTAGGTGGCCTTCGTCCATCCCAAGGTGGTCCAGAGCCAGCTCCGGGCTGTGAGTTATGGAGCCCTGCGCTGCAGGAGAACCATCTATTGGATGCAATGTAAGACTGAGGTTCTGACCACTTCTGCTCATTAAAAATTCCAGGGCATTTTTATAAGGTTAAGGATGGATCCTTGTGTCCTGCAATCTGGTTCCAGTTGGGTAGCTATGTTGGCTTCTTCGTAAATTCTAGATATAAAATATGTGTGGAAATTTCAGGAGGATGATTAACATTTCTTTGTGAGAATATTCAGATGGATTGATTCAGAATTGTATCCAGAATTATTCTTTCAGGGAGTAGCAAAACAAAATACACCTATTTGAGTGACCTTATTGGGGCATAAATGTATTACAGATGAGAGATAATTCCCTTTTGTTAATAAGCTCATATTATAAGGGTTAATTTAAAGACCCTCTCCAGGATTTATATGTGGTGATGAAATGAATTGTATTTTGAGGATTTTTCCCTGGGTTTTTCTTCAGTCTCCAGAATAACTGATATTTAGAAGAGGAAATGGAATAAGTTGCAAAGGGAATGATAATAGTTGTTTTAATTTAGAGTAATCTGAAAGGTTTTCCTGATCTCGTTTAGCTATGTGTCACCCATAATTTTACATTGTAATTACAAAATCATAGCAAGACCATACAATTTATTCCTAATAGTAAGTAGACCAAGATCCTTCAAAAAGAAAATCAATAAAAAGATTTGGTCAGAGAGGAGAGTGATTATCACAGAAAAGTTACACATTCCTAGGTTTATCTAGAATCACCCTTTTCTGGGATGGAAGAAGAACCACATTACTTTCTTCTACAATCACTTACTATTCTTACTGAGCTCAGAATGCCCCATTTCTAGATTTTGGTTAAAGGAAATCATTGAGCTTAAGCTCTGTAGGTAATTTGCCATTTCTGTGGAAAGTTACCATAGCTCTGTGGTTCCAGCAGGATTGGAAAAACAAAAGGCTCACAGTTTCAAGCAGAGAACAACTCAGATTAATTAACAGGATACTTCCCTCTTGGTATGTGAATGTGAGATATTGATTACACTGAGAAGCCCAGATGGTGCCTTCTTTTCTGAACTCCATATTAGTGGAAGAAATAATAGACTTTAGTATTTTCCTCTTTGTATCTAAGTTTAAGTTTTAAGAATAAATAATTTGTAGACACTGATCACTCTTTTTCTACAATTTCTACAGGTGATTATTGTTTAAATGCTGAATTTTGACTCTTTGGCTATACTCTTTATATCTATTATATATACTCTTTATACTCTATTATCCAGGCAAATAGTATAAAGTATATTCTTTATACTCTATTATCCAGGCAAATAGACATGCCAGAGTCATAAATGAGATTGCCCTTTGTGGGGTGGGCTGGGGCAGGGCACAAGAATTTAACAGGCAATATAACAAATAGCCCTAGATTTTATAAGGTCCAATACAGCTATGAGTTAGAAGAATACTGTAAATGTAAGTGAAAGTGAAAGTCTCTCAGTCGTGTCCGACTCTTTGCAACCCCATGGACTATATGGTCCATGGCATTCTCCAGGCCAGAACACCGGAGTGGGTAGTCTTTCCCTTCTCCAGGGGCTCTTCCCAACTCAGAGATTGAACCCAGGTCTCCCACACTGCAGGTGAATTCTTTACCAGCTGCGCCACAAGGGAAGCCCAAGAATATCAGAGTAGGTAGCCTATCATTTCTCTAGAGAATTTTTCTTGCCCAGTAGGGAGTGTAGAATAACTAGTCAAGTTCCAGTATTATTCAACTACATTGACTTCAAGATGAAAAATACTAATTGCTGGATCATGGCATCCCCAGACCTAGAATCCAGACTGAATTGTGGAGTATCTTAAGTGAGGCATCAGTGCTTATTTCTATATTTTTCTAATTAGGATGCTATTATCTGCTCCATCCATTTTGTATATTTCATGACAAACAATGCTAATTATCCTTGGAAGCAAAGAATAAAAATACCAAATACTTGTAAGCATTTCTTTTTAGGACATACTATTTTATAATTATCAAAATAGTAAAGTATTATATATTTTTTTAGTTTATAGTTTTATTTTACTTTATAATATATAACCAGGGCTTCCTGGATGGCTCAGTGGTAAAGAAATCCACCTGTAATGCTGCAGACACAGGAGAGCTGGCTTCTATCCCTGGGTTAGGAAGATCCCCTGGAGAGGGAAATGGCAGCCCACTCCAGTTTTCTTGCCTGGAAAAACCCGTAGACAGAGGGGGTAGTGGGCTACAGTCCATAGGGTTGTAAAGAGTCAGACACAGATGAGAAATGCATGCATTGGATATATTACAATTATTTCAAAATTTAACCAAATATCAAAAGAATTTTAATGTGTCAACAGTACAGAGAAAACCAGTAAGATTTTTTATTTTATTTTATTTTATTTATTTTTTTTAATATAAATTTATTTATTTTAATTGGAGGCTAATTACTTTACAGTATTGTATTGGTTTTGCCATATATCAAGATGACTCTGCCACGGGTATACATGTTCCCCATCCTGAATCCCCCTCCCACTTCCCTCCCAATACCATCCCTCTGGGTCATCCCAGTGTACCAGCCCCGAGCATCCTGTATCATTCATCGAACCTGGACTGGCGATTTGTTAAGCACACAAAAATTAATTGTGATTCTACTTTAACTAGTATCAGGGAAAATGCAACATATACATTTTTCTTTTATTCATATACAGTTGTGAGATATAATTTAGAGAGATTTATGTACCCATTACTCAATTCCCCCAATGGTAACATCTTGAAAAAGTATAGGACAAATTCACAAGCAGGATATTGGCCTTGACACAGTTAAGATATAGAGCAGATTCAGCACAGGAAAGTCTCCAGTGCTCTTTTGTAGCCACATACACTTTCCCCACTCAGCCCAATCCCTGACCTCTGCCAACCATTCATCTGTTCTCCATTTTGATAGATTTTTTTCATTTCAAAAATGTTACATAAGAGAGATCATATCATGTAACTTTTGGGGACTGACTTCTTTCACTCAGCATAATTCCCTGGGGATTTATCCACATTATTTTATCCAAGCTATTTTACCTAGGTGATCCTTGTTTTCAGCTAATATACACAATGAAAAAATCATTATACAGAATGGAAAGGCTGCCTCTTGCTGTCAGTTATTTATTTTTAATACTAAGAGTTTAAGGGACTAGTATTCAGAATATTAAAGAACACTAATTTGGTATGTCAATTCAATGGAATATTATTCAGCCATAAAAAATAAGTGCTGCCACTTGCTACAGAATGGATTAGCCTTGAAACCATGCTAAGTGAAAGAAGTCAGACAAAAAAGATGACATATTCTATGATTTCACTTATATAAAACATTCAGAATAGGTAGAAAATCCATAGAGGTAGAAAGTAAATTAGTAGTTGCTGATGCTGGGGAAGGAGGGAATAAAGAGTGGCAATAAATGGGAATAGAGTTTCTTTGGGGGATTAGATAGCAGTGATGATTGTACAACTTTTTGAATCCACTAAACACCACTGAACTGTATATTTTAAATAGGTAAAATTTATGGTGTATGAATTATATCCCAATTAAAAATCAAAAAGTAGTGGGATATTCCCTCTTTGGAAAATTTCAGATTGTTCCAATTTTGATTGGGTAAGAAACAGAAAGTGAAGAGGAACTAAAAAGCCTCCTGATGAAAGGGAAAGACAGAGTGAAAAAGTTGGCTTAAAGCTCAGCATTCAGAAATCGAAGATCATGGCATCCATGATCTTTCCCCATCCATGGCAAATAGATGGGGAAACAGTGGAAACAGTGTCAGACTTTATTTTTCGGGGCTCCAAAATCACTGCAGATGGTGACTGCAGCCATGAAATTAAAAGACGCTTACTCCTTGGAAGGAAAGTTATAACCAACCTAGATAACATATTCAAAAGCAGAGACATTACTTTGCCAACAAAGGTCTGTCTAGTCAAGGCTATGTTCTTTCCAGGGGTCATGTATGGATGTGAGAGTTGGACTGTGAAGAAAGCTGAGTGCTAAAGAATTGATGCTTTTGAACTGTGGTGTTGGAGAAGACTCTTGAGAGTCCCCTGGACTGCAAGGAGATCCAACCAGTCCATTCTGAAGGAGATCAGTCCTGGGTGTTCTTTAGAAGGAATGATGCTAAAGCTGAAACTCTAGTACTTTGGCCACCTCACACGAAGAGTTGACTCATTAGAAAAGACTCTGATGCTGGGAGGGATTGGGGGCAGGAGGAAAAGGGGATGACTGAGGATGAGATGGCTGGATGGCATCACTGACTTGATGGACGTGAGTTTGAGTGAACTCTGGGAGATGGTGATGGACAGGGAGGCCTGGCATGCTGCAATTCATGGGGTCGCAAAGAGTCCGAGAGGACTGAGCGACTGAACTAAACGGAACTGAACTGAAGAGACAGATGGTGACCTCTAAATTCTTAGATTACATTAGAGGATGAAAAAAAAGTGAAAATGTTAAGTCGCTCAGTTGTGTCTGACACTTTATGACCCCATGGACTGTAGCCTGCCAGGCTCCCCTGTCTGTGGAATTCTCTAGGCAAGAATACTGGAGGGGGAGAGCCATTTCCCTCTTCAGGGGATCGTCCCATCCCAGGGATCAAAGCCAGATCTCTTGCATTGCAGACAGATTCTTTACAATCTGAGCCAGCAGGGAAGCCCTTACTAGTATTAATTCATAACAAGCCCTGAGATCAACAATCTGGAGATCTGGGTTCTTTGTCTTTGATGTTTTATTAACTGGAGCAAATCTCAGTTTTTCTGGGTCTCAGTTCCCTCTTGTGTTAAATAGGGATGGTAATATAAGCTTTACTGACAACATATACATTGTGAAGATTAATTAAAATAATAAATATAAAATTACTTTCAAAACTGAAGAGCACAGTATAGATGTCATATTAGCATATTTCCAGAATTGTATAATTTAATCTTTTATGATGGAGCTTTAGATTTACTTTATAACTTTATTCTATTTTTAAATATGCTTTCTCCTTAAGTTGGTTGTAAAGGAAGAGAATTGGCTTGATGGATTTTTCAGGTAAGATTTACAATGAGTTAATTATCTCTATTCTTTCTCTTTATCCCTCATTCCATCAGTCGCCTAATTCTAGACATTTGGCTGATTATAATTTCCCCTGATGGCTCAGTGGTAGAGAATCTGCCAGTGCAGGAGATGCCAGTTCAATCCCTGGGTCAGGAATAAACCCTGGAAAAGGAAATAGCAACCATTTCCAGTATTCCTGCCTGGAGAATGCCAAGGATGGAGGAGTCCATGGAGGTGCAAAGAATCAGGAATGACTTAATGAAGGACTTAGCATCTTAATTTCCCTCCTAAGTGATAAGGAGGCTCAAAAAGCTTTATTAACCTTTAAAAACACTGGTTCAGTTCAGTTCATTTCAGTTGCTCAGTCCTCTCCGACTTTGTGACATCCATGAATCACAGCACACCAGGCCTCCCTGTCCATCACCAACTCCCAGAGTTCACTCAAACTCATGTCCATCAAGTTGGTGATGCCATCCAGCCATCTCATTCTCTGTCGTCCCCTTCTCCTCCTGCCCCCAATCGCTCCCAGCATCAGGGTATTTTCCAGTGAGTCAGCTATATGCATGAGGTGGCCAAGGTATTGGAGTTTCAGCTTCAGCATCAGTCCCTCCAATGAACACCCAGGACTGATCTCCTTTAGAATGGACTGGTTGGATCTCCTTGCAGTCCAAGGGACTCTCAAGAGTCTTCTCCAACACCACAGTTCAAAAGCATCAATTCTTCAGTGCTCAGCTTTCTTCACAGTCCAATTCTCACAGCCATACCTGACCACTGGAAAAACCATTGCCTTGATAGATGGACCTTTGTTGGCAAAGTAATATCTCTGCTTTTCAATATACTATCTAGGTTGGTCATATCTTCTCTTCCAAGGAGTAAGCGTCTTTTAATTTCATGGCTGCAGTCACCATCTGCAGTGATTTTGGAGCCCAGAAAAATAAAGTCTGACACTGTTTCTACTGTTTCCCCATCTATTTCCCATGAAGTGGTGGGACCAGATGCCATTATCTTAGTTTTCTGAATGTTGAGCTTTAAGCCAACTTTTTCACTCTCCTCTTTCACTTTCATCAAGAGGCTTTTTAGATCCTCTTCACTTTCTGCCATAAGGGTGGTGTCATCTGCATATCTAAGGTTATTGATGTTTCTCCAGGTAATCTTGATTCCAGCTTGTGCTTCTTCCAGCCCAGCCTTTCTCATGGTGTACTCGGCATAGAAGTTGAATAAGCAGGGTGACAACATATAGCCTTGATGTACTCCTTTTCCTATTCGGAACCAGTCTGTTGTTCCATGTCCAGTTCTAACTATTGCTTCCTGAGGTGCATATAGGTTTCTCAAGAGGCAGGTCAGGTGGTCTGGTATTCCCATCTCTTTCAGAATTTTCCACAGTTTATTGTGATCCACACAGTCAAAGGCTTTGGCATAGTCAATAAAGCAGAAATAGATGTTTTTCTAGAACTCTATTGCTTTTTCGATGATTCAGTGGATGTTGGCAGTTTGATCTCTGGTTCCTCTGCTTTTTCTAAATTTAGTTTGAACATCTGGAAGTCCACAGTTCACGTACTGCTGAAGCCTGGCTTGGAGAATTTTGAGCATTACTTTACTAGTATTGAGATGAGTGCAATTGTGCGGTAGTTTGAGCATTCTTTGGCATTGCCTTTCTTTGGGATTGGGAAGACCTTTTCCAGTCCTATGGCCATTGTTGAGTTTTCCAAGTTTGCTGGCATATTGAGTGCAGCACTTTGACAGCATCATCTTTCAGGATTTGAAAGAGCTCAACTGGAATTCCATCACCTCCACTAGCTTTGTTCGTAGTGATGCTTCCTAAGGCCCACTTGGCTTCACATTCCAGGATGTCTCGTTCTAGATGAGTGATCACACCATCGTGATTATCTTGGTCTTGAAGCTCTTTTTTGTACAGTTCTTCTGTGTATTTTTGCCACCTCTTCTTAATATCTTCTACTTCTGTTAGGTCCATACCATTTCTATCCTTTATTGAGCCCATCTTTGCATAAAATGTTTCCTTGGTGTCTCTTGGTCTGGCTGCGATGGACCGCGCAGAAATGTGGCCGAAAGGAGCTACTCCTCACCCAAGGTCAGGGGTGGCAACCAAAAGTGCCAGGCTGCATCGGCACAGGACTGGCCAAGAGGAGCTACCCCACGTCCGAGGTCAGGGGCAGCGGCCAAGAGGAACTACCCCACGCCTGAGGTCAGGGCAGGTGGGTGAGAAAATTAACCCCACATCCAAGGAGCGGTACCTGTGTGGACACAGCAGGGCTGAGAGGAGCTACTCCATGTCCAGTGTCAGGAGGGGTGGCCGTGAGGAGATATCCCTCATCCAAGGTAAGGAGCAGCAGCTGAGCTTTGCTGGAGCAGCCGTGAAGAGCTACCCCACGTTCATGGTAAGAGAAACCCAAGTAAGGTGGTATGTGTTGCAAGAGCACATCAGAGGGCAGACACACTGAAACCATAATCACAGAAAACTAGCCAATCTGATCACACAGACCACAGCTGTGTCTAAATCAATGAAACTAAGCCATGCCGTGTTGGGCCACCCAAGACAGGAGGGTCATGGTCGAGAAGTCTGACAGAATGTGGTCCACTGGAGAAGGGAATGGCAAACCACTTCAGTATTCTTGTCTTGAGAACCCCATGAACAGTATGGAAAGACAAAATGATAGGATACTGAAAAAGGAACTCCCCAGGTCAGTAGGTGCCCAATATGCTACTGGAGATCAGTGGAGAAATAACTCCAGAAAGAATGAAGGGATGGAGCCAAAGCAAAAATAATACCCAGTTGTGGATTTAACTGGTGATAGATGCAAGGTCTGATGCAGTAAAGAGCAATATTTCATAGGAACCTGGAATGTCAGATCCATGAATCAAAGCAAACTGGAAGTGGTCAAACAGGAGATGGCAACAGTGAATGTCGACATTCTAGGAATCAGTGAACTAAAATGGACCGGAGTGGGTGAATTTAAATCAGATGACCATTATATCTACTACTGTGGGCGGGAATCCCTTAGAAGAAATGGAGTAGTCATCATGGTCAACAAAAGAGTCTGAAATGCAGTACTTGGATGCAATCTCAAAAACAACAGAATGATCTCTGTTTGTTTCCAAGGCAAACCATTCAATATCATGGTAATCCAAGCCTATGCCCCAAACAGTAACACTGAAGAAGCTGAAACTGAAAGGTTTTATGAAGACCTACAAGACCTTTTAGAACTAATACCCCAAAAAGATGTCCTTTTCATTATAGGGGACTGGAATGCAAAAGTAGGAAGTTAAGAAACACCTGGAGTAACAGGCAAATTTGGCCTTGGAGTACAGAATGAAGCAGGGCAAAGGCTAATAGAGTTTTGCCAAGAAAATGCACTGTTCATAACACACACTCTCTTTCAACAAGACAAGAGAAGACTCTACTCATGGATATCACCAGATGGTCAACACTGAAATCAGATTGATTATATTCTTTGCAGCCAAATATGGAGAAGCTCTATAGAGTCAGCAAAAACAAGTCCAGGAGCTGACAGTGGCTCATGTGATCATGAACTCCTTATTGCCAGATTCAGACTTAAATTTAAGAAAGTGGAGAAAACCATTAGACCATTCAGGTGTGACCTAAATCAAATCCCTTATGATTATACAGTGGAAGTGTGAAATAGATTTAAGGGACTAGATCTGATAGACAGAGTGCCTGATGAACTATGGAATGAGGTTCATGACATTGTACAGGAGACAGGAAACAAGAGCATCCCCATGGAAAAGAAATGCAAAAAAGCAAAATGGCTCTCTGAGGAGGCCTTACAAATAGTTGTGAAAAGAAGAGAAGCGAAAAGCACAGGAGAAAAGGAAAGATATAAGCATCTGAATGCAGAGTTCCAAAAAATAGCAAGGAGAAATATGAAAGCCTTCCCCAGCGATCAATATAAATAAATAGAGGAAAACAACAGAATGGGAAAGACTAGAGATCTCTTCAAGAAAATTAGAGATACCAAGGGAACATTTCATGCAAAACACTGGTAGATTTCATATAAAAGAAGATTAAATTTATAGGCCACAGATGTTTCTGTGCTATATATAAATTTTGTCCTGGTATTTGACTATCACATGGACAAAAATTTGGTGGTTAGTATGACTTTTGTTGTTGCCGTTGTTTAGTCGCTAAGTCATATCCTACTCTTTTGAGACTCCATGGACTGTATTATGCCACGTTCCTCTGCCCGTGAGATTTCCCAGGCAAGAATACTGGAGTGGGTTGCCATTTCCTTCTCCAGGGGATATAACTTCTGAGGGTAAATTAAAAACTAACTTTAAAATTCAGTGATATTGGAACATCAAAAGAAATAGCCTATACTTACATTTTCCTTTCTATCAAGCAACACTCAAATTTTTCTTTATAAATATTCTCTACTGGAAAGCACAGATCATCCTTAAGTTCTCCATTTTTGAATGGTGTACATATCAGCACCAGCTATAGAACTGAGATATTTGCTCATGAAGTCAGAGCTTAGTCTTGGACAATTTATTAATCCTTTACCTGGCAGGCACTGTATTTTCTTCCTTCTACCTCTCTCCACAAAGAAGTTTATTTTTATTTTTTTCATATTGTTACCCATTCCATTTATATTTTAAGCAAAATTCATTATTCTTCATAAAATAGTGTTATTCTTAGGCTTTTGCCAACATATTGCTTTATTTTGAAACGAGGGTTATTTTAAAATAATTATTACTGAACAGAAAGCAGTTCACTTTCAGTCCTTTCCTTCCACCACCATTTACTTCCACAGATACAACTGAAAATTACTATTCATGATAATGGGCCTGAGACACCACAGGATTTTGAATCAGCATAGAAAGGGCAGATTAAATTTGTTTTGCCTATGATGCTAAAGCAGAGAAGTAAAATAATCTATTTTAATAAATCTCTTTAATAATATAAGCAGTCTTAAAGCTCTAAAACTCATACTATCCATAATATTTGCTATCTGTAAAAAAACCAGATATACTATAAATGTATTCACACTCTTTTGCTTGACTCAGGTACTCTGTACCCTGTGAGTTCCTTCTTCCTTAATAATCTTGTAATCTACTAAGATTGAGACATGGAGGGTACAAAGAATTCTGTAAATGAAAGCTCATGTTTTCCTCTTTGAATAGAACATCACCTTTTGATATATATGTATTAAAAGATAAGACTCAATGAGTGAAAAATATGCTGATTTCACACACACGAAATTTATCCTTATTTCTAAAACTCTAACAGAATATATATTTTCATTTTTATATACTAATTCACTTTCCAAAGTGTGATAGCACTTGCATGTCTAGAACAAAGAGTTACTGATGTTACTGATCAGTTGCTGATGTGAGCAACCAGGGTAACGAATATGGACCTGATGGATAATGGATACCCATCAACGAATGGTAGGAAAGATTTGGATTCTAGGCCTAATCATGATCACATCTATTTTATAAATCAAACATAGTGTGTCTCATTGCCAGATTTTACAACTAGATCAAGATCATGGATTTGTGTTGCAGACCAACTGAGGGAATTTATGGGGAAGTGACATGAAAGATATCCTAAAACCTGTGACTCTCGTAGTTGACAAGCTCCTGAGATCTTGGGATTCACCCCGTGTTTATTTTAACATCCTTCATAAGGAATACAACTGAATTACACATTTTATTAGTTTGTGAAATACTAGATGTCTCATAAATTCCCAGCTAATGTGCCAAAGTTTAGAGGTATGCCTGAGATTTTAATCTCTCAGGATCCATGCCTGAAGTCTTTGTCTGCAAAAAGCTTTGTTCCTTTAATCCAACGTGACAACAAAATGTTATCGTTTTCTGTAATGTGCTACCATGTGAACAAGATTGGAAATCCCTGTACTGAGAGCACTCTGATTTCCTTAATGATTTGTTTAGAAAAGTTTGAGCCAGCCTTTAATACCCAAAATGTGATGTCAGAAAGCCCACCTCTCCGACATTGGGGAGGCAGAGGACACAGAAGCTGAAGTGAACTGTCCTGGTGGTTTGTGCTGTAGACAGTTTGGCTCCCTGAGTAAGTGTTGTGGAGGAAACCTGTTCTTACATCTTGCTTTCACTCTTTAAAGAGGGTTTTACATCAGTTCACTATTGTATATCCAAAGATGCTACTTAAAATCTTTGGGAATGAAAAAGCGGGGTAACATTCCACAGAGCAGTGGGGAAAATGTTGACTATTACTTATTTATGTTCTAAATAAGTAATTTATCAAGCAGTTTTTTAAAAAGTAACTTTCTGTGAAAAGCATTGCTTGCGTGATTTTGTCTATGAGTTTCATTGGAACTTCTAATGGGGCTTCCCTGATAGCTCAGTTGGTAAAGAATCCGCCTGCAATGCAGGAGACCCTGATTTGATTCCTGGGTAGGGAAGAACTGCTGAAGAAGGGATAGGCTTGGGTTTCCCTTAGTGGTGCAGCTGATAAAGAATCCACCTGCAATGCAGGAAACCTGGGTTCGATCCCTGGGTTGGGAAGATCCGCTGGAAAAGAGAAAGGCTACCCACTCCAGTATTCTGGCCTGGAGAATTCCATGGACTGTATAGAGTCGGACATGACTGAGCAAATTTAACCTTCTAATTGGGACAACCAAATCTTCAATGTAGATTTTGAAGCATCTGCCCACTTGAGCATTTATATGTAATTGCACCTCCAAAATGCAATTTTCTACATTTTTCCCTAACTGGATGTGGAATAATGTAATAAGGCCTATATTTCCAAATTGTTTTAATTTTTAAACTTAAATTCAGCCACTCAAGAAGTGTTCATTGGAGTAGCTAGGTTATGATGTGAGCTATGACTCTTTAAGCAGAAATTTATATTCAGAAAACTCCTGGTTCTGGATTTCTCATCTGACATGCAACCAAAAGCATGTATTTAAATAACTTTTCCCCATGCCTGTCAGAAACCTGCTGTAGATGATGGACATGTCATCTGAGAAGCAGTACAAAGTTTTCAGAATGTTGGCTATTACATGTTGCTCTTCTAAATGAGTAATTTATTGAGCAATTTTGAAAAACACAACTTTCTGTTGAAAGCACTTGCTTGCATGATTTTGCCTATGGGTCCAATCATAGGCAATCATAGGTTGCCTATGGGCAACCAAATCTTCAATGCAGATCTTGAGGCATCTACCCACTTGAGCATTTATATGTAAAAGTATATGGAGGTTGTCTTTAACAATAACAATGAACAAGAAAAAAAAAATGAATGAACAAGAACCTTTTGGGTAGCGATAAGTCCTACAAATAAAATGAGACAGGTCAATGTGAGAGTGACTAAAAAATGCACGTGTGCAGAGTCCCAAGACTTTTTAAGATTGCTGGGGAAAAGCCTTTCTAAGCAGGCAATATTTGAAGTGAGAACTGATAGGGCAGAAGGAGCCAGTTCTGTGAACATCTGTAGATACAAAGGTCCTGATTTGACATGACAGAGAAGAGCGAGATAGCTTGAGGAGCAAGAGATGTACTCTCCCTCAGAAGCCACTAGCCACATGAGGCTATTAAAATTAAATACAAGAATTCAGTTCCTTAGTGGACAATTAAATACAAAAAGTCATAGCTCAGTTGGGAAAGAATCTGCCCGAAGTGCAGGAGACCTGGGTTCCATCCCTGGGTCAGGAAGATCCCCTGGAGAAGGAAATGGCCACCTGCCCCAATATTCTTGCCTGGGAAATGGACAGAGGAGTCTGGTGGGGTACAGTCCATGGGGTTGTAAGAGTCAGACATGACTTAGTGACTAAATCACCACCACAGTGGCACTAACCATGTTTCAAGGGCTCAACAGCTACCCATGGTTAATGGTTACCATATTTGAAGTGCAGAGTACTTTTTATCATAGAAGAAATTACTAATGGATAGTGCTGCACAGTGAAGTAAAGCTGGAATAGGACAAGAGGTCACAGAAAGTGTCTTGGAAAGATCATAAATGTCCTTGTGGGCTGCTGGGGAACTCTGGATAATGGAAGGTCAATAGAAGCCTTTGGGTGGTTTTAAGGAGGAAGTGACATCATTGAATTTAAAAGTGACATCACTGGATCACTCTAGCTATTGTGTAGAAAATGAATGGTAGAAGAGCATCACCAACTTATAGCAGTTGTCCAGACCAGGGATGATGGTGGGTCTTGAGCTGGTTATCAAAGAGGGATGGTGAGAAGTTCATGGATTCAGGTTGTATTTTAGAAATAGAATCAAGTGCACTTGCTAATAGATAAGAACGAGAGCAAGATAAACAAAGGAACGAATAGAGGGCAATACCCTCTTAAGAGGTGTGAGAACTAGGTAGGTGGTAATGATTTTTTCTTGGGGTAGGGGAGGATTGAAGAGAAATAGGTTGGGTGTCTGGGGATTGGTGATAGAAGGATAGGGTAGGGAGGGGGCTGAAAATTAAAAATTGTGTTTTGGATGGTGATGGCTTAGCTGCTAAGTTGTGTCTGACTCTTGCGACCCCATGGACAGTAGCCTGCCAGGCTCCTCTGGCCATAGGATTTCATATTTTAGTTATCAATTGGATACATGTACACAGAGGTCAAGTGTGTTGTGGAGAATGAATGAACCCATACTGTGGGGTGTAAACTGTTAAATTTAAAAGAATTCCTTTAATGATAACTATATCTGGCAAAATGCAAGTGATATGCAATGGGGTTAATTTCTAAATCCTCTTCACAAAGTCCTCATGGAAACATCCCTGACTTTGGCTAAGTGGAGAGCTTTAGTAAGTTTTTTGAATATTTCTTTCCATTTTCCATATTCTCTTTCTATGTGTACCACATTTTCATGATCCTTTGGCTGCATTGTCACCTTCTTGAATGAGAACTCATCACTAAGGGAACATTTCATGCAAAGATGGGCACAATCAAGGACAGAAATAGTATGGATCTAACAGAAGCAGAAGATATTAAGAACAGGTGGCAAGAATACACAGAACTATACAAAAAAGATCTTCATGACCTAGATAATCACAATGGTATGATCACTCACCTGGAGCCAGACATCCTGGAATGTGAAGTCAAGTGGGCCTTAGAGAGCATCACTACAAACAAATCTAGTGGAGGTGATGGAATTCCAGTTGAGCTATTTCAAATCCTAAAAGATGATGCTATGAAAGTGCTGCACTCAATATGCCAGCAAATTTGGAAAACTCAACAGTGGCCACAGGACTGGAAAAGGTCAGTTTTCATTCCAATCACAAAGAAAGGAAATGAGTAAGCATGCTCAGACTACCACACAATTGTACTCATCTCACACGCTAGTAAAGTAATGCTCAAAATTCTCCAAACTAGGCATCAACAGTACATTAACCGTGAACTTCCTGATGTTCAAGCTAAATTTAGAAAAGGCAGAGGAACCACAGATCAAATTGCCAATGTCCACTGAATCATTGAAAAAGCAAGAGAATTCCAGAAAAATATCTACTTCTGCTTTATTGACTATGCCAAAGCCTTTGACTGTGTGGATCACAATAAACTGTGGAAAATTCTGGAAGAGATGGGAATACCAGACCACCTGACCTGTCTCCTGAGAAATTTCTATGCAGGTCAGGAAGCAACAGTTAGAACTGGACATGGAACAACAGACTGGTTCCAAAGAGGAAAAGGAGTACGTCAAGGCTGTATATTGTCACCCTGCTTATTTAACTCCTATACAGAGTACATCATGAGAAATGCTTGGCTGGAAGAAGCACAAGCTGGAATCAAGATTGGCGGGAGAAATGTCAGTAACCTCAGATATGCAGATGACACCACCCTTATAGCAGAAAGTAAAGAAGAACTAAAGAGCCTCTTGATGAAAGTGAAAGAGAAGAGTGAAAAAGTTGGCTTAAAACTCAACATTAAAAAAACTAAGAGCATGGCATCTGCTCCCATCACTTCATGGAAAACAGATGGGGAAACAGTGGAAACAGTGGCTGCCTTCATTTTTTTAGGCTCCAAAATCACTGCAGATGGTGACTGCAGCCATGAAATTAAAAGACGCTTGCTCCTTGGAAGGAAAACTATGACCAATCTAGACAGCATATTAAAAAGCAGAGACACTACTTTGCCAACAAAGGTCCATCTAATCAAGGCTGTAGTTTTTCCAGTAGTCATGGGTGGATGTGAGAGTTGGACTATAAAGACAGCTGAGAGATGAAGAATTGGTGCTTTTGGACTATGGTGTTGGTGAAGACTCTTGAGAGTCCCTTGGACTGCAAGGAGATCCAACCAGTCCATCTTAAAGGAAATCAGTTCTGAATTTTCATTGGAAGGACTGATGTTGAAGCTGAAACTCCAATACTTTGGCCACCTGATGCAAAGAACTGACTCACTGGAAAAGACTCTGATGCTGGGAAAGATTGAAGGTGGGTGGAGAAGGGGATGACAGAGGATGAGATGGTTGGATGACATCACCAACTCAATGGACATGAATTTGAGTAAAATCTGAGAGTTGTTGATGGACAGGGAGGCCTGGCATGCTACAGTCCATGGGGTCGCAAAGAGTTGGAGGTGACTAACTGAATTGAACTGTGGAGAAAATGGACAACTTTTATTTCTATGTGGTTGCTCAGTGTCCACTTTACATGCTGGGTTTGATTTCATTTAATATGTTAAACACAGTGCTAGACACTTCTTTCTGGTAGTACAGCTCTGCAACTTTCTGCATCTACCTAAGAAGATTTTATTGTTTTCATTTCCCTGCCTCCAGTTTCTGGATGGTAATGCCAGGAGAGGTGGAATCTACCTTTTCTTTTTGTAGAAAAAATAACTTTCTGGTTGTGAGGCCTACTGAGAATTGGGAAAAACCAGAACACTGCCTCTATAATACAAAGGAACATTTCAAGAATGTAATTAACATACAGACCTAGTGTTTCTGTTTTGCTGCCATTAACAGATGCCATTCTTATGTTCTTCTGGTCACAATGTTGCTTTAATATCTATATTCCATCTCTTACAAGTTCAGTTTTTGTGGTGATTTAATTTTTCCTAAAGAACTGAGATGCTTGAGGCGGTAGGGTACAGGGAAAAATGGAAATACTCTAAAATTCTCACTATTCCTTTCTTGCTTATGCCCAGATCCTAACAGTTTTTCATTTTAATATGCTCTTCTTGATGGCAGTGGATATCATCACAATATTCCAATCAAGGCTTTTCACTCAAATGTTTCAGGTAGGCTCTGACATATGAATCATATGTCTAAAAAAGAAAACTCAAAAAAGTGGCAGGCTAGGGGCTCATTTGTCTTTGGCAAAGAGATCGCTGCTCCTGTTTAATTATTAAACAGATGGTGCCCACTGCCATTGACTAGCTGCCCAACTTGTTTTCCATGCAGTAACATGGTTCTGGACATCTGATGGAGAGAAGCTGTATTATCACAGTTCCTCATATCCACTTACACCCTGATTTAAGTATTAACGTCTGCCCCAAACTAAAGCAGGCTGTTTCCAACAAAGTTAAGCTTAAATCTTAAGCTATCTCCTCTTTTGTCTCACGAATTTTCTTTTTCAGGTATCTCCTTTGTCTTTTCTTTAGATTGCTTCATCTCTACACATAAAATACAATAGCATATTGAATCACTTGGGCTTTCCTGGTGGCTCAGAGGTTAAACAATCTGATCACAATACAGGAGATGTAGGTTCCATTCCTGGAGAAGGGAATGGCTACCCATTTCAGTGTTCTTGCCTGGAGAATTCCACAGACAGAGGAGCCTGGTGGGCTATAGTCCATGAGGTCACAAAGAGTTGGACATGACTGAGAAACTAACACTTTCACTTTTTTTTCACTTTCACTGAACCAATTATCCAAATACTCCAGCTTCCACACACACTTTACCCTGGAATGTTCAGATAATTAAGACAAAATTGGATTATCTTTATTATTATTAGTGAGGGCAAATTACATTTAAGGTAGCCATATTAAAAATGAACAAGAATGGACTGGTCTTGTGTTCAGTATTTTAAAAAACCAACTTTTCACACTGATGGACTTTTTAAAAAGATACTATTTTTTCATAATCTGCCAAAAGAGTTAGCTTAAAATTTTTTACTTTTAGTTTCTCAAATTCAACATCACTACAACGTAGGAAATGTGTAGCCTATAAACATGAATAACTAGGGTCCTGTTTTTTTGTTTTTTTCCACAAACTTTTTTCATGGTAGACAATTTCACCATAGGCAGCTTTTAAGATCTTTCCTAGTGTTAACCTACATGTTTTTATCCCCCCGCCCCCGTTTTGAGATTTTTTAAAAATATTTCTGATTGCTTGAGCTTCCTAACTTTGTACACTTCTCTGAGGTTAGGGCCACTTAATCTCAATGTAATTTACCATCCATCATCAACAGCTGTTGACTAATACTCTCATACACTGTATTTTTCAAAGTAACAACAATAACAAGAGAGCTCTCCCCTTTCCCTTTCTCTTTAATAATGCTATTTGAGTCTAGGTAACTTGTTGAAATTTTCCATTATTTGGACCAACAGGAAAGCCTAGGTTCTCTGTCGAAACAGACCTTCCAGCAGGAGCAGTCAAGGCCTTATAATGCCACCTGACATTGGTTTGCTGTTGGACCTGACTTGAGTCTATAAGCATCTTTGAATCACTCAGACAGTAGATGTGGCTGTCATTTTTCAGGACAGTGGGAAGTCTGCGGACTCCCCTCTAGAGCTAAGTATCCAAGCACCATCCTTTTTTCACTCCAACGTCCTGGGCAGCCCTGTATGAGGGCCAGCCTGAGACCCTGGAGCCCCGGGAGGCTGCGAGCCCGGCGGTGGACGGATCTGAGCCACTCCTTCCCCAGGATGCTGGCAGAGCAGCCCGGCTGGACTCCGGGGAAAGAAGCTCGAGCTAAGAAGAGCGCCTCCTCCGGGGAGGGGCGGGAGCAGGGCTGGGAACGCTTTCCTAGGGAGTCGCCTTAAAGAAAGCAAGCGGGATTGCAGATCACTCCAGCTGCCTGCTTTTTTATACAGTTTTAATCAGTCGTCTCCACTCTCCTCCCTTCTGCAAAATTGCAAATCACCACCAACCTCGCAGCAAAAAAAAAA
>SJYQ01000350.1:0-117198 GCA_006410935.1 Redunca redunca | reverse complement strand
ACTGACAGAAATAGTCAGTGAATCTATATAAATTTACAGAGGTTGGAAGGAGGCAAACAGTAATTTCACTCTTTCTGTATTGAGTCTAAAGTGTAAAAAAGTTAAAACTGTAGAACTGAAAGAAATGCTGTGTATGCTGGGCTGTCATGTTAATTAAATAAACAACCAGAACAGTGACTCTGTGTATGAAATACATTTTGAAAAGTCTAGGGAGGAGGGGGTTCAGGCAGGCAAGGGTGAGTGACACTGGCATGAAAAAACATTCATTATATCTGTAGTGACATTTGTGTGAATTTGCTGTACTCTGTTAGGAAATACAGCTCTGGGAAGAATCTCTTCAGGACTCTAGGTGAATAAAAGTCTTCACCAAATTTAATTTCACTTCCTTTTTCAATAAGTTCTCATTTATTTTGTTGAAGTAGGATGTTTGTGAACCTCAAAATTAGAAATCTGCATATATATTATATTTTAAGGTTTTTGATTAATGAGATTTGTGCCAGTAACAGCCCAGTAGTCTATGTACACTTCATTGAAAACTTGGGTTATTTAATCTTAGTAAAAGAGTGAGTTTATTTAGGGTATAGGGGGCGGAGTTGGATTTTTCAGAAAACCTTTTTTGCATAGGGCAAGTTTCTTGAGCTTTGTGAAATTAGACACAATCCTACATGTTTCTGGTGAATAGTTTTCATTGGCCGTGTGTGTGTGTGTGTGTGTGTGTGTTTGTGTGCGTGTGCGTGCATGCTGAGTTGCTTCAGTCGGGTCTGACTCTTTGTGACCCCATGGACTGTAGCCCACCAGGCTCCTCTGTACAAGGGATTCTCCAGCAAGAATATTGGAGCGGGTTGCCATTACCTTCTCCAGGGGGTCTTCCTGTCCCAGGGATTGAACCTGTGTTTCTCAAGTCTCCTTCATTGGTAGGCAGGTTCTTTACCGCTAGCGCCACCTAGTAAGCCTTTCATTGGCCATGTGTCTTCTATTCCATGGAGTCTCTCTACCGCCCTTTCCTCTTCTGGGTGTGATATTAAAAAGAAGCTTCAAGTGTATTAAATTGAAAACTCAATTTGTGTTTATTTTCTATTAGTACATTCCTATTTTCAAGGAAGCTCTATCAAATAATTCAGAATAAACCAGGAGATTCAAAGACACCTCCGTATTCTTGCACTTAAAGCTGTGCTCTGAATATTCAAATGTTCATTAGTTCCTTTACATAGAAATTTAAATGCTTGTAGGAATTACCTCACAGTATATACTTTTACTACTGGTAGGATTTTTTTTAAAGAAGTTTTTTGTTTCTGTTTTCTGTAAGGCTATCCTAGGGAATTATCTCCGTGTTGCACTTGAGAATGTACACTTGCACGATTGTCAGCATAAAATACACAGGTTTGATTTCTGGGGGAAAGAAGTCTTAAAAAGATGTGCAGAAGTCATACTTTAGAGAAAAATTTGTTAGATACTGATTGCTGAAAATATTAGTTGGCCGTATGTGTTCTCCCCAAATGTCTGCTATTTTAGAAGAAGATGCTATCCTTAGCTAATGTTATTCATTAAAGTGTTTGGTCAGTGAACCTACACAGTGTCAAGTCAACATGTTTTGTCTGTGCATTAATAAGCCTTGTGCTAAAAAGCATACAAATTCTATACAAGTACAATGTGGCACCTTGGCTCTTCAGAGCTTAGAGCCTAGTTAGGATGAGATATCAATGTAAGAAAGGGAGAAATCACAGTAAAGTATGGAAATGACCTCTGAGGTAATCACTGAAGCAGTGCATATAATATCTTAAAGCAGATTTTAAATCTAGAGCCAGAACCATTCATCTCATCTCTGAAATTTTATGCAAAAGTTCATCCTTTCATTTTTCTGGGGAAAAATGTTAAGTTTGCATAGATTTTCAGAAGGTCCTCAGTGCATAATGGTTAAACATCATTGTTTTAGGTTTTGAGCAGGTTTAGGTCTTGAAGGCAAGGGAGAATCGTTTCTTTGAAGTGGAAAGTAATTTAGTATACATTAATAGGACTTCTGAAATAAAGATAATACAAGATTTGGGACACGTTACACACACCTCAAGCTAACACAGTGGTGGCTTTGCTATCCTGAGGTGTAGTCTATGGCTTAAGGAACTTGTTGCAGAGAGATCTTAAAATGCTTAATTCCATGCAGGCTGTAGTTAGGAGACTAGAATAAGTCTGATTTTAGAGAAAAGGAAACGGAGGGAGAATCAGCTAAAAGTATGTAGCAACCTGAGGTAAAATGTTGACTTTTATCCAGTTCTCTGTTGGACTTGAATCTGCTGCTGGGGAACAGTGGAAAAAGAGTTAGGCAGATCATTTTAAACCTACTAATCACTTGTGATTTTACACTGGAATCCAACTCTAAATTCTCATTCAGGATTAGAAGATTGAATAAAACCCACTGAATGTACAGATAACACAAAACTCTAGAGCCCTTACAAAGGTGAGTTTTCTGGTCATCTACCAGGCAGCCTTTAGACTGTATTATTCAAGACTTTGTCCCAGAAATGAATATCAATTGCATTGCAAAGTCCTACTTTGTGGAATCTTTATCTCATCAAAGAAAAGTGCATGATGGTGGTTTAAATATTGATTTTTGTTTTCATTTTAGTTTTTAGTGAATCAATTTAAAAATGTTCAGGATTTCAAACTTCAGGGTGAAAAGGAATCTGCATATGGGTAAAGCATTTCTTTGCTAGCAAAAACAGCTGGTGGTTTTTGTTCATTTAAATTATTTTTCATGGCTTCTGTGGGAGTCCATTAAAATATAAGTAAATAGGATGTAAGTTTTTTAGAGTCAGTCTTGAGAAACATTACCATTTAGAAGATGGAAAGCTGTTTGGGAAAAGTTACAAACTAAACAACTTCTGCTTATTTGATTTGATTAGAGCTGTCATTTATTATTGAGGAATCTGAGTGATTATTACAGATTTTAAGTATTTCAAGTCCTGCTAAGATGATAATAAAAGTACATAGGTGTATTCATGTTTTTTTATCCTAAGAATATGGATAATTGAAGGAGCACATGATGTCTGTTGTGTGTGTTTATCTGTGTGCATACATGTATGCATGCCTGGGTATGTGCAAGACTTTTTCCTCTGCCAGGAAATTGCTTTACTTGCATCAATTTAATGGAGAAACAGTGTCACCCAGTGGCTTTGATGAAAACAGTACTGTAAACATTATAGATAAGCGCTCTCCAATAGAAATATAACAGGAGCAAATTACTGAATTTTATGTTTTCTAGTAGCCTCTTAAAAAAGTAAAAAATAAATAAATAAAAACCAGGTTAAATCCATGATCATACTATTTAATTTAATCAATTATATCATGCTAACATAAGATCAACATATAAATCAAGATATTTTGCTTTCTGTGTTTTTTTTGTGTGTGCTAAAGTCTGATTTTGTGGTGTATGTTTTCCACTTACAGCCCATCTCAGTCTGGTGTAGCTACATTTCAAGTACTTGATAGACACATGTGGCTGATGGTTAATCTTTGGAACGTTTTTGAAGAGGTGAAGTACTTGAATACTAATGTTACCTCTTCCATTATAATGGAAAATCCATGTAGATTTTATGATAGCACTTAATATACAACTGTTCACATTTGTATGTAATCTTGATAGCTCATTTTTGTATCACTTGCTGCTCTAGTAGTTGGCAAGTCAGTCTGATTTTCCTCCTTTGACATTATTGCACATATTTTAAAATATGTTGATTTTAATTGGAGGGAGAGTTTAACAGAGTGCTTAATGAGGAACCATTTTGTTAACTTGATGTATAACACAGAATCAGTGTTACCAGCTAATTATGAATTTGCCTTTCAAGGTGTGATTCGTTAACAGGGATGGCTTATGGATATAGTGTGAACACGTGATCAGCCATAGTCTGTTATTGGGTTATCTAATGTCTCTTTAGAAATGAAAGTGCTTATGTTTATACTGCATGTCATTATCTTGGTAACTTAGGAAACTTAAGTGACAAACCTGCTAGTAGCTTTAATGGATGAAAATTCTAACAGTGTCTGTAAAAGGCTGATGACTGCTTGCTATTGCTTATGTAAACACCACTCTCATAGATATACAAAAGGAAAATGCTTCTATTTTGTGTCTAGAGAGGACTAGAAATTTTGATAATATGTAATTTCTAAACTAGGAATTGAGATTAGGTGGCTTTTGAAACTCTGCGTGATTTCAAACTGCATGAACCTAGAAAAATGTATGGATGAAAAAGGCAAACTTTGAAAGTCCCACAGTCCTGGGACTTCCCTGGAAGTCCGATGGTTAAGACTCTGAGCCTTCACTGAAGGGGTTAGGTCGCTGGTCGGGGATCTAATACCCTACATGGCACCGCCAAAGATTGAAAAAAAAGTTAAATGAGGCCTCTTGCCCCCCTTATACTCTTTACCTTCTTTCCATCTCCTTTCCTCAAACTCTATGAATTCACTAACTCTAGGCATAGTTCCAATATTACATTGAGAATTGATGAGAAGACAACTTTTGCTATATGGCATGATCCTTTATATACATAGATGTATAGAATTATTTTTTAAATAGGCATTTATTTTGTGCATATTGGTTTGTAATCTGTATGTGTTATTTATTGTATGTTTTTCAATTTATGAATTTCTCCCTTTTAAAGTAAGACATTATTTATCTTTGCATTAGAGAATAAAAATACAGAGGTAGTTAGGTTTTCATGTATAGCTTAGGAGATAATCTAAAAAGAACAAAAGGTAATAGAATCAGGATATAAAAGATGCACATTTATCTAAAAAGAAATAATGTGGACTCAATCTCACTCCTGGTGAAGCTGGTTTAATTCAGCTTTCTTTGAAGTAACTAGCTAAATAATAAAAAGCTACAGTAATCGTAACTGTTACTTGAGTTTGTATTTAATATAACTAGTCATTCACCCTGGCTAATTCTGAAATTACTTTAAATTAATGTAGAGGTTGGGCTTGTAAAAAAATTGTTTTTTGGCCAGTCTTCTTTTCTTATAATGTCCTGTGTGTGTGTGTGTATAAATATTTTTCTAAGCAATGCGTTTTATTTCATTTTTTTTTAAAAAACAAAATAGGTTCTTCTCACTCAGAGTGTTTAAAAATTTAAGGAATGCTTTTCTATCCCCCACACCCCACTGTACCTTGTCAGAATATTGAAATAATTTTGTACAAGAAGCTTGTGGTTTAAATTTAATAGAATTTTAATAGAATTTTTCCACCTTCTGAAGTTGAAATAACTGAATATGCTGTGTCTGTGGCAAGTGTTTCCTCCTCTTCAGATATAATCCACTTACATAAGCCTAATGGAAGTTTGAAGTCATAGAAATTTGGCAGGGGGAATGGTTTATTTGGGGGCGACCCCTGTGGAGTCAGCCTCCTTTGGACATTTTTAAGCTAGCTTGAGCATAGAGAAAGGAAATGGTTCTTATTTTTAAACTAAGTATTTCAGAGGATGAAGTTAACAGGTCTGCTTAGGAAATGCTCTTCAGGAGGCAATGCTATCCTATACAAAACAATCCCCTGTTTGGGTGTTAGCAAACAGCTGACTCCACAACAATCTCCCAGAGAGGTGGGAAAGACATCCTGAGCTGCCTGGGCTTCCCGAAAATCTGCTTTCTAGGCTCAAGAACTGAACAAGTCACACTCATGTCACAGCATTTTAATTATAAAAGGAATCAACCCTTCTTCCCTTCCTTGTGTCGGCCATCAATATTTTTTAGAAAATTCCAGTGTCTTGCTCATTGTATGCACCAACAGTGGAGTAAAGGGATGGAGAAGAAAGAAATGATTTTACTCTGAAATATTTATCCCCCAATCTCCTGAGATTGAACTAGTGATTAAACCTATTGAAGTAAACTTCTGTAGAAAACAGTAGCCTATTCACTAGTCTGTGAATTTACATTTTTAAAATATTAATACTTTTATTACTATAAAAAGTTTATCTGTATAGTTCTCCTTAGTGGCTATATCAATTTACATTCCCACCAACAGTGCAAGAGGGTTCCTTTTTCTCCACATCCTCTCCAGTATTTACTGTTTTGTATTATTGTTACTATTATTGTAGATTTTTTTTTTTTATGATGTCCATTCTGACTGGTGTGAGGTTTCCTCACTGAAGTTTTGATTTACATTTCTCTAATAATGAGTGATGTTGCGCATCTTTTCATGTGTTTGTTGCCCATCTGTATTCCTCTTAGGAAAAAGGTCTTCTGCTCATTTTTTGGATGGGATGTTTGTTTTTCTGATATTGGACTGTATGAGCTGCTTATGTATTTTAGAGATCTAATTCTTTTTCAGTTATTTCTTTTGCAATTATTTTCTCCCAGTCTGAAGGTTATCTACATAGATACACTGCCATGTGTAAAACAGATAACTGGTGAGAAGCTGTTATATAACACAGGGAGCCCAGCCTGGTGCTCTGTGATGACATAGAAGGGTGGGTTGGCTGAAGGGAGGGAGGCTCTAGAGGGAGGTGATAGATGTATAGTTATGTCTGGTTTGCATTGTTGTGTGGCAGAAATTAATACAACATTGTAAAGATGTTTCTTCCAATTAAAAATAAATAAAAATTCAAAACATAACTTACAAAGATTCTCTGGCATGTGTCAGATAAGGAGCTGAACTTGCCTGTGCCTTTCGTGGTAGGAAACCCCACTCAGCATGAGTCCTAGATATTTATTTTTAGCTCGCTTCCAACTGAAAATAACCAAACCACCCCCAAGACCAATGTGGTATGAACTTCAGAACAGTATCTGAATTTAGGGTATGTTTTTCAGAAAAATAAAAGTTCAAGTCTTTTTCATGTACAACTAATGCTTTAATTGAGAAAGAATCGACTTTGACATTTGTTCCCATGGCTTTCTTCAAAGTGTTGGTAGGTGTTCAGCTACACCTTTTCACAGTCTATATTCTTGTTAGAGGTTCTTACTGAATTGCTGTGTTTCCTGAAAAGTCTTATGTAAAGTACTACTATCTCCTCTTTATCTTTTAATTGAGCTCAGTTACAAACTATAATTTGAGCACATTGCTTCCAGGGATGACTTTGTGAAATTAGCTTTTTTCAAATGTCATCCAACTGTAGTGCTAGTCCAATTGTGCTGGATAATCTAGAAGTTTGGTAGCATAATTTCAGAGTCCAGAGGAATTTAAAAATCAACAGTTCACACGATTTCATCAGAACGACAGGTTTTAATTTATCCAATCAATTTTATGGTCTATCTAGTTTTTAATAGAACTTGTTAAAATAGAAAGGAAGTTTTAAGTTAAATAAGAATATTTTGTTGCTGTGTTTTAACTCTTAATAGAGAGATACTGTCATCTCCTCTCACTGAAAGCAGACATTTCTCTCCTGAGTATGTTAAGTAGATTATCATGCCTTTAAAAGAACTAGGAGTACAGATTAAAAAAAAAAAGTTGTTTCCCACTTTCTTTTCCAGAAAAAAGTTTCTTTTAGTTTGTGGATGTCAAATGGTCTCATATATCTTTTAGAAAGGCTACCTCTACTGAAAACTTTGTGAGTTTCAGGTATCTTTGAATATATTTAAAATCTGAATGTTATTTCTTTTTGAAAACATAAATTACAAACTGAGAATTTAGTTACAGATTAATTCATCTTTTGAAATAAACAAGATACATTCTTTGGTAAAGGAGCCATTTCTAAATTTATTTGACATTTTTGTCAAATGTAAAACAGAATAAGAAATTTAGGAGCAAAATCTTTTACTCTATTTTCATTTTAGTACAGGAAGCTAACCATTTGAATAGTGTCTGTTTTTACTCTTAATGATTTGTTTGTGCTACAATTGAAATTGTTTTTGCTAGATAAGCAGGGCCTAAATTATAGCAGCTATTAAGGTCTCATTTTGTCCACTTATTCTTTTTACTTGAATAATAATGGGATTAGCTCTTCTTCACTCCTTCAAAGAATGACAAGAGCTTTTAAATATATTCGGTGGAATTTCTGTAAGCCACTAACTAGTCCTTATTGAAAAGTGTAAGAATTTGATTAGGAATGTTGGATCAGGATATAACTGAACACTGATTAAGTAAATTATCTAAAAACCAAAGTAGCATTCAGAAGTGGAAACTGCCCATAATAAATGAATGAAAGAAATGGAAGCTAGCATTTTGCTTGTGCAGAAAGAAGACTAGATTGAAATTGAAAGAATTCCTCTGTTTAAAATATGTATATATATATATGCATATATTGATTGCATTGGAGGAGGAAATGGCAACCCACTCCAGTGTTCTTGCCTGGAGAATCCCAGCGACGAGGGAGCCTGGTGGGCTGCCGTGTATGGGGTTGCACAGAGTTGGACACGACTGAAGTGACTTAGCAGCAGCAGCATACATTGATTGAATAGTCTTCTGGTTATGGGCCCCTAAAATCTAGAACTCCTTATGGTTTGGAAAGAGAAGACCCTGGGGGTGTCACTTCCTGCCCAGCCATGCATTGTTATGATCTGTTCTTAACTTTAGACCTAAAACTCTGATCATTTTTCAGAGGTCATAGTGCTATTCATAAACGTTCCAGACACTGATTACTTTCAAAGATGTAAATTCTTACTTTTTAGGTTTTTAGTGTATTTATCACTTTGACTTTTAAATGTAGCATTATGGCAATCTTGTGTGAACTTTTATCTCTTCTGTGACAAGAATGATGACAAAGGTCAGCAGATTAATATATCTTATTTAAGATTGACTCTCTATTTCCTAGGTGGTGATAGTAGAAAGAACCCGCCTGTCAATTCAGGATATTTAAGAGATGTGAGTTCGATCCCAGGATCAGGAAGATCCCCTGGAGGAGGGCATGGCAACCCACTCCGGTATTCTTACCTGTACAATCCCATGAACAGAGGGGCCTAGTGGGCTGTGGTCCATAAGGTCTCAAAGAATTGGACACAACTGAGTGACTTAGCATGTACGAATGCACTCTATTTCACACTGACTCTTTGTTATCTTCTAAGTATTTTAGTATACCTGAATTCTTACCATCTTTTTCCTTGGTGCTAATCTTATGTAATTATAATGCTATGTTCATCAAAGCTCCAATACTTTGGCCACCTGATACAAACAACTGACTCATTAGAAAAGACCCTAATGCTGGGAAAGATTGAAGGCAGGAGGAGAAGGGGATGAAAGAGGATGAGATGATTGGATGGCATCACCAACTTGATGGGCATGAGTCTGAGCAAGCTCCAGGAGTTGGTGATGGACAGGGAAGCCTGGTGTACTGTAATCCATGGGGTAACAGAGTCGGACATGACCGAGCAACAGAACTGAACTGATTAATGAAACTGTTGTTTATGAATTCTGATAGTAAAAAGCTCTAATTAATAAATAAATAGACTTCTTCCTTCAGATGCTTTCAAAAATCTTGTAGGAGATAGCCTGACCTCACCTACTTACCATTATACCTTATCTAACACTTTCTAAGTCAAGCTGCTATATGTGTCTTCAAATGATATAGTTCTTGAATTTTAATATGAATAATTATTTGGGAAGCTTATTAAAATGATAATTCCTAGGTCTTAAGGCCAGATACTCTGATTTAAATATGTGTAGAATGGGGTCCAGAAATCTAGAGTTTTAGAGCATTTAGGTCACCTTAGTGAAGAAACACAGAACTATAAACTTTTATCTAATAAAACTAGACAGATTTGGGACTTTTGCAATGTGATTAAGCAGTTAAAAAGTGCTTGGTTGAGTATCATGAGGAAAACATTTAAACACACACATCTATATATATACACATTGACAGATTATACACATAGACATAACTTCCAGATGTTCAAGCTGGTTTTAGGAAAGGCAGGGGAACCAGAGATCAAATTGCCAACATCCACTGGATCATCGAAAAAGCAAGAGAGTTTCAGAAAAACATCTACTTCTGCTTTATTGACAATAGCAAAGCCTTTGACTGTGTGGATCACAATAAACTGTGGGAAATTCTGAAAGATATGGGAATACCAAACCACCTGACCTGCCTCTTGAGAAACCTATATACAGGTCAGGAAGCAACAGTTAGAACTGGACATGGAACAACAGACTGGTTCCAAATAGGAAAAGGAGTACGTCAAGGCTGTATATTGTCACCATGCTTATTTAACTTATATGCAGAGTACATTATGAGAAATGCTGGGCTGGAAGAAGCACAAGCTGGAATCAAGATTGCCGGGAGAAATATCAATAACCTCAGATATGCAGGTGACACCACCCTTCTGGCAGAAAGTGAAGAAGAACTAAGGAGCCTCTTGATGAAAGTGAAAGAGGAGAGTGAAAAAGTTGGCTTAAAGCTCAGCATTCAGAAAACGAAGATCATGGCATCTGGTTCCATCACTTCGTGGCAAATATTTGGAGAAACAGTGGCTGACTTTGTTTTTCTGGGCTTCGAAATCACTGCAGATGGTGATTGCAGCCATGAAATTAAAAGACGCTTACTCCTTGGAAGGAAAGCTATGACCAACCTAGGCAGCATATTAAAAAGCAGCGACATTACTTTGCCAACAAAGGTCCATCTAGTGAAGGCTATGGTTTTTCCAGTAGTCATGTATGGATGTGAGAGTTGGACTATAAAGAAAGCTGAGCACAGAATAGTTGATGTTTTTGAACTGTGGTATTGGAGAAGACTCTTGAGGATCCCTTGGACTGCAAGGAGATCCAACCAGTCCACTCTAAAGAAGATCAGTCCTGGGTGTTCATTGGAAGGACTGATATTGAAGCTGAAATTCCAGTACTTTGGACATCTGATGCAGAAAGCTGACTCATTTGAAAAGACCCTGATGCTGGGAAAGGTTGAGGGCAGGAGGAGAAGGGGACGACAGAGGATGAGATGGTTGTACGGCATCACCGATACAATGGACATGGGTTTGGGTGGACTCCAGGAGTTGGTGATGGACAGGGCTGGTGTGCTGTGGTTCATGGGGTTGCAATGAGTCGGACATGACTGAGCAACTGAACTGAGACAGATTATTACAGTTTATTAACCTGTGTGTGTGTGCTCGCTCAGTTGTGTCTGACTCTTTGCTGCTCCATGGATTGATTGTAGTCTGCCAGGCTCATCTGTCCATGGAATTTTCCAGGGAAGAACACTGGAGTGGGTTGCCACTTCCTTCTCCATGGGATGGATCTTCCCCATCCAGGGATTTGACCCAGGTCTCTTGCATCTCCTCGCAGGTGGATTCTTTTACCACTGCACCACCTGGGAAGCCCTATTAACCAATGACATTCATAAAATTTTCACTTTGATTTCCCCATTGAGGATATCTCAGAGATGTTATCTGATACTCTGTTGATCAGTTTCTTCCTCTCTGAGGATGAAGAAAGAATTTCCTCACCTATCTCCTATATGCTGTTACAAAGCTTAAATAAAAATATATCACCCTACAAATGTTAAGTAGAAAGAGTATATACTCTGGACAGAGACAGGCTGAAGCTTTGTAATGTATACAAGGTCCTTCATCTTTCTGAATGTGAATAATCCTATCTAACATAGGAAGACTACAGCCCACTTCTTAAAGTGTGAAGATTAAGTTAATAGAAACAACAGACATTGTTTCTTGTCAAAATCCTCCCCGCCCCCCTTGCTGAACAAGAATGGTGCACGTGTGCTAGGTTGATTCAGTTGTATCAGACACTTTGTGACCCTGTGGACTGTAGCCCGCCAGGCATCTGTCCATTGGATTCTCCAGGCAAGAATACCTGAGTGGGTTGCCAATTCCTTCTCCAGGGGATCTTCCCAACCCAGGGATCGAACTGGCATCTCTTATGTCTCCTGCATTGGCAGGTGGGTTCTTGGCCACTAGTACCAACTGGAAAGCCTGAACAGAATAGTATCTACTTATATCCATTAGGGCCATGTCACTGAAGGTTTGCATTTGATTAAAAAAATCAAAACTGAAACAAGCAATCTTGGAAGTCTAACATAAAAATCAGGCTTTCTGAAGTTAATCGGAATATTAGAGAGTTACTTAAATTTCAGTCAAAGCCACTGGCCAATGAAGAGCCTGGAGAGTCAGACTAGTTAATAGTGGAAGAGAAAAATTTGTCAAAGATGGTGACAGGTGCTTCAGAGGTAAACATGTGAGTGAGAAAGGATGAAGGGAGGGTATTTAGGAAAATTGACCAGTCTTTGAACATGTTTGTAAAAATAATTGATGCTTTTGAGTCGGTTGTGCAGTCATGTGTCATATAATGCCATCAGCAACTTGATTTGTGCTTTTGCCACAATTATAAACCATATTTTGTTTTTTAAAACAAACTGGTTGCTTTTTCTTTTTGTTTTTAGAGTTTTTAGTTTAATTTTGGTGGTATAATTCTAGTCATACCCTTCCTTTTCCTTTTCATTTGCCTATGAAACCATTATTCTCAAATAACAGGGACTTCCTGCTTGTAATCTATGAAAAACTGCTAGTTCAGTACTCGTTTAGTAATCACCCTCAGTCATTAAAACCTTATTGCATTAATTCAGGGAGAATTGGGAATTATATCAGGAGGTAGTGTTAGACAGTGGGCTTTCTGGTGGCTTAGCAGTAAAGAATTCACCTGCCAATGCAGGATACAAGAGTTAGATCCCTGGGTTGGAAAGATTCCCTGGAGGAGGAAACAGCAACCCACTCCATACTCTTGCCTGGGAAATCCCATGGACAGAGGAGCCTGGTGAGCAACAATCCATGGGGTCTCAAAAGAGTTGGATACAACTTAGTGACTAAAAAGCAAATACTAAGGAAATGTATACACACACACACACACACACACACACACAAATACAAATCATTTCTTGCTTTCAAAATACTCTGAGTTGACTTTTTCTTTTCTTTTCAATTTTATCTCCTATCTTAGCCTTCCAGAGGACATTCAAATTGTAAGCCTTTTTAGAAAACCATCAGATTTCCTAATGTTGAAACTCTAGTGAAGTATCTTAAACACTTCATAAAGCATTATCAGATTGGCTAAAAACTTTGGGTTTTCCTGTTAACATCTTACACAAAACCCCAAATGAACTTTTTGGCTAACCCGGTAGTTTTTTGGGTTTTATAATATTTGGCTGGATAACAGTTAGTTTTGAAATTTTATTCTTCCATAAACATTTTTAAAATTTTAAAATAAATATGAATAAAATAAACTTATAATACATTTAAGTGTTATTCTTATGTTGTCTCTTTTAAAGAGGTATCTTTGTAACACATGCTTTAATATCCTGAGGTTTCATATAGCAAAAAAAAAAAGAAAAACAGATACAAGACTTTCTCATTTTATTAGTCTTTCAATAGTCTGACAAATCCCATTTTTATCTGAAGGCATCTTGCCAGTATTTTGTAGACCTTCCTATAGAGGAAATACTTCTATTTTGTTTTCATATTAACTCAGACCATTTGTCAACCTACAGAGCACTTCAGTGATAGGTGCTGTATAAATATTTAAATTATGATAGCTTGATTGCCTTGTAACTTTTCAGAGTTTGCTAACCCTACACTATGGTTAGTATCTGGTTATGAAATAGTTTCCATACTGCTTGGGACACACAGAAGATAAGGAAATTTCAAGCCTGTGAAGTGAAGAGCTTTTCATCACATTGGAAAATATTCTGATGAATGCAGACGGAAATCAGGAAATAAAATGGAGGATGCAGCATGCTATCAATTCCAACTATCAAATGTATAGCTGCAAAGAAAGTGGTTGAAATGTTTGTTCTTGTTTGGATGAGGGCATCGTGGATGATTTGGGTATATTTTTCTCTTTAATATTGTCTCAGTTTTTAACCCTGGGTACTAATTTTATAGTCAGAAAAACAAAACTTTATATAAAGAAACATAGTCATTTGACCTTTCCCCCCAGATATGTTCACAGAGTGCCTCAGTACTGGTCCGTGGACTTGCAGTAATGGAAATAGGAACTCCAGGTGCTTTTATGAATGGTAATGTGTCTCCAGTACTGGGTAAAACATGTTCAGAAGTAAGATCCTCTTGCATTCCCAGTTCTTCACCCAAGTGGCTGGAAAGGCATCAGCTTCTTATAAGACTGGAGGTTCAACTGGTATTTTATCCTGCATTATGAGTCCCTGAAATTATAGATTGGCATACACATCATTTTTGTAACTTGACCTAATAGTATAGTTTTTTGAAAAAATATACATATAGGTGTGCTGAAATACATACACATGTACTGAAACATGCTTCAATTTTATAATGTATTTGGGACCTATTTTCATTTTAAAGGTGGCAGCAAAACTTTAATCATGAATGTGATATGTTGAGATCAATACGAAAATGAGTTGGGTATTTTAAGGAGGAAAAATTCTTTATAAAACATATATAAGGAGAGTATTGGGCCTACCTTGCTGATTATTAGACCAACAAATAAAAATCAACTTTATAATAATTGTTTTTTAAAGTAACAAACACAATTTTTTTCAACTTGAAAGATTTCAGTTTACCAAAGTATTTATTAATACATAGTATGATTTTTGTAATAGTTTATGCATAGCCCATTAATAAAATATAAGCACTTTAATTTTAGAATAGTTTAAAATTTTATCCATAACTCATATGCAGACATATAATAGGTTGTTTCTGTATTTTGCTTTTTCTGCATCTGAGTTACTCTGTGTATAATATTGATTAATATCAGTCTTGCTTGTCAGGATTTGTTGATTATTCTTTGTGTTTCCTTTCTAGGGCTGAGGAACTTTGTGTATTTCCATTTGTTTTTGCTTGTTTAAATAAATGAATAGGAAAAGAAAGCGGTGTGTAATATTTCACAAATTACTTCCACTTCTAGGATTATTAACTGGTTTTCTCATTTGAAGAACTATACATTTCTGTGGAAATAATTTGGAGAATAGCAAACTAGTTTCTGTAACGACCTAAAAAAAAATAGACTGTGGTGTCGCTTGACCCCCTCCAAAAAAGGTTTCCAGAAATAAATGTGAAAGACTCAGGGAACCAGAGATAAATATGAAGAATTAGTTGAACAGAACAAAATAACCTTTACTCAGGCATTGCACCTTCTTTTTCTTGTTTTGTTAAAGCAGAATTAGCAGATTAGCCCTAACTGCTTCTGTTTGAGATGGTTGAGGTAAGGTGGCAGAGATGGGTAGGCGTTTCTCTGCTGAGTGTCTGTGGGTTGGTGGACTCTGGCAGGGCAGAGGCTGGTGGGAGTGTGGAAGAGTGTTGGCACTGGTTTCTGGTTGGCTGGAGTCCATGTCTCAGCCTTGCAGGTCAGAGATGCACTTTTTCCATAGAACCCGAGGTTATCCATTGCTGAGACATACTAATAATAAAACTGTAACTCATCAATCCCAATGTCAGGTGATTAATTTACATTGGGGAATTTAGCTGTAACGAAGAGCAGAGAGCCAGTAGTTACCGGTGAATGCTTCTTGTTCCTAGTGGGAAAGTCACCTTTAGCATGATTATTCCCTAGACTGGGACTGCAGATCTCTGGTTTATGAGAATTCCCCTTGGAAAACTTATACTGTTCGTGCTTTTTATCCTAGAAAGTTTGAAGAATGCCTTAACTCGCTGACGGGGGAGGGGGTGGGGGAATGGGGGTTGGGGAAGGGTTCACTCTTACATCCCCTCCCTGAGCTTTTAATAAAGATATTACATTAACAAATGGTTCCAGTAGCAAGTGATAGATACTTTAAAATACAGAAAGTCCTGGGAACTTTGCCCTCCAGAAAGGTCATAGCTAAATTTATTGCTCAAATGCCATCACCCTCTTCACATGTATTTCTGGTAATATTCTATCTTCCTTTCCTTTCTGACTTCTCCTTTCGATTTACGTTTAACCTTTTTTTCACATGTTTATGTTAATAGGAAGCTTACTCTAATGGTGTTTGGCACAATATGAAATATATCTAAATAAGAAGAAAGTAAGAATGGATCTTTAAAAGAATGTTTTGCTATTTTTCTCCTGTGGGCGTGATGTCCAGAGGGAAGGAGGGAGGAATAGGATAAAGCTTGTTTCGGAGCTGAATGCCAGGTGTGGAGCAATGTTATGTTCTGGAAACAACACGTAGAACAGATAGCCCAGCCTTTGTGTGGGGAGGCGAGGTGAGTGTGGTGGGACCTTTTTAAGAGACAAGACAGATAAGGTTGGGGGTGGGGAAGGAAAAACGAATGTCTTCAGAATTAGGCTGGGAAAGATGGACATTATTTTGTCTGCAGTGAAAGTTGCTGAAGGGGTTTTAGCTGGAGACTAATGTGACGGATTGAACATAATTTTAAAAACAATGGATCAATTCAGTTCCTTAGTCACGTCAGACTCTTTGCAAGCCCCATGGACTGCAGTACGCCAGGCTTCCCTGTCCATCATCAACTCCCGCAGTTTGCTCAAACTCATGTCCATCGAGTTGGTGATGCCGTCCAACCGTCTCACCCTCTGCCCTCCCCTTCTCCTTCTGTCTTCAATCTTTCCCAGCATCAGGGTGTTTTCTAATGGGTCAGTTCTTCGCACCAGGTGGCCAAAGTATGGGAGCTTCAGTAGTGGATCAATTGTAAAAGTCCTGGTTAGAGATATTGTTTTTTATTATTTATTTACTTATATTTTTTTATTTTAATTTTTGGAAGATTTCTTAGGACAGTGGTGGTAGAAAGGAAAGGTGGTTGAAGAGAAAATGAAGAGCTGTAATTGGCAGGATTAGACTGTGACTGGTGGTGGCAGGTGTGAACAGTGAGCATGAAGAGTCTTTAATGTTATAAATCTGAGAAACTGGGAAGACTGTGCTGCTGTTCTTCTTTTTTTAATTTTTATTGGAGTATGGTTGATTTATAATGTTGTGTTTGTTTCAGATGTATAGCAAAGTGAATCAGTTATATATACATATATATATATATATCTCCATTCTTTTTCAATTTCTTTTCTCATATAAGTTATTACAGTTTACTGGGTGGTATTCCCTGTGTTATACAGTTATTAGTTTTTTATTGTGTATATAGTAGTGTGTGTATGTCAGTCCCAATCTCCTAATTTATCTCTTCCCCCTACGTTGCTGCTTTGGTAACCATAAATTTGATTTCGAGATCTCTGAGTCTATTTCTGTTTTGTGAATAAGTTCATTTGTATCTTTTTTAAATTATATTCCACATATAAATGATATCATATGATAGTTATTTTTGCCTGACTTAGTATGATAATCTCTAGGTCAATCGATGTTTCTGCAAATGTCTTATTTCATTTTTTTCAATGGCTGAGTAGTATTCCATTGTATATATGTTCCATAGCTTCTTTTTCACTCTTCTGTTGATGGGCGTTTAGACGTTCACATTGCATCCAGGTCTTGACTGTTGTAAGCAGTGCTGCAATAAACATAGGGGTGCATGTACCCTTTCAGATTATGGTTTTCTTGGGATATATACCCAGAAATGGGATCATATGTTAGCTGTTTTTAAGTTTTTTAAGGAACCTCCATACTGTTCTCCATAGAGACTGTGCTAGTTTACATTCTCACCGACAGTGTAGGAGGGTTCCCTTTTCTCCATACAATCTTCAGCATTTATTGTTTGTAGACTTTTTAATGTTGCCCATTCTGACTGGTATGAGGTGACACCTCATTATAGTTTTGGTTTGCATTTCTCTAATAATCTGTGATGCTGAGCATCTTTTCTTGTGCTTTTTGGCCATCTGTATGTCTTCTCTGAAGAAATGTCTGTTTAGATATTCTGCCCATTTTATGATTGTTTATTTATTTGTTTTTTATATTGAACTGCAGGAAATGTTTGTGTAGTTTGGAGATTAATCCCTTGTTAGTTCTTTGAGACAAAAAGCATCAAAAGAGCAGTTGTTTGTTTTCGGTTCTGAGTGAGGAAGGAATAATGAAGTGTGGCTATGATTTGGACACAGTTATGTGTGTTAATTTTGCATCCTCATATATGCTTGAAGACTCCCGGTTTCATTCATTCACAAAAATGTTAGTATCAGATTTGCTCAACATGTTCTCTTGCTCAGTATGTATGTGCTTCTCAGAAACAGAAGCCTCTTGTGTCCGGGTTACAACTGCAAACACAGAGAGGTTGTAACCTTAGTCATTTTAATCAGCACAAGGCTGTCACCCTATTTCCAATTAGACTATAAACAGGGTCTTCAGTCTCAGAGGGCAGACAACTTTGTAGTCTTGGTACTGATCTTACCAAGGAAAGAGACCAAATAAAGTCAGTACAAACTTAAGCTTCATAGTAACCCTCTGAGAATCTCTGCCGTCATAGTGTGTCATAACCCCAATCAAATTTTAATACTACAAGACAAGATCCCTATCATCAAAACAAGTGAATGCTGGATCATATAACTAATTAAATATCATTTTATCAGTTGAGACAGTCTAGATGGTCTAGAGCAGTTAATCTTATAAAATTATCTGGTTGAGTTTCACTCTGATGTTTTTCTTGGGTTATTCAGATGCTTATAATAGTTTGTCTTTGTATATATAATACTTTGTTGTTGTTCAGTTGTTAAGTCATGGCTGACTCTTTGCGACCTCATGGACTGAAGCACACCGACTAATATTCCTCCACTACCCCATGGAGTTTGTCAAATTGGTGTCCATTGAGTTAGTGATGCTGTCTAACCATCTCATCCTCTGTCACCCCCTTCTCCATTTGCCTCCAGTCTTTCCCAGCATCAAGGTCTTTTCCATTGAGTCGGCTCTTTGCATCAGGTGGCCAAAGTATTGGAGCTTCAGCTTCAACATCAGTCCTTCCAATGAATATTCAGGGTTGATTTCCTTTAGGTTTGACTGATTTGATTGCCTTGTTGTCCAAGGGATTCTCAAGAGCTTCTCCAGCACAACAATTCAAAATCATCAATTCTTCAGTGCTCAGCCTTCTTTGTGGTCCAACTTTCACATCCATAGATAACTTATGGATAAACCATATCTTTGACTATATGGGCCTTTGTTGGCAAAGTGATGCCTTTGCTTTTTAACACACTGTCTGGGTTTATCATAGCTTTCCTTCTAAGGACCAGGTGTCTTTAAATTCCATGGCTACAGTCACTGTCCACAGTGACTTGTATATATTATAGGAGAAGGCAGTGGCAACCCACTCCAGTACTCTTGCCTGGAAAATCCCATGGACGGAGGAGCCTGGTAGGCTGCAGTCCATGGGGTCGCACAGAGTCGGNTTTTTTTTTTTTGATTAGAGGATAATTGCTTTGCAATGTTGTATTTTGCAGTGTGATTTCTATTCTTTGCCCATTTGGTGGAAGTTTCTACTTGATAAAATCTTCATCATGCTCAGTATTCTTCTAAACTTGTCCTTATATTTCATAGTGGATTTTTGGAGGAATTCTTTTGTTTATATATGTGTTCCTTTTCTTAAAAAGCATTCCTGCTGTTACAAGTTTGGAGGGACATTGACGGTAGAGCCAAATTTATGGAATCCCTAACAAATGGTCCTCATTATGCTTTTGCTTAGTCACTACCCTGATGGGGAGCTAAGTTCCGTTTCATACCATTTCCCCTCTCCTTCTTCCTCTGTTTTCCTCTCCTTTGGAGAAGTCCTGAACCTGACACAGTAGTCTGGGGGTTGTGAAAGTGTTAGTCACTCACTTGTGTCCTACTCTTTGCAACCCCAGGGACTATAGCCTGCCAGGCTCCTCTGTCCATAAAATCTGCCAGGCAAGAATACTGGAGTGGGCAGCCATTCCCTTCTCCAGGGGATCTTCCCGACCCAGGGCTCAAAACTGGATCTCCTGCATTGCAGGCAGATTCTTTACCATTAGATGTGGTCTAATTGGAACAAAGCAGAATGTGATTGTCACCTTTTTTGTACCAGAATGATTTATATACTTTTTTTTTTTTTTGCAACACTTGCCTAAGCACCAATCCTAAACCTTAACCATATCAAAATGTGGGTGCAGGAGGAGGCCATATGATTCTTTAGATCTACCCTATATACCACTCCTCTCAATAAGAAGACCCCTTAACAAATACTAAGACCACCCTTGCTTTTTTTGGTCAGTAAAGTAATCTGTATATTTAATTTTTGATCAGCTAAAACTTTGGTGGCCATCACATGAGTTAATACAAAACTCTATTTGTATAGTATCATTTTTTCTTTAAGATTTCTTTTTTTTTAATGTGGACCATTTTTAAAGTCTTTATTAAATTTGTTACAATACTGTTTATGTTTTGGTTTTTTGGCCACAAAGCATTTGGGATCTTAGGTTCCCAACCACAGATCAGACCTGTACCCCCTGTGTTGGAAGGCAAATTCTTAACCACTGGCCACCAGGGAAGTTCCTGCACTGTTCCTGCACTTTGGACCCTTTGTTCTTGCTGGATTCAGATGAAAACAAGAAAAAAGTCAAGATTTCTGCTGTATTAGAAAGAGAAACAAACGCTGTATATAAAACTTGGTCCGATTTTAGAGAATTAAATAGTTTCATTTATATACTTGCTCTTTATTCAAAATAGATCTTTAACTCAATAGAAATCTACAGCAAATTTAATAATATCTAAAGTTCTCCTTGGTACAAAACCATATCTAGAATCATTTGGCTGTAAACCTGAGACTAACACAGCATTGTAAATCAACTATATTCCAATAGAAAAAAAAAAAAAAAGGTTTGTTAACTTTTCTAGCTAAAAAAGCTACAAAAAGAACTAGTACGGCAATATGATGTTTTGTCCATGATTTTGTACATAATACTTAATATTTGTATGAAAACGATTTGACAAATTTATAACTATCCCCCTATGTAAGTCTAAAATGTAGCTGGAAAGGTTGACTAAAGATAGGATACATCAAGTTATGGGTACCTTTGGGAATATTATCCACAAAAGATGGTACTATCAATGGTGAAATGACTTTTCATCCTCGGCGAGCTCTTTGAGATGGCAGAACAATGGCCCTTTGCCTTCAGAAAGGTGTCTCATGATAGGCTTTTTCAAACTCTAACCTGCCCTTGACTCTGATATGTTCTCTCTGGGGAGACCTCCCCACATCCTGAATCAGTGCTGTAGTGAGCAGCAGTTACTGATGTATGTGTCACATCCATCAGGTATGTTGAAGTGAGGAAAAAAAAAAAAGTCTACAAATCACAGCTCTATAAACTTAATCCGAGAAGGGCATGAACCTCATTTGTGGACCAAGTGAGCATTTACTTTCCTGTGCAAAGTTCCTGTTAGAAGAGATTTAAATAAATATAGCTTGGAGGAAGGGCCTCTTTCAGGAGTTTCATTTGACATCAGTGAAATATTCTTGCGGGAGGCAATGTTTGCCTCGATTTTTACAGGTCACTTGATTTTACTTTTGACTTTAATTACTGGTGTTCTAACCTTGAACGGCAGACTACTTCATAATTTTTTTCCCCATAGAGCTATGCTTCATTATTTATTTTCTATATTTCTATAAACTATAGAAAATAATTTGTAACTTATACAAATTATAAAAAATGAGGCAGAGAGTAGCTAGAACACTGAATGTTCTAAAAGGATATCTCTGCCTTAGAGATGGTCTGAATTACTTTTTCATGAGTTGAGATAAATAATAAACCTCTTTTTGCCACTTTGCCATCTGAAATATTTTTAATCTAATTTAGTTAAACATTGATTTGTGTAATATATGAGCTATCAGAAAAGCACTGCTATTAAGTAGAACCCTATAATGTTAATCTCCGAGAAAGAAAACATTATAAAATGTGAATAACGTATACCAGGACTTGAGTCATTTATTTTGCTTACTCTCGGTTTCCAAAGTTTTAAATAGAGTATTGCATTGGTTATCAATGGGGCTAACTCTGCCCCCCAGGGGACATATGGCCAAGTATGTCTGAAGGTATTCTTAGTTGTTGGGACTTTGCGGGTGGGGCTTGGGGGGTACATGTAGTAGGCAGAAGCCAGGAATATTAAACATCCTACAATACACAGGCTCAGACAAAGAATTATCTAACCTAAAACGTAAATAGTGCCCAGATTGGGGGCGGGGAAACTTTAGAGTATTGAGCATTTATTTTTATTAATACTCCATATGAGCAAGTAGATGAAATAAATGGAAATTGAATCATAGTTTTTTATTCTGTATGAAAGTAGCAAGATCTATTGATCTTGGAGGGACTCAAGTAGAGTACAGTGATTAAGATGCCATCTTTGTTATTTGGATTCTAGTATTCACTTAAGCCAGTTGCTAGCTGTCTGACCATAATATGTATAATTAATCCTAAAATGATTAATCCGTCTGAGACTGAATATATTAATTTATAAAATATGGATGATGAAATCTACCTTACAGACTTGCTCTGGTAAATTTTGTTTGTAACCTGGAAGACTACACATTAGTGAATAGTAGCCACTGTTATGTTTAGAATGTAATTTGGGATTGGTAGGATAGTATTGGTATGGTTTTATGGGGAATAACATAGAGAGAGTATCAACAGTGATGATTTTTTTGGAAAGAATCCTAAGGATTTCCCAATAATTTAATGAAGCAGTGTAGTCTTTAAACATGTTAATCTCTGTCTATATATCTCTATGTGTGTCTGAAAAGCTAGGAAGCAATACTTGACCACCTGAAAGATCTATAATAGTGCAGTCTTCAAGACAGGAAATGGACATCTAAAAATGCCAAATTCTTAACACACGTCACCAGTGGGATGTGTTGAAAAGAAGAAACGATCTTTTCTCTCTTTTTTAAAATTATATTCTTCTATGTTGATTATTTTTTTCTAAAATCATTTTTTTATAATTAAGAAAATAAGCATTGCAAACATTACAACAAAATTCTCAGACTTTCCCAATATAAACGTTGAAAAATGTGATAGTTGTTAAAAAATGTTCCTCTTGTATGTAGAGTTTCCCTTTCTGCTGATTTATCTCCATTAGTTGGTTTTCCTCTGTAGTCACCTTTCTAAAAGTGGTGAAGCTGTAGGACCCATTAAAATTTCACTGGCGTGATAAAGCTGGTCATATTGATGCCTTTATCTTCTGTTTTGGCATGTGGTGCTGTCCGTGAAGCCAGTGAAATTTGGTCTGGGTGGTGAGTAAAAAAGAGGACAGGGGAATTTATAACTTCTATCTCCAAAGCCAGAGTGTTTTCCTTGCCTGGGTACTCTTTAGCAGTTTATTAAGGACTTGAGTAAAAACACAGGAAGCATATTTATTAAATTTCCAGTTGTCTGAAACTGGAAGGTATGGATCCAAGTTTAGATGACTGGATATAAATTTCACACTGTGCTTGATTGAGACAGTGGGCAAAAAAATAAGAATATTAAATTTGACAGGAAAAAGTATAAGTGCCTATAAATTTGACTTTAGAAAAAATTTTAAAATTTTGTAATGAGAGATTTTAGACCATTATCTAATTCCTGTTTGAAGAAAGAAGAAATACTAAGGGTTGGGTGGGTCTCAGTTCAGAGAGCTGTCTGCCTCTTTTGAGCTCTCTTGTAAGATACGGTTTTTTAAGAAAATATATTTATTTTTAATTGGAGGATAATTACAGTGTTGTGTCGGTCTCTGCCGTACATCAACATGAATCAGCCATAGGTGTACCTATGTCCCCTCCCTCTTGAACCTTCCTTCTATTCTAGAATTCTACTTCTGTATTTTTAGAATTTTGACCAATTCTGCTTGCTGTAGTTTAAGAGGAATATTGACCGGCTAGTGTTAAAGAACACACCTGCCAATGCAGGAGACATAAAAGATGTGGGTTCGATGACCCCTGGGTCAGGAAGATCCCCTGGAGTAGGGCATGGCAACCCACTCCCATATTCTTGCCTGGAGAATCCCATGGACAGAGGAGCCAGGTGGGCTACAGTCCATGGTGTCTCAGAGTTGGACACTACTGAAATGACTTAGCATGCACACACATAAAATGTTCAGGAAGCCTAGAATTAGTCAGATCCCTGCTCTGCCATATATTAGCTGTCTAGCTTTGGGTAAATTATGTTTAATCTCTAAAGTTTAGGTGTTGTTAGATGAAAATAAAAAAATAATAAAGCTACCCCATAAAGGTATTTTAGGAATTGGCTGAGACAGTAATTGCATCTTCATTATTTATTTTAAAGATAGCCTATAAGCTATATTGATTAATTCAAAATTATTAAAATAGGCAAGTTCATCAAAAGGACAACAGTTAATTATCTTAAATACCAACAAAACTAATTTTAACAATTGTGAAAAGATGAGGTTGCAAATGAATGATAGTAAAGGAAGGTTGTTCACAAGAGTACTGATTAAATACAGGGAGGTTTAGAACAGGTAGAGGACTTGGTAAATACTTATTAAACTTAAATCGATTCTTTAATTCATTCTGTTGAAGCTTGCTAATATCCATTTGTCTGTGAAAAGGTCCATTTTTTTCAAGAGTGCCAGCCATCTCTATCTAAGAACATTTTCTTTTTTTATACAGAGCAGAAACTCTGACCTTTATTTTTACACGAGTGATTACTAAGGCTAACTCAACTTAGGAGGAAGTAGGAAAATACCTGTAGCCTATGGTAAAGAAAGAGGAGGGGAGGCTGGGAGGAGAAACTTAGTATTATCCTGGAGGAGATACAAAAGAGGCCCACAGGCTCCTCTGAACAAGGAACTTTCTAGGCAAGACTGCTGGAGTAGGCTGCCATTTCCTACTCTAGGGGATCCTCCTGACCCAGGGATCGAACCACATCTCCTGCATTAGTAGACAAATTCTTTACCCTGCCAATGCTGTTCTGAAAATCTGTACTGCACGTCAGAGTTCTAAGAAGCCTCATGTTTTTTGTAAAAAGAGAAAGGGGGTCGTTGAAAGAACTGTATTTACTCTAGGTTTCTCTGCATTCCTTAAAATGATGTAGATTCCTAATAAAAGCCTTTTCTTTTAGTAGTCTTCATTCCAGTCTGTGTGAGAAGAGTGCTTCTTGAATGCATAAATTAAGGGAATGGATATGGAAATAGGGACAAGTTGATTCAGCATAAATGATTGGACATATTATTCTGGAGCCCAAACTTTTCCTTATTCATTCCTAGATCTCCAATATCTCTAAGAAGTTTCAGTACTAGCTGCTGCTGCTGCTGCTGCTAAGTCGCTTCAGTCATGTCCGACTCTGTGCGACCCCATAGACGGCAGCCCACCAGGCTCCCCCGTCCCTGGGATTCTCCACTCGAGAACACTGGAGTGGGTTGCCATTTCCTTCTCCAATGCCTGAAAGTGAAAAGTGAAAGTGAAGTCGCTCAGTCGCACTAGAGGAAGATTTTTAAAAAAAAATTGTAGTGGCATAGACATAACACTAATGTAACAATTCAGCATTCATAATTGTGCAGTTCAGTGGCATTAAGTATATTCATGTTGTTGAGCAAGGATCTCCAGACTTCTTCCATCTTCCCAAACCAAAACTCTGTACCCATTCAATAACTCTTCCCTGTTTCGATCTCACTGTAGCCTCTGGCAACTACCATTCTTCTTTCTGTGTCTGTGAATTGTCTACTCAAGGTATGTCATATATAAGTGGAGTCATAGAGTATAGATGAGGCAGGGGGGTTTGGATTGGCTTATCTCACTTATCATGTCATCCTCAGTATTCATCTAACATGGTCGCATGTGTCAGAATTTTGTTCTTTAAGGCTGAATAATATTGTATGTGTAGATCACATTTGTTTATCCATTTTTGAATAACTAGATTACTTCCATTTTGGGGCCGTTATGAATAAGACTGCTATGAACATGGATGTACAAATGTAAAGATTTTCATGTTGCTTAAAAAATGGCAGTCACATAAACCTTTTATGTAAAACCATCAAGCTGACAACGGATTCATAGCAAGTGTGGGTGACTTAACTGCATTTGTTTAACTGGGACACTTTTCCTAAGCTGATCCTAACCCATCACCTCCTCATGGAAAGGTGAAAGATTATAGGAAGAGAATAAAATGCACACATGGGAATTTTAGCACATTAATTAGAAACTATAAACTTGGGGTTAAAAATCGAAATTTTATTGCTTGGCTGGTTGTTACATGTAGGATTCAGACATTTTAATAGTTGATTCAAAAAGCTTAAAAATACTACTGATTTTAGTTGTTTTCTACTTGAGAAGCAAAGAAACCTATATGTTAACTAATAAAACTATGGGCAGAAATAACACATGCTTCAAGAGCATTCAGTGCTTCTATTTTCTCTGTTGTTTTTTTTTTTTCCTCCCAACAAGGAGGAGGTAAATTAAAATTAAAATGTTTCATCTGTAAAACCAGTATGCTAGTATTCTGAGTTCATAAGTAATGTAAAGATGGCTTCACCATATTTGGCAGACCTTTTACAAATATTCTTTGAAGACTACTTTAAACACTCAATGGTGTATCATCTTAATTTTCAGTCTTGTCATTCCAAATGAGGCAAATTAAAAAATAATAATTGAACTAGAGGGAATTGCATGTGCATTTCTCTAGTTTAAAAGCTTTGTCAGAATCCTCCATTTGTATTGTCTGTACAGTTCTCCCTGAGTCCCTTCACATTCATGGCTATTTTGAGACATCCATTAGTAGATGCTTTAAAAAAAAATTTTTATTTTGTTTTTGGCTGTGCTGGGTTGGGTCTTCACTGCTGAACACCTACTTTATCTAGTGGCAGCAAGAGGGGGTTACTCTGTGGTTGCTGTGCATGGGCTTCTCACTGCAGTGATAGCTGGTCTTGTTGCAGAGCACAGGCTCTAGAATGTGTCTGCGTCAGTAGTTGCAGCACTGCTGAGCAGGCTCAGTAGTGGTGGTTCAAGGGCTCAGTTGCTCCACGGCATCTGTGGCATGTGGGCTCCTCCCAGACTAAGAATCGAACTGGTATCCCCTGCATTACTTGGATTCTTAACAACTGGGCCACCAGCAAAACCCTAGTAGATACTTTGAATTCCTCTGTCCCAAACACAAATGAAATCAGGAGAAGGGCTGCAGGTATCATTTTACCTTCTGAAGGGCTGTTTCTGTGTTCTGGCATGTCTGCCTGAACTCTGTGATTAAAATAAGAAGTTGGTACCTGGAGCCAGGGTGATACTGGAGAGTGTCTCCCGCTATCTGAAAAGGGACAGCCAGATAGATACTCATGAACATGGAGGAGGGTAGCTGAGCTCTGGTGTAAAAGTTCATTGACTCTTTGACACTGTTAATATCTTAATCCACATGTTTGTTTCTTTTACTGGTTTGCTCTTTTCCCTATTGTTAATTCCCTTCCCAATATGCTAAACATTTTGCAGATACCACAACTCATTTTCCTTACAGCATTAGAGATAACATATTGTTGTTCCTGTCTGAAGCTTGTGGAGGTTAAGTAACTTACCCAAGATTTTATTGTTTATCAGATACAGAGCCTGGTCTTACATCCAGGTCTGTCTGGCTCGGAAGGCTTCCTGTTTCCATTGCACTAGCCAGCAAAGGCATCACCGGAATTTCCAGGATATAACTTTCTTCAAAGTGATAGTCATTATGTCCAGCCCTTCCTTTCCTTTAATACTCTGGCTATCCTAGTTTATAGGCACATCATACTTGAATGGACTATTGTGGGAGCTTCTAAACTGATCTTCCCACCCCTTGCTTTCTGAATATTAATTCACCCCTTGCACTATTGCACTGTCTTCCTGATGGTCAAGTTGTTTTTTTGAATGCTACTATTAATATAAAATCATGTTAACCCTTTGATAACAAACAGTTTGTAATTCTTAGTTGCCTTTCAAATAAAATGAACACCTCTTAACTTAGGTTTTATGACCTCCTCTCATCTGCCCTTCCTCCTTTTCAGCCTTTTCAAACTGCTGGCTTCCTTTGTCACTCAATTTTCTAACTAATTTGAATTATTTTATTGCTTAGTTGCTAAGTCATGTCTGACTCCTTGTGACCCCATGGAGTGCAGCATGCCGGGCTTCCCTGTCCTTCACTATCTTCTGGAGTGTGCAAAAACTCATGTCCATTGAGTCGGTGATGCCATTCAACCATCTCATTCTCTGTTGCCTGCTTCTTCTTCTGCCCTCAGTCTTTCTCAGCATCTGTTGCCTGCTTATTCTTCTGCCCTCAGTCTTTTTCAACATCAGGGTCTTTTGCAGCGAATTGGGTCTTTGCATCAGATGGCTAAACTATTAGAGATTCAGCTTCAGCATCAGTCCATATCCAATGAATATTTAGGGTTGATTTCCTTTAAAATTGATTGGTTTTATTCCCTTGCTGTCCAAGGGACTCTCAGGCATCTTTTCCAATGCCACGAATTGCTTGTAGTATGAGCTTATGTAATCTTACACTCCCCTCCCTCTCTTTCTCTCTCCCACTCTCTCTTCCTGTAGGTAGGCAGATCTCTATTTTTTCTAAGCAAGCAATGATTTCATGGATGGAGGATCTCTACATTTTTATTTCCATTCCTGTTATCACAAAATGCCCATCTCTCTAACCTGATCTCCAATGAATATAAATAAAAAGTTTTCCTATCTTATATCTGCTTCAGTGATATATTTTCTCATCATCCTGGTTGGAAGAATTTTTCTCCTGGAATCTCCATAGCACTTTCTAATGGCACTTATATTTTCCACCTTGGATTGTAAATATTTTTATAAGTGAGATTGGGGTCCTTGGCATGAGGGGAGGGTCTGGGTATAATTGAGTCCACTTGTCCTTTGTGTCACATTGCTTATCGTAGATCCATGGAAATGGCCAACAAATGAATCAGTATCATAACTTATGTGTATATAGTGCTTGGAAACTTATAGAAGTGTACATTTTTCTTATTTGACAATGATAGGGTGGAATGTGGTGGTTATCTGCATGTTATGGATAAAATTTGGAAGTTTATAGAGATAGGCTCAGGAAATATCTCTGGCATTTTGTGCCAGTTCTGGTCTTGGGAGTGGGGCAAGATGGGACCCCAAGTTAAGCAGGTTGGAGCTAACATGACCTCCAGGGCAACTGAATTCAGGGATTCTGGACACTGTTTATGCCTTGGACACACCTTCAGGAAATTTAAGATAAGTTATTTACTAAGCAAGCTCCACCCCCAAAGATTCTCATCTGATCATCTGAGATGGTACCTAGACATTGGTATTTTTACTTTTTAGTGTGGTGATTTTGAAAAAAAAATTATCATTCCAAATATATGGAAGAAATTGATAATAGAGATTTATAAGTTCTATTATAAACACATTAAAATCTTTGGACCCAGTCACTCCAAATTAGGCTTTTTTTTTTTTTTTAACTGTAATGGGCATTCCATTTTTTCTTTATTTCTGCAGTTTTATAAAAATGAAGTAGTTTCTTTTTTATTGAAATATAGTTGATTGACAATATTGTGTTTCAGATGTACAGCAAAAAGTGATTCAGTTACATACATATAGATATTAAAGATTATATTCTATTATTGGTTATTACAAGATATTGAATACAGTCCCCCATGCTATACAATAAATCCTTGTTGCTCATCTATTTTATGTACAGTGTGTGTGTACAGTAGTTTGTATCTATTAATCCCATACTCCTAATCTGTTCCACCTTTATCTCCGCTTTGGTAACCATAACTTTGTTTTCTACGTCTGCAGGTCTGTTTCTGTTTTGTGTGTAGGCTCATTTGTACTACTTTGAGATTTCACATGTTAGTGATATCTTATAGTATTTGCCTTTCTCTGAGTTCACTAAGTACAATATTCTTTAGGTCCAGCCATGTTGCTGCAAGTGGCAATTCATTCTTTTTCATGACTGAGTAGTATTCCTGTGTGTATATATTTGTATATACCACACATTCTTAAATCAATGGTCTTTGATGGACTTTTGGGTCATTTCCATGTCTTGTCTGTCGTAAATAGTGCTGATATGAACATTGAGGTGTATGAATCCTTTTGAACTAGAGATTTTGCTTTTTTATTTTATTTTTTGGAAATAAAAGTTAGGTGCTTTCAGATGCTACTTTGAAAAAAATAGATCTATATCCTAGTCTTAAGAGTATAACTCAGAGGCACAGATTTATGTTGATATAATTCTTAACTCTGAGGTACAAGAGTTAAATACTTTATCCGGTGATACTCTGGGTTAGCACACATTTTAGAGAAATGCAAGCTTGGGTGCCCATATATATTATACTTAAAACTCCAAAAACAAACAAAAAATGTTTTATAAATGAGCATTATGTATTGGAAGAAGGTTATGTAGAAATAGTGAAATAACATATAACTCCTACTCATTGTACAGTAATGTCTTATTTTTCTCTCTTCTTAAAGAATGCCATCTCATAGATTTTTATTGTTGCTGTAAATTGGGAACCAAATTTATTTATTTCATCTTCATAGTGTGTGGGTGTGTACCTAGCACACACTGACTTTAATTAAAATTTTTCTTGCAAGCTCAAGGTCTTCATTATTCACTTGAATTATTTTAAAATGCAGCAATACAATAACATCTTCAGAGACCATTAAAATGCTTATAAAGATATTTTCTCAATACTGAATGGCTTAAACTTCCATGCTTCCATATTGTTATATGCACCTCTTTAAACTTTTATTCCCTCCCTCTGAGGTATTTCTCCTAAGTGCTTAGCAGATATCTGATTCTGCTGCAAGGAAGATTGTAAGTTTGCAGACAGAGCACTTAACCACTCTTGTTAACTTGATGGCCTTGTTTATCCACTGTTGCATTCAGTGAGCTCTAGATGGTGGCCTGAGGGTGACCATATATTTTTCCCTTGTAGAACAGAGTTTAGTGTTTGTGCCCACAGTTGTATTTACCATTCAAGAGCCTTGTCTCCATTATAGCTGGATTTACAACTGTGTTTTGAGTGAGTTTGTTGGTGTTGCTTGCTGAAGGAAATGAAGACACTTAACATCAGAAGGCTCAAAATGATAATTCTGTGATAAAGAAGGAAATTAGAAGTATGACAACCTAAATTTTGTCTGTTTTTTTAAATAACATCAAAAAATAATATCGCTTGTTTTTATCTCAAGGCTATTTCAGGTCTGACCTTTACATAACAAAAAAAGGTAAGGATGATCAACTCTAATAAATTTTTGTTTACATTTATTGGAGAATCGGGAATTTAATTTAATTTCATACATGTACATGTGGGCTTGTGTCTCAGATAGTAAAGAATCTGCCTGAAAAGCAGGAGACCTGGGTTCAATCCCTAGGTTGGGAAGATGCCCGAGAGAAGGTATGGCAATCCACTCCAGTATTCTTGCATGGAGAATTCCATGGACAGCGGAGCCTGATGGGCTACAGTTCATGGGGTCACAAAGAGTCACATGTGACTGAGCGACTAACATATAATATAAACATATATTTATATGTAACTATTTAAGGTTATCTATTAATATTTCAAGAGAGACATTGTATATGTGGTTCAGTTCAGTTCAGTCGCTCAGTTGTGTCCGACTCTTTGCGACCCCATAAATCACAGCACCCCAGGCCTCCCTGTCCATCACCAATTCCCGGAGTTCACTCAGACTCACGTCCATTGAGTCTGATGCCATTCAGCCATCTCATCCTCTGTCGATCCTTCTCCTCCTGCCCACAATCCCTCCCATCATCAGAGTCTTTTCCAATGAATCAACTCTTCACATGCGGTGTCCAAAGTACTGGAGTTTAAGCTTTAGCATCATTCCCTCCAAAGAAATCCCAGGGCTGATCTCCTCCAGAATGGACTGGTTGAATCTCCTTGCAGTCCAAGGGACTCTCAAGAGTCTTCTCCAACACCACAGTTCAAAAGCATCAATTCTTCAGCGCTCAGCTTTCTTCACAGTCCAACTCTCACATCCATACATGACGACTGGAAAAACCATAGCCTTGACTAGATGGACCCTGGTTGGCAAAGTAATGTCTCTGCTTTTGAATATGCTATCTAAGTTGGTCATAACTTTTCTTCCAAGGAGTAAGCGTCTTTTAATTTCATGGCTGCAGTCACCATCTGCAGTGATTTTGTAGCCGCAAAAAATAAAGTCTGACGCTGTTTCCACTGTTTCTCCATCTATTTCCCATGAAATGATGGGACCGGATGCGATGATCTTCGTTTTCTGAATGTTGAGCTTTAAGCCAACTTTTTCACTCCTCTCTTTCACTTTCATCAAGAGGCTCTTTAGTTCTTCTTCACTTTCTGCCATAAGGATGGTGTTATCTGCATATCTGAGGTTATTGATATTTCTCCCGGCAATCTTGAATCCAACTTGTGTTTCTTCCAGCCTAGCCTTTCTCATGATGTACTCTGCATAGAAGTTAAATAAGCAGGGTGACAATATACAACCTTGATGTACTCCTTTTCCTATTTGGAACCAGTCTGTTGTTCCACGTCCAGTTCTAACTGTTGCTTCCTGACCTGCATATAGGTTTCTCAAGAGGCAGGTCAGGTGGTCTGGTATTCCCATCTCTCTCAGAATTTTCCAGTTTATTGTGATCCACACGGTCAAAGGCTTTGGCATAGTCAATAAAGCAGAAGTAGATGTTTTTCTGGAACTCTCTTGCTTTTTCTGTGATCCATCGGATGTTGGCAATTTGATCTCTGGTTCCTCTGCCTTTTCTAAAACCAGCTTGAACATCTTGAAGTTCACAGTTCACATATTGCTGAAGCCTGGCATGGAGAATTTTGAGCATTACTTTACTAGCGTGTGAGATGGGTACAATTGTGCAGTAGTTTGAGCATTCTTTGGCATTGTCTTTCTTTGGGATTGGAATGGAAACTGAATTTTTCCAGTACTGTGGCCACTGCAGAGTTTTCCAAGTTTGCTGGCATATTGAGTGCAGCACTTTCACAGCATCATCTTCCAGGATTTGAAATAGCTCTACTGGAATTCCATTACCTCCACTAGCTTTGTTCATAGTGATGCTTGGCCCACTTGACTTCACATTCCAGGATGTCTGGCTCTAGGTGAGTGATCACACCATCATGCTTATCTGGGTCATGAAGATCTTTTTTGTACAGTTCTTCTGTGTATTCTTGTCACCTCTTCTTAATATCTTCTGCTTCTCTTAGGTCCATACCATTTCTATCCTTTTTTGTGCCCATCTTTGTATGAAATTTTCCCTTGGTATCTCTCATTTTCTTGAGGAGATCACTAGTTTTTCTCATTCAGTTGTTTTCCTCTATTTCTTTGCACTGATCGCTGGGGAAGGCTTTCTTATCTTTTCTTGCTATTCTTTGGAACTCTGCATTCAGATGCTTATATCTTTCCTTTTCTCCTTGGCTTTTCACCTCTCTTCTTTTCACAGCTATTTGTAAGACCTCCCCAGACAGCCATTTTGCTTTTTTGCATTTCTTTTCCATGGGGATGGTCTTGATCCCTGTCTCCTGTACAATGTCACCAACCTCCGTCCATAGTTCATCAGGCACTCTATCTATCAGATCTAGTCCCTTAAATCTATTTCACACTTCTACTGTATAATCATAAGGGATTTGATTTAGGTCATACCTGAATGGTCTAGTGGTTTTCCCTACTTTCTTCAATTTAAGTCTGAGTTTGGCAATAAGGATTTCATGATCTGAGCCACAGTCAACTCCTGGTCTTGTTTTTGTTGACTCTATAGAGCTTCTCCATCTTTGGCTGCAAAGAATATAATCATCTGATTTCAGTGTTGACTGTCTGGTGATGTCCGTGTGTAGAGTCTTCTCTCGTGTTATTGGAAGAGGTGTTTGCTATGACCAGTGCATTTTCTTGGCAAAACTCTATTAGTCTTTGCCCTGCTTCATTTCACATTCCAAGGCCAAATTTGCCTGTTACTCCAGGTGTTTCTTGACTTCCTACTTTTGCATTCCAGTCTCCTATAATGAAAGGACATCTTTTTTTTTGGTGTTAGTTCAAAAATAAAAGGTCTTGTATGTCTTCATAGAGTGACTTCACTTTCATGCATTGGAGAAGGAAATGGCAACCCATTCCAGTGTTCTTGCTTGGAGAATCCCAGGGACGGGGGAGCCTAGTGGGCTGCTGTCTATGGGGTTGCACAGAGTTGGACACGACTGAAGGGACACAGCAGCAGCAGCAGCAGGTCTTCATCGAACTGTTCAACTTCATGTGTATTGTGGTAGGCACTCTAATTTCTTAATTTTCTAACTCTGAAACTTAATAATTTAGTCAAAGTTCAATATTTAGCTTTCTCCTTGAACTCCCTAATGAATCATTTCCTTTGAAAGACTTTTCCTGGAATTCCTCTTTTTGGCAGGTAGGTTTGCATACCTAACATGACATCATTTGACTGGATTCTTGAAAAAAATAATTTAAGAGACAAAAAAATGTAGGGTTGCTTTTGAGCGTTCTAGGTAGAATTTGAGGAGAAAGTAAAATAGAGAAATCATTCCTAGTAGGAATATGTGTTATTTTCTTAAACACCATTGATAATTGAGTAACATTTTTTGTTTCTTTAATAAGTTCATTTGGATTATTACTTTGTTTCAGAAGGGAAGTATTTCCCTCTGTCTTTGCTGCTGCTGCTGCTAAGTTGCTTCAGTGGTGTCCAACTCTGTGCAACCCCATAGACGGCAGCCCACCAGGCTCTGCTGTCCCTGGGATTCTCCAGGCAAGAACACTGGAGTGGGTTGCCGTTTCCTTCTCCAATGGATGAGAGTGAAAAGTGAAAGTGAAGTCACAGTTGTGTCCAACTCTTCGTGACCCCAGGACTGCAGCCTGCCAGGCTCTGCCATCCATGGGATATTCAAGTCTGGAGTGGGTTGCCATTTCCTTCTCTGCCCACTCTCTTTTACTGAGTTACATTTCAGCAAAAGCGACTTCATTATAATTCTGGAGCTTCATCCTGCTTAAAACGTTGAATTCTGGACTTAATAAAATCACACTTATGTAGGAAGCCATATACTTGTAGGTATAGAAAAGGAAGGAAACAACTTGTGTAACTTCCAAGTTAAAAGTACAATACTGTAGGTTCCTTGACGTCCATCTTTGTTACAGTGTTTTAGATGATTCCATTACATGAGGGCCTACTTCTGGGGACTATTTGTGTGTACTGTTATGAATGTCCACCTCGTTTCCTGGGAGCCCACCAGCTTCCTTCCCACTTTTATCCTCTGCCAGTCCTCCAGATGACCTGATTTCTCACCTGCACTTACTGAAAGCCCATTCATCCTTCATGCCCTATTTCCAGACCCACCTCTTTCACAAAGCCTTCTGAACTTATGCAGCTCCTTCTCATTGACTTAAACTCCTCTTCCTAGTCCCTTACAGTCAAACATTTCCTCACTCTGTTGTGTGGTCTTATTTCTCTGTCCTCTTCATAGACATCCTATCTTAAGCATCTTCTCTGCCTTCTCTGCTTTGGGGCTTGGAGTCAATCATCAGGTTTAATTCTGAGCCCTAGATTTTCAGAGCTATTCTTAAAATGCGCTATTATGTTCTACTTTTTAACATTTCTCTATCTCTGAATTAGGATGGTCTTCCATCCTCTGGAAGCCATACTTGTTTGGCATGACCCTGTTATCTTGACTGTACTGATTGGGCTCAAGCCAGGCAATGAACCTCTGATTCAATAATTTGGTTTTGGGGCCAAATGTGAGTTAAGTCAGTCTTTTTCCAAATGAAAAAAACTCCTTTCCAAAACCCATAAGGACTAAGGATCTCAGAAGAGTCCATTTCCAGAAAGGATGAAACAGATACAGAGACGGGGCGGGTTAGGGGCGTAAAGAGAGGAACCTGAAGCTCCTTGGGGCTTCCCTGACTCTAGTTCTCCTCCTTCCCTGAGGCTGGATTGTGTTTTTACCCACACCAGTCTATGAATAACCCTGCCCTAAGCTATATTGAGTTCATTTCTGTTATTGCAACTACTTTTCATCAAAAGACAATGTTCATTGTAAGACCATCCTAATTCAGAGATAGAAAAATGTTAAAAAGTAGAACATAACAGCACATTTTAAGAAAAGCTCTGAAAATCTAGGGCTCAGAATTAAACCTGATAATTGACTCCAAGCCCCTCCCTCACCCCTGGGCAACATGGTGACACTAAAACCCAGCATATTTCCTGTTCTGTCCACAGAGGCTTATCTGTTGTCTCCAGCTGTCTGTGAAGCATTTTTACTTAGATGTTCCTATCAAACATGTTTGACAATTGATTCCCTTTCCTTCTGTCAGGATAGATCCCCTTATTTTATTTCAGTTTTTTCTCCCTCTTCTAAGTCAGTGATCTAAGAGTCATTCAGAATTCTCTCCCGTCCCTTAATCTGACCCCAAATTTTGGAATTTCCTTTTCTTTTAATTATTTCTTTAAATTGTATAACACACAAAACATAAAATTTTACTACCTTGACCATTTTTAAATGTATGGCTTAATGATATTAAATGTGTTCACAGTGTTGGGCAACCACCACCAGTCCAATCTGCAGAACTTTTTTTTATTTGAAAAACTGAAACTGTACCCATTAAGCAATAAGCCCTTGCCTTCTCCTCCCCTAGTCCCTGTAACCATGATCTGTAATAATTGCTGGGTCTATGAATTTGACTACCCTAGATATCTCATATAAGTGGAATCATACAGTGTTTGCCTTTTTGTTACTGGCTTATTTCATTTAGCATGATGTCCTCATAGTTCATTCATCCATGTTGCAGCATGTATCAGAAATTTGGCATTTCTTTTGCTGACATTATATTTTGATTTAATCTTTTTCTTTCTTCTTTCCTCTTTGACAGTATTTGAAGACAAAGATAAAAAGTCTTTATCACTTTGCAGTTGAGTTCCTGACATGATGCCTTAACAAATCTCTGGTGATCCTCTGCTTGCTTACAGCCATCATCTGTGATATCAGAGTCATCTTTACAAACATGGCTTTTGTCTGGTTTTGACCACAGGATTACCATGAATGGAGTCACATGGATGGTTGCTACAACCCAGAGGTCCTAAATAGCCCCTTCTTGCAAAAAGCCTTACACGTTTCCTCCTGATACTCCTCATCCATTCTAGCCCCTTCTTAATTTTTGAGTTCTTCCTGATCTGGTCAGATTCTGTGCTTTTAATGATCTCATTACCCCATGCTTTAATTTATGTACCACCATTATTCGCCAAGGACCTTCATTTCCATCAGGGAGTCATTTAACTTTCTCTGCAGAATTCAGTGTTTATATTTGTCTCTTCTTTTTTGCCTTTAATTCCTGTCAGATGAAAATTTCAGTTTACTTTCATGACCTGTCCAAATACCATATACTCTGTTATAGCTCCCCCTTCTTCATGAAAACTTCACAACTGCCCTAGCCCTGTTTATAATTCATTTAGTTATAGGCTTATGCTTGCACACATTTACTATAGATTGTGTTGTACCAGTTAGTAGTTTGCTAACTAGATTTCAGTTTTTTGAAGCTTGATGCTTGTTTTTCCTAGCTTCACGTTAGCAACCAGAGTGGAAACATCCATTAAGTGGGCAATAAATATTTGTTGTGTTAGTGGCATTTTCATAATAGTGCAGTAACAGAATACATTATAGGCACTCTATAAAAGCTTTCATTTTCTATTTCACTGTTGTTTCAAAACCACCCACACTTAATTTACTTGCAAGTACTTTTAAGTGTGGAAACATTTAAGACAATAATTAGTGTTCTTTTTTCTCCCCTGAGAAACCCACAAGGGAATCATTTGATTTAATCTATGTTTAGCCCGCGTTGTTTCAAAATGAGAAGCGTTTGACATATCTGCAGGTGATTTATCATTAGATACATATCCAAGAAAGGGAAAAACAAACAAAACCCCACCTGAACTCTGATGTTGGCACTAGGATATTGACTGTAAATGCTATTAGAGCTTAGACTTTCTTTGTAGATAAATGGGGTGTTGTGTAAAGAATCTTGTTTAGTTCTAGTTTGTTTGTTTATTTTGGACTGCTCTGTCTTCCTGAGCTCTTCTAGTCCTTTTCTGAAGCTTAAACTTAAGGGCATTGTTCAGTAAGGAGGAGTGTTACCCATCTTTTTCCTCCAAAGAGTGAGATTTATCACTTTGGCCTTCATTTCCCTTCTTTTTGTTAATATTAAACAACATCATACTAGCTGTAAAGATCAAATACTGTAATAGAGTTAGGGAGTACATTTTTAAAATCTGTAGGCATATAGCTCTTTTTGTGTATGTGGCATCAAGCAGATATGGCACAGTTCAGTTCATTAATAATGCATTGACTCACAGGTTACATCTTGTGCTAAGAATAAAGATGATCAAGTAACACCATGTTGCCCTTATGGATTTTATAGTCTGAAGTGAAGTGAAAGTTGCTCAGTTGTGTCTGACTCTTTGAGACGTCATGGTCTGTAGTCAACCAGGCTCCTCTGTCCATGGGATTCTCCAGGCAAGAATACTGGAATGGGTCACCATTCCCTTCCCCAGGGGATCTTCCCAACCCAGGGATCAAACACAGGTCTCCAGGCTTGCAGGAGGATTCTTTACCATCTGAGCCACCAGGGAAGTAATTACAAGTATGTGAATGTGATTAAAGGTATGTAGAATACTGATTGCTGTGCGAGAGAACAGCAAGGGAATTATATCTTGTGTATGGGGTTGGTGGAATCTTTGAGAAAGTGTCCTTTAGTATGTATACAGTAAGTTCCCTACATAGGAATCTTCAAGTTCAAACGTGCCCAGCTGGTGTACTCTACTACTGTACTTTTCAAGGTATTGTACTGTGAGATTAAAAATGTTTTCTTTATTTTTTGTGTTTGTTTTTTATGTATTATTTGTATGAAAAGCACTATAAACCTATTACAGAACAGTACTATATAGCTGTGTTAGTTGGGTACCTTAGCTAACTTTGTTGGACTTACAAATTGCACTTAAAAATGTACTCTTGGAATGGAGCTCATTCCAAGAGTTTCCTTGGGGATTATTTTATGTAGGGTATTCAGTTCAGTCGCTCAGTCATGTCCGACTCTTTGCAACCACATGAGCCATAGCATGCCAGGCCTCCCTGTCCATCACGAACTCCCAGAGTCCACCCAAACCCATGTCCATTGAGTCGATGATGCCATTCAACTATCTTATCCTCTGTCATCCCCTTCTCCTCCTGCCCTCAATCTTTCCCAGCATCAGGGTCTTTTCCAATGAGTCAGTGCTTCCTGCCTTTGATTCATTTATCAATTTCTTTGTTTTTTGAAGTAGGGATCACTGATATTTGACTGCATGGGGACAATACCCCAAGCTCCCTATGCTGAATGGTCAACTATATGCACATAAAACTACATTTCTATGATACTGAGTAAGGGTTCAGAAAATAATTGGGATGTGTGCTGCAGATGAGACACTAAAATTGGACTAGGGAAGAGATTTTGGAATCATCTTTCTAAAGATGGCCAGTAAGGCCACGAAAGTGGACACAGTTTCTTGGAAGTCTGTAGAAAAGAAGTATTCTGGAAGACACTGATATCTAGAAAGAGAGTAGAGGTGCATTTAGGACAGGTAAGTATAGATTTAAAACCACATAACTGGAAATGACTTGGACATCTTCCAATACCGTCAAAATAAAGATGAGTCAAGAGAGCCTATTAACCTTAGTGATATAGTTTCTGTAAGTCGTGGCCTAAAGTCTCAAGTTTGCCTTTTAGTGTAGGTTTTTATAATCCAGTTCAGCCTCGTGTTGGTGTTTTGTCTGCACTGAATTATACATTGTAAGAGTATAATAGTTTCTTCCATATGTTTATACTTACCACCCTTTGTGGCAGAAAAATTTAAGATCTTTCTCAAGTAATCAAATTTGTTTAAGTATATACAGTGTCCCTGCTTACAAAAATAATAATAATCGAATAATCCCCTGGACTTTGCTTCTAGATTATTCTTCCTGGTTGCTCAGCCTGATTCTTCCATGAGTTTAGAAGTATATCAGGCACTTGCTTTCATAAGCCTTATTAGTTTGGACTGTAGGTGGATCTTTTATTCACTGAATCCAAAGAAATACAGTGCCTGGCAAAAAATGGGTAATATTTGCTGACTGAATAAACCATACAGATTTCAGACACTGTATGTTTTTAAGGGATAGTGATTCAGTTACTAATCTTTTTTTGGGGGGGGATGAGTTCAGTTCAGTGGCTCAGTCCTGTCTGACTCTTTACGACCCCATGGATGGCAGCACACCAGGCCTCCCTGGCCATCACCAACTCCCGGAGTTTACTCAAGCTCATGTCCATTGAGTTGGTGATGTCATCCAACCATCTCATCCTCTGTCATCCCCTTCTCTTCCCACCTTCAATCTTTCCCAGCATCAGGGTCTTTTCAGATGAGTCAGTTCTTCGCATCAGGTGGCCAAAGTATTGGCGTTTCAACTTCAGAATCAGTCCTTCCAATGAACATTCAGGACTGATTTCCTTTACGATGGACTGGCTGGATCTCCTTGCAGTCCAAGGGACTCTCAAGAGTCTTATCCAACACCATAGTCCAAAAACATCAATTCTTTGGTGCTTGGCTTTCTTTATAGTCCAACTCTTATATTCATACATGGATACTGTAAAAACCATATCTTTGACTAGACGGACCTTTGATGGCAAAGTAATGTATCGGCTTTTTAATGTGCTGTCTAGGTTCATAACTTTTCTTCCAAGGAGCAAGCATCTTTTAATGTCATGGCTGCAATCACCATCTGCCGTGATTTTGGAGTCCCCAAAAATGAAGTCTGCCACTGTTTCCACCTATTTGCCATGATGTAATGGGATTAGATGCCATGATCTTAGTTTTTTGAATATTGAGTTTAAGCCAACCTTTTCACTCTCCTCTTTCACTTTCAAGAGACTCTTTAGTTCTATTCTTTCTGCCATAAGGGTGGTGTCATCTGCATATCTGAGGTTACTGGTATTTCTCCCAGCATTCTTGATTCCACCTTGTGCTTCCTCCAGCCCAGGATTTCTCATGATGTACTCTGCATATAAGTTAAATAAGCAGGGTGACAATATACAGCCTTGACGTACTCATTTTCCTATTTGGAACCAGTCTGTTGTTCCATGTCCAGTTCTAACTGTTGCATCCTGATGTGCATACAGATTTCTCAAGAGGCAGATCAAGTGTCTGGTATTCCCATTTCTTTCAGAATTTTCTACAGTTTGCTGTGATCCACACAGTCAAAGGCTTTGGCATAGTCAATAAAACAGAAGTAAATATTTTTCTAGAACTCTCTTGCTTTTTCAGTGATCCAATGGATGTTGGCAATTTGAGCTCTCTTTCCTCTGCCTTTTCTAAATCCAGCTTGAACATCTGGAAGTACACGGTTCATGTACTGTTGAAGTTCGGCTTGTAGAATTTTGAGCACTACTTTACTAACATGTGAGTGAATGCAATTGTGCAGTAGTTTGAGCATTCTTTGGCATTGCCTTTCTTTGGGATTGGAATGAAAACTGACCTTTTCTAGTCCTGTGGCCACTGCTGAGTTTTCCAACTTTGGTGGCATATTGAGTGCAGCACTTTCACAGCATCATCTTTTAGGATTTGAAAGAGCTCAACTGGAATTCCATCACCTCCACTAGCTTTGTTCGTAGTGATGCTTCCTAAGGCCTACTTGACTTCACATTCCAGGATGTCAGGCTCTAGGTGACTAATCACAGCATCGTGATTTTCTGGGTTGTGAAGATCTTTTTTTGTATATTTCTTCTGTATATTCTTGCCACCTCTTCTTAATATCTTCTGCTTCTGTTAGGTTCATATCATTTCTGTCCTTTACTGTGCCCATATTTGCATGAAATGTTCCCTTTGTATCTATTTTTCTTGACGAGATCTCTAGTCTTTCCCATTCTATTGTTTTCCTCTATTTTCTTTGCATTAATCACTGAGAAAGGCTCTCTTATCTCTCCTTACTCTTCTTTGAAACTCTGCAATCAAATGGGTATATCTTTCCTTTTCTCCTTTGCCTTCTCTTTTGCTTCTCTTCTTTTCACAGCTGTTTGTAAGGCCTCCTCAGACAGCCCACTCCAGTGGAGAATCCCAGGGACGGCAGAGCCTGGTGGGCTGCTGTCTGTGGGGTCGCACAGAGTCAGACACAACTGGAGCAACTTAGCAGTAGCAGACAACCATTTGGCCTTTTGCATTTCTTTTTCTTGGGGATGGTCTTGATCCTAAGTATAGAGAATTGTAGGTTGTAGAAACATGATTAAGCTGCTTTTCTTTGTTTCCAGTAGGTATCTTTTCTCATGGTTTGAACTCAGGGCAGCAGTTGTTCTTTTTAAGAGCAAAAGGCTGATGAACGTGTCTCATTAGCAAATATAAACCATATATAAAAGTTTGTCAAACATAATGAAATTCTGACTATTAAAAAAATCCATTACTTTTGAATCCTGAACATCAAACCTTACAGGATTACTGATAAGGGTAATAACATACTTTTTTAACCCTCCAAAATATCTTTTTTTTTTTTTAAAGAAGTTCTTTTTAAACCACAGAATGTAAAGATAGTTATGTTCTATTTATTTCTAATTTCTCTCTTGCTATTTTCCTTTTTTTTTTTTGTATCATACCCACAGCAGTTGTTTCCCTAACCCTTACCCCAACCCACAGACTTTCTCATGCTCCTTTTTTGGCTCTTGTTTGGCTTTGATCCTTATTCTGACATTTGAAACACGTGTTTGAATTGTAGTTATGGCCAAGTTACAATCCTTCAGGTTTCCCAAAGGAGCGATTATGCTTATTTTACCCCCAAACAAGGTAATCTTTTTATGATGAAGTATTGAATTCACTCTAAATAAGCCTTCATCCTCATCATCAAATTCCTCATTCCTCAGAAACATGTTGGCAAATGGATGACTCTGAGGTTCTGTAAAACAATTGTGAGTGAAGCTCATGAGATGAGAAGAGAGGTGGGGACACAAAGAGGTAGCAAGCATTTCAGTGTTAGACAGAGTAGGGTTTAGTCCAGACCCAGATGCATACTAGCTGTGGGTGTAATATTTACTATCTGTGGGTTTTAACATCCTCTTATATAAACAGAAGCGGTAATTACCTGCCTTGGAAACGCTGATCCAAAGGCAGATTTGGAAGCAGTACACAATGGGCCCCATCACTCTTTCATTTAGAATATAGGTGAATTCATTTGTATCCTTTCTTAGGATTCTGCATATAAATGATATCATATGATATTTGTCTTTCTTACTTACTTATTCTGATAATCTCTATTTCTATCCATGTTGCTACAAATGGCAGTCTTTTTTTTTTTAATGGCTGAGTAATATTCTGTCATATATATATACCACATTTTCTTTATCCATTCCTCAGTTATGGACATTTAGGTATCCTCCATGTCCTGGCTATTTAAATAGTTGTTCAAGCTACAAAGCAGGAATAGAGTTACAGATATAGAAAACAGACTTATGGTGACCATGGGTTAAGTGTGGCAAGGGATAAATTAGGTGATTGGGATTGACATATATATTCTACTATTTGTAAAATAGATAAATAAGAAAAAGATGACTAATATAACTTAGAAATTACTGTATAGCACAGGGAACTCTACTCAGTGCTCTGTAATGGACTTTATGAGAAAAGAATCTCATAGGGTGCATATATGTATTTTTACAGTTGATTTACTTTGCTATAAACCTGAAACTAAAACAACATTGTGAATCAAGTGTACTCCAATAAAAGAAAAAGAAATATGAAACCACAGTTGCTGATCTAAGGTGTGCGTCCATGGCTCAGTGATATCCAAAGTACAGTCTGATTTTAGTTGTATAAACATTTCCCAAGTTGACCTTTGAATGTATGTGAAATTATGAGTGGACCAAGAAAAAATGAGGAACTTAAAACAGATTGATGGTCTATTGTGAACATCAGCTTCCCTGAATTTCAGGATATGATAATAAGTGATCTGAATTTTATATATATATATATATATATATATATATACACACACACACACACACACATATATACACACACATGTGTATATAGTATTTATTTATAATATATATTATGTATTTACAAACCCTGTCATTAGGTTCATTTTCCTATGGAGAATATTTATAACTAAATTGAGTTCCTTTCTTAGAAGTTGTATCTATTATCCTTATTTCCAAGAGTTACTTAATACATTTTAAAGTATTCAGAGAAGAATCAATAATGGTTCAATCAATGCATAAAATAATGAATTAATTTAAGATAAATTCAGAAACTTAATTATCAATGCATGCAAGCCACATTTGTATTGAGTATATGTATATGTGTGTGTGTGCACGCGTGTGTGTCTATGGATGGCTGAATGGTCATGAAGCCCAGGATTAAACATTTGAAAAGCAAAGCAGTCACTATGTACCAGAAATAGCAGACTAAATACCATTTTCTAAAGTTCCAGGTTTTCCTCCAAATTTAGGGGGACACACACACATGCTGTTTAAAACAAATTAATTTTCTGTTGGTGTGTGTTTCAGTTGCATCTGAAACTGAAGATTCATTCTAACATGTTCATTCCTTTTTGGTCCTAAAGATCAGGCCTAACAAGGGTTGCTGATAAAGTTAATAGCAATAGCATATTTTTTTTAACCCTTCAAAATATCTCCTGCACAATGGGGGTGATAATGATGTCAACCCTAGAGGGGCTGGGAGAGTTAAATGTTCTAAGAACATTTAGCCTCATTTAACAATTTAAATTGTGTGTGTAAATCGCTGAGCACCAAGCTTGGCACATAATAGGCAACCACTAAAGGTTAACTGTTCTCACAGTTGCTCCAAGGACTGTGCTTCGAGTGGCTGATTGCATCTGCTGTTAGTGCTCAGCTGTGGTTTTGCTGAGCTCCGTGCACTTTTTTTTTTTAACTTTTTATTTTATATTGAGGAATAGCTGATTCCTGGAGGCTCAGTTTGTGAAGAATCCGCCTACAATGCAGGAGACCTGGGTTTGATCCCTGGGTCTGAAAGATCGCCTGGTGAAGGAAAGGGCGATCCACTCCAGTATTCTTGCCTAGAATATTCCACGAACAGAGGATCCTGGCAGGGTCCAGTCCATGGGATCACAGAGTCAGACATGGCTTAGTGACTAAACCACCATAGCTGATTTACAGTGCTGTGATAATTTCAGGTGGACAGCGGATGGACTCAGCCATACACATGCTGCTGCTGCTAAGTTGCTTCAGTCGGGTCCGATTCTGTGCGACCCCATGGACAGCAGCCCACTAGGCTCCTCTGTCCACAGAATTCTCTAGGCAAGAATACTGGAGTGGGTTGCCATTTCCTTCTCCTCAGCCATACATATTTGTATCCTAAACTCCCCTCCCTTCCAGGCTGCCACACTGAGCAGAATTCCATGTGCTGAACAGTATGTCCTTGTTCAGTTCAATTCAGTCGCTCAGTTGTGTCCGACTCTTTGTGACCCCATGAACTGCAGCACGCCAGGCCTCCCTGTCCATCACCAACTCCTGGAGTTCACTCAGACCCACGTCTATCGAGTCAGTGATGCCATCCAGCCATCTCATCCTCTGTCGTCCCCTTCTCCTCCTGCCCCCAATCCCTCCCAGCATCAGTCTTTTCCAATGAGTCAACTCTTCGCATGAGGTGGCCAAAGTACTGGAGTTTCAGCTTTAGCATCATTCCTTCCAAAGAAATCCAAGGGCTGCTCTCCTTCAGAATGGACTGGTTGGATCTCCTTGCAGTCCAAGGGACTCTCAAGAGTCTTTTCCAACACCACAGTTCAAAAGCATCAATTCTTCAGCGCTCAGCCTTCTTCACAGTCCAACATTCACATCACAAGACCACTGGAAAAACCATAGCCTTGACTAGATGGACCTTAGTCGGCAAAGTAATTTCTCTTTGGTCATAACTTTTCTTCCAAGGAGTAAGCGTCTTTTAATTTCATGGCTGCAATCACCATCTGCAGTGATTTTGGAGCCCCCCAAAAATAAAGTCTGACACTGTTTCCACTGTTTCCCCATCTATTTCCCATGAAGTCATGGGACCAGATGCCATGATCTTTGTTTCCTGAATGTTGAGCTTTAAGCCAACATTTTCACTTTCCTCTTTCACTTTCATGAAGAGGGTTTTTAGTTCCTCTTCACTTTCTGCCATAAGGGTGGTGTCATCTGCATATCTGAGGTTATTGATGTTTCTCCCGGCAATCTCGATTCCAGCTTGTGCTTCTTCCAGCCCAGCATTTCTCATGTCAGTTATCCATTTTCAGTAGAGAGGTGTGCACATGTCGGTCTCAAACCCCCTCTCTCTTCCCCCAATTCTTCCCCATATACAAAGGATGTCATATGGTATTTCTCCTTGTCTCTCTGAGGCACTTCACTCAGCACGATAACTTCCAGGTCTCTCGATGTTGTTGCAAGTGGCATTATTTCGTTCTCTTTTGAGTCCTGTGAACCAGTCTTGATGGGACTCTTGTGAACCAAACTCACCACCAGCAGCACCTTGGCATTCCTCTTCTTCTTTTCTAGTGGTCCATGTTCCTGATTCATTTTGTTTATGTTTTATTAATATTTAACACAGTTACATTTTAAAAAGATTCATTAGCTTAAATCCTTTCTGAAATAGAGAACAAAAGAGAAAATATTATCATTAATATTTTATCAATTCCTCCCACTTTTTTTAGTGTTTTCATAGCTACATAATTAGGATTACACTGTTGTTATTGATTGGTTTATTGATTGGTTTTCTATATTTTTAAATTAATGGTATTTTCTTTTCTACAACATTAAAAGTAAGACTGCTGCTGCTGCTGCTAAGTCACTTCAGTCGTGTCCAACTCTGTACGACCCCATAGACGGCAGCCTACCAGGCGCCCCTGCCCCTGGGATTCTCCAGGCAAGAACACTGGATGGGTTGCCATTTCCTTCTCCAATGCATGAAAGTGAAAAGTGAAAGTGAAGTTGCTCAGTCATGTCCGACTCTTAGTGACCCCAGGACTGCGGCCCACCAGGTTCCTCCATCCATGGGATTTTCCAGGCAAGAGTGCTGGAGTGGGGTGCCATTGCCTTCTCCAAAAGTAAGACTACTACTTTGTCACTTTTATAATTGTATTACTTTGCATCATTCTTATCACTTGTATACATTTTAATAGTCAATGTATGAGTGTGTCATATTTTATTTAAGCATTTCTATCTTGTTGGTCTGGTCGATTATCTCTAGATGTTGTCCTTGTAAGTAATACTGAAGTAAATATTTGTGTAAATCCTAGTTAGCTTTTCTGATTATTTCTTCCAGATACAGTTTTATGCATGGGATTCTGAATTAAAGAAACTAAGTAATCTGCATTTTAAAGTAAGGGTTTATAGTATAACAGTTGAAATTGGAAGAATTTTTCTTTTAAAAATCCTGAGGCAGTTTTTTTTTAAATACTCCATGACATCTCCTTTGGGCTTACTATTGAGAGGAAACAGTTATCCACTGAAGGTGACTTTTTTCACTGTTTTTCTGTTAATAGCAAGTAAAACTTTTTTATTTGGTAACAAGGATGCACTTTCAAAATGTCAGATTTAACAAAAGTTTAAGTCATATGTTCCATTTTATTGTTATGATGAAATATGAAAAGATTTTTTTTATTTTGAATACTCATGATTAAATCCTGAATATCATATTTAATTAGAAATTTCTTTGAAATTAAATTTCAACCCTCTGGTTAATTGTAATATTAATGAAGAAAGATAGTGGCATGAAAGCAGTTTTAGGAACATAATTAAAAATCAGGTGAAGAATATTGTGCCAACTTTACAACTGCCACCAACATTTCTCCTTGAAAAAAAGTATGAAAAAATATTTAGATATTGTTGCAGCTATGGAGAAAATAGCACTCTTTCCTCATTCTACCATTCCCAAGGGCTTGGGTGTCAGATGTAGCCAAGGCTTCAAAGAAGTGAGGAAATACTTGGTGATAGAGACAGAATATTTTAGAATCTTCTTGGCAACATACCAAAGAGAAAGAGAAGAAGAAAGTAGAGGAACCAGGAGTTGGCAGTAAACCTCAGTGCATAAATCCCCCGTGTCTCCATCCTACAAACTCCATCAAGTCTCATAAATTCATGCATGATTGCTTGCAAATTTTACATTATTTTTAACATGCAAGCATGATCTGAGCTTCATGCTGAAGTTGAGATGATGTGGGGTAGAAGCAACTCTGGAATACACTAACATCTAAGAAGATGGAAAACAACTGATAATTACAAGGAGCTGGAATTTTGGTCAAGAGTCAAGGTCAAGTCAGGAACCCTCACCGACTGGGATTTGGGAGCATCCAAGACAATTTTTCCTGTATCCCAGTGGCCAGGCCAGCAAGAAACCAGATGAAGGCTTCCTTACAGGAGATTTCACAAGCACTGCCAGGTTCATAGCACAAGTTCCACTGTTGTATGGAGCAGAGTCCCTGAGAATTAGCTGCCCTGGTGCTACATCAAGTCCCCATGCTGGATGCACTTCAGGTTTATCTTTAGAAATATAAACTTCTGGATATTTCTGAGTTAAGGTTTAGTCATTGCACATTGCTATCAGATTCCAGATAAGTTATCAGGCAATAAAAGCATGAATGTCTTATCCTTCATTCATATGTCCTCAATCTAACAAGCATTTGGCATAGGGGAAGGGCATATATATGAGTGTATCATTCCAAGTAGTGGAATCTAGGGACAAAAATAAATACTCTTCTGATCATGGGAGATGTTTAAGCTGAGTGGAAATTTGATTTGGTTGGGATGAAATAGAGAAGTTTGCAATGAAAAAATTATAATAGAAATGGTATGTTCAATAGAAAAGTTATATTACATAAACTTATGGCTCTACTGGTTGAGATTAAATTACCCACCTTAGAATATTATTCCATTGATTTTAGGTATATATACTTGTATACTTTTCTGTTTTTTTTCCCCCCCAAATTGACCTTTCTGCCATTTATTTTTGCCTTTGTGTAAATATAATTTTCATATTTGGCTGCTCAGGAAACATTTTCTACTAGTAGTAGCTCTAATGTTGATGATCAAATTAATGTTTTTATACATGTCCCTATCAGATATAAATCTATGTTCACACCAGGTTAACAGCTCAAGACTGTGAGAAGATTCTATTGGCTATGAGATTTGCTGATTTCATTGCAACCAAGTTAATCTATAGAATTTAACATTTATACTGCCATCTGTCTTAAGGGTTTATAACTCAGGTAGAGAATAAGCAAATAGCGTAAAACACTTGTACCTGTGTGTGCTGCTCAGAGTTTTATTGGTAATAAAAAAAAAAAAGAAAAAAGACATGCTGACTTTTGTGCTTGGGAACAGAATCTGTTTCTAACCTTTGCTATTAACAGGAAGTGGGAGAGGTGAAATGAGGCTTGGTTTTGTGGCCAGGCAGGAAGGAGCACTCTGTTCCTAAGCGTGGCATCCAAGTTTCATGTCTGTCTAGCTTCTTGCTCCTTGGAATAGCTGGCCTTTGAAGTCCTAAAAACACAAGTTTGTAATGAGCAACATAAAATCAAGAGTGGGTAAATATTTGGGAAATCCAAGCTCTGAGAATAGCCAGTCTAGGATAATTTGGCTCAGACTGTGTCATACCTGTGTTTTCCTTTACCAGCTAAATTATAAAGTTTTACTAATAAAATAGCATTGTGTGCATGCTCAGTCATGTCCAACTTTTTGTGACCCCATGAACTGTAGCCCGCCAGGCTCCTCTCTCCATGGGATTTTCCTAGCAAATATACTGGAGTGGGTTGCCACTCCCTTCCCCAGGGCATCTTCCTGACCCAGGGATCGAACCTGTGTCTCTTGCTTGGCAGGCAGACTCTTTACCACTGAACCACCTAGCAAGCCCGATTATAATAGCATGCGTTTCCCAAATAACAATTATTGAAATGTATCTACTTCACTTGTGTTGTTAGAGCTATTGCTGCATTTACTCTTGAATTTTAGGGCAGCAGTAATTTGCTGGTCAGTATATGAATATGACAACTCAGCCCTCGAGTGCCTGTTTTTTGATAACTAGACATAGTATTAGAAGAGAGAACTATAGTGTAAGTTTTAGGTTATATACTTAATTAATACTTTTGAGTAAAAATCAATATTTTCTCCTATTGCATATTCTTTGAAAAAGTGCCTGATGCTGGGAAAGATTGAAGGTGGGAGGAGAAGAGGCTGATAGAGGATGAGATGGTTGAATGGCATTACCAACTCAGTTGATGTGAGTTTGAATGAACTCTGGGAGATGGTAAAGGACAGGGAAGCCTGGCATGCTGCAGTCCATGGGGTCTCAAAGAGCCGAACACACTTAGCGACTGAACAACAACACAATATTAATATAGGTTCCATTATATACAATGTCTTGTTTTAGAAAATATTTTTGTCAGGAAAAGACCCACTTAATAAAGATTTATTTTCACCAAGGTCATCTTCTAAAATTATATGTAGAGAAGGATGTGACAGTAGCTCCAGCTAGACTTATTTGAATATTTAGGAACTATCCCATTTACCAACACCTCCTCCCTCTAAGAAAATAAAAACAGGCCAGTTTTGCTAAGTTGTCCCAAAGCGAAGACTTATATGAATATTTTAATATATTTAGAAATATATGAAATTTGAAAGGCAGCATGTTTAACTCCTGTCTTAGAGATAATTCTTAAAACTGTAAAAGTGATTCATTTTAAATTATGACCCTGTATGCGAGACAACAAAAGAGACTCAGATCTATAGAGTGAACTTTTGGACTCTGGGGGAGAGAGAGAGGGAGAGGGTGGGATGAGATGGGAGAATGGCATTGAAACATGTAAAAAAAAAAAAAAGAAAAAAAATAAATTACTATAGACTTTTGAAATCTGATTTAATAGTCTAGTGTTTACCTTTTAAAAATTTCCTATCTTTTACAATTATGACTGTCAGGATATAACACATGTTTTCTAGAGATCATAATTTTGCAATCCTGATAGCTTTTTCTACTTCGTTATAATAATTACATAACAATAATAGTTTAAAGAACTTGATGGTGGGAAAGACTGAAGGCAACAAGAAAAGGGGGCAGCAGAGGATGAGATGGTTAGATAGCATCAGTGACTCAATGTACATGAATTTGAGCAAATTCTGGGAGATAGTGAAGGACTGAGAAGCCTGGCATGCTGCAGTCCATGGGGTTGCAAAGAGTAGGACATGACTGAGTGACTGAATAACAACAAAAACAATTGTTTAAAATTTCCATTGCGTGATAGTTAGACTTGGAATTCTAGAAATCGTGGGAATATGTAGCCAATGAAAGGAGGGTTGATTTTCGTTATGCACTGTTTCATACAGTACCAAATTAAAATGTCGCTGTCTATATTCAGGTTTATAAGGAAACATGGCCTTTCATTTATCAAAATGTATTTATACATATTTATCAGATTTTTAATGAAGAATACATGTGTATGAAATATACTCATATTTAACATGGAGCCCTGGGACTTTCCTGGTTGTCCAGTAACTAGGGCTCCATGCTTCCACTGCAAGGGGCACAGATTCCATCCCTGGTTAGGGAACTAAGAGCCCACATGCCACTCAGTGTGGCAAAAAAAAAAAAAAAAGAGCCCTATAAAGTTTTGTATTATCATAGATGTAAAAGTTACAAAAATTAGTGGTGACCAAATATTACATTTCTATCAGGAATTCTACCCCTCCCCCATCAGTATCCCTCCTTTGCTCTCCCCATAGACACAATGTACACACTCATAGACTCATATCCTCCTTGATTGACTTCTTTCTTGAGATGTTAATCCTGAAATGTTTCCTAGCACACAGACCGCTGAGATGAAAGTGTTCTTTTAAAGTGCACACTTTTCATAATGCCTTGAACTTGTTTTTCTGTGGCAGAGGGAAACAACCTCATGCACCTGGACAAACAAAGGTGTTCCTTCCAAAACAGGCTTTCAGAATCATTAATTCTGGTTTAGAAATAATTATAAAGGTTAAGTGGACTCTCATGCGTAAGGTTTTAACGCAGGTGAGTGGCTGATCTGTGTTTTGCTTCTCCCTTGCTTTCATCTTCCCTATGACACCTCCATGACTGTGTCTTCTCTTAAGTCTGATGCCATTTGTAGCAAGTGGGCCAAAGACAGCCCTCCAGTTTCTCATAACCTCCTGGACATAGGCTGGGTCCACAGACTGAAATGATAAGCACTTCTGCCCGAATGCATGCCAAGGTAAGACTTGTACTGGTAAACGTGGAGGTAGCAGATGGGTGTTTTTATTCCTTTGGGTGCTAAAGATGTAGAAAGAGCAGATAGAACATATAATAACCTAGTGAGAAATAACTAGGGTGTGAGTAGAGGCATTGTGTTCATTGCAAGGATGAAGTGGCACTTTCTTTCACTGAAGGGGAATCTGATGAAAGAGGAAACGAACTAGAAGATGTTGGATTTTTTTATCTTTTAGCATGTTGATAAATACAGAATTCAGAGACCATAGGTATGACCAAAATAATGCTTTAACAGGATGAATCATTTTTTTTGCTTGAAATTTTAGTGTTAGAGTAACCATGTTATTTCTTGCTGTATTATAGAATGACTATAAAAATAAGTGGTCCATCCTTAATTGTTAGGAAGGGCAAGGATGGAGACCAAAAATGAATGGTTAGTGATCAATGGCAACATGAGTGAAACAAAACATTTTGTCACTTTTGTATTTGAGGGGAGATTAACTTCTATAACTAGACCTTTTGCTTTTTTTCTTTTTTTTTTCCTCCCTTCTTTCCCCTTTTAATTTATTTTTCTGATCACAAGTTTCTATGTCCTCAGGAAAATAGTTTAATAGGTACAAACAGATGTGGGGAAATGTATATAAACTGCTGACATTCTAAACTAAGAATTTGAACCTATACTTGTTTTTTTTTTTTTTTTAAGAAATCCATTTCTTGCAAATTATTAACATAAACTCAGGGATGAATTAACAGTGTTAGAGGGATGATGTTCTCCTACCTGTGGCAAAATAAGAATCATTAGAGGAGTGATGTGGAATAATGTTTACAGCTAGCTGCCTTATGGATGATTTACATTGAAACTGCTATGTGTAGACTGTTAATCAGAAGAGCATAGAAAAAATAAGCAAGTTTTCATTATTCACACTGTAGAGTCAACCAAACAGCCAGCAACAAACTATGATAAATTTTAATGATGATTATAATTTAAAGAAACCAGAATATCAACAATAAATAGAAGAGCCGTATCAAGACAATGGATCACGAGGTGGTTACAGTAGATTTCCATCCTGGACTCTGTCCTTGGCCGCATTCAAGTTCTGTTCTGTCACCTTAAACAACACAGCAACCACAGTCCAAAGCCAAAGGAGGACTAGTTTGCTTAGGAAATTCTAGTGAAGAGATACTTCAAGTTTTCCTGGTATATAGCCCTTAGTCTTAAGCAAAAATGAGAGTCTGTGTAAGGAATCCTGGGTTATTCATTTGAAAGTACTATCAAAAGAACGTGTTTTAGATTATGGTGCAGTAGCAGGAATATATATGAGTTCCCTAAAAATACCAATTTAGAGTACTTAGGCAAGCTCCTAGATTGGTTTAGGTGACCCGTGTTTGGTGGGTCATAATGTTAGGGTAGTTTTGTTTTTAAACCCCAAGCAAGTTGGTGACACACAGGATGATGGAGGAATTATTTCCAGCAGAAGATGGGTACTAAAGAACTTGAGTGATTTTTATCTTTCCATCATGAGGTGTTTCTGACAGTCCTTGCTAAAAATTGTGTGCTTCAATTTTTACCTTGCTTCTCTTCCATTTTTAGGAGAATATTTCATTTTTTTAAATTGGAGGATAAGTGCTTTACATGTGGTGTTGGTTTCTGCCTTAAGTAAGTAAGCAAAGTTGCTCAGTTGTGTCCGACTTTTTGCAGCCCCATGGACTGTAGCCTACCAGGCTCCTCCATCCATGGGATTTTCCAGGCAAGAGTCCTGGAGTGGGGTGCCATTTCCTTCTCCTTTACAATGATGCAGACCAGTCATAATTATGCTATTCCGTGTTGCTTATTATAGTTCTATCTAGGTGTCTATGTATGTATCTGTCTATCATCCTTTTAATGGAGCTAAGACAAACATATAAAAATATCATGATATATTATTTTGTTTGTTTCCCAAGTATATGACATAATACCTTTTGTTCTAAACATTTATTTAGGGTCAAGAGAGCCAGAATAATATGATTATGAGCCCTATCTGTTTCTAGACTACCTGGTTTTAAATCTTGCCTCTGATTCTTTCTTACTGGTTATGTAATTTGTGGCAAATTACTTAAATTGTCTGCCCTTCAGTTTCTTCATTTGTTAAATCTGTATAATAACAGTACTAACTTGGAAGAGTTATTATCCAGATAAGATGAGTTAATATTTTTAAAGCTCTGAGAACAGTGATTGTTGTTCATTCGCTCAGTGGTGTCTGACTCCTTTTGACCTCCATGGACTGCAGCACCCCAGGTTTCCCTGACCTGCCCTATCTCCTGGAGTTTGCTCAAACTCCTTTCCATTGAGTTGATGATACCATTCAACCATCTCATCCTTTGTCATCCCCTTCTTCTTCTGTCCTCAATCTTTCCCAGCATCAGGGTCTTTTCCAATGAGTCAGATCTTGACATCAGGTGACCAAAATATTAGAACTTTGGCATCAGTCCTTCTAATGAATATTCAGGATTGATTTCCTTTAGGATCGACTGGTTTGATCTCCTCTCAGTCCAAGGAACTCCAAAGAGTCTTCTCCAACACCATAGTTCAAAAGCATCAATTCTTTGGCACTCAGCCTTCTTTATGGTTCAGCTCTAACATCCATACGTGACTACTGGAAAAACTATAGCCTTGACCAGTTGGGCTTTGTTGGCAAAGTAATGCCTCTGCTTTTTAATATGCTGTCTAGTTTTGTCATAGCTTTTGTTTCAAGGAGCAAACATCTTTTAATTTAATGGCTGACATTGCTGTTAGCAGTGATTTTGGAGTCTAAGAAAATAAGAACAGTGACTTAATATTAGCAGATATTAAGTACAACATAAGTAATAAAATACACAAATATGTACTTGAATACTCAAGAGTTCCCTCCAAAGGGAAAATACTTAATTTAGTTGATAAAACTTAAGCAATGAGAATGGCCACTGGAAGAAGCTTTATAACAAAACATAATGGATTATCCAGATATTTGGATATAATGGATATATCCAGATAGGTGCCTTCTCTCAGGCAGCTACACATATGAATTCTCTGCCTGTTACTGGAGTAAGTGGTTGCTGGCCCAAAGTGAGAATTGAATATGAAAAGTTTCAGTTTGTGAAAAATATCTAGAGATTTTACTTGACTAAAAATTTAATATGAGCCAACTATATGATACAGCTGCATAAAAGGGGGAAAAAAAGATAAAGGAAAAAAAAAGTACCCCTTAAAACTTTCTTAGACAGTATAAATAGAAGTGTCCACATGATGGGCAGTCATATCTTTGATGTACTTAACACTGACTGGATCACAGTTAGAAGACTGTTTTCTCTCCAAGACACCATAATTTTAGGAAAGACATTGACAAGCTGGAGAGCCAGAAGTCTGGAAATCATGTTGAAAACAGAGGAAGTGGGACTGTGTAGCCTAGAGAGGACTAAAGGAAAGGAAAACACCTGTCTCCAATTATTTACAAGGTTGCCATTAAAAAAAAAGGCATATTTGTATATTGCTCTAGAAAGCAAAAGTAGAATCAATATAATGAAAGTCACATGCATGTTTTAACTCTACCTTAAGGGGGAAAACTTTTTTAACCACTGGAGAGTCCAATGATGGGAGTACAATTGACCCTTGAAAAGCACAGTTTTGAATGGTGTGTGTCCAATTATATGCATTTTTTTTTCATAGTAAATATTACAGTATCACTTGATCAGCAGTTGGTTGATCTGCAGTTGGTTGAATCTACGGAGGGCTGACTCTAAGTTACACACAGACTTTCAGCTGTGTGGAAGGTTGGTGCCCCTAACCCATGTGTTCAAGGGTCTAGGATAGTTTGCTCCCCTTAATAATGGGTACTGATGCTGGGTCTTGCAGGAGTGCTGAATGAAAAATTACCATATGTTGCCACAGATTAGATTCCATTACCAATAATAACTAAAATCAAATTGATGCATTTGTATACTCACAGGGCTTGGGTAGTGATGATCCCTGGAAAATTCACTTACAGTTTTTAAGGCTGTAAGATGATTGCATGCATGGAGTAAAAAAAAAAAAAAAAAAGTCTATGTAATTGGTTAATTTTTATCCAGGCTGGTTTTGAAATCTTATTTAATACTGATCAAGGAACACTGGTGAAATGGTGTTTTCCCAAATTTCATAAATTCTTTTAACTTAGGTTTAGTAAGTTATTCAGAATTGTTTATATGAACACCAACAAAAGTAATTGGTGAAGACTGGTTGAGTATTATATGGTTTGAGGATGTGATCAGAGGAAAATAGTTCTTTCTGATCAAAGAAAACCTATAGAGAAAATCTATACAGTTCCCTGTATAGGTGCAAATATTAAGAAGAGTGGAAATGTTGGATACCTTTGAATTTTATGTATGAACACTACTTGGGGTTCATACCAGTACAATAAGGGTTCTCTTTAAAGATTGAGTGAAATGAATATATTGCTGGAAAAAGCTCCAGTACTTTGGCCACCTCATGTGAAGAGTTGACTCACTGGAAAAGACTCTGATGCTGGGAGGGATTGGGGGCAGGAGGAGAAGGGAATGACCGAGGATGAGATGGCTGGGTGGCATCACTGACTCGATGGACGTGAGTCTGAGTGAACTCCAGGAGATGGTGATGGACAGGGAGGGCTGGCGTGCTGCGATTCATGGGGTCACAAAGAGTCGGACACGACTGAGCGACTGCACTGAACTGAACTGGAAAATATAAGATAGTTACGATGTATCCTTAGGAACTGACTTTATATTTTATAGATGTGTTTCTCTTGTGATATTTCATCCCTGTGTCTTCAAATATATGCTTTTCTTCTGGTTAGGTATGTCCTAGACATTAGCCTTTCTTTAAACTCATTTTGCCAAAATGTTTGCCTTTGTTATATTTTTACTACCAAGTTTCAGACATTACATAGTTCAGTTTCAGTGATTTTTATTATAATTTCTTTGGAAAAAGTAATAAAATAGACTTAATAATTTTGCATTTTTCTCATAGCGGTCAGGTATTTTAAAATTTAGTCAAATAAACTTAACCATGTAATGTGTATATTTCCACAGAGGGTAGAATAAATAAAAAGTAAAGACGGACTGTCTATTTTTTTGTTTTGCTTTTTCAAAAAAGATTCTCTAAATAGAAAAGTAAAAGGGCATGTTCATATATTTTTATTTTGCAGTGTTAGATAGCATGAGGTTTTTTTAATAATCTAGAATATTCTGTAATCCTCACAAACTATTCAGAGAAAGAATTTCTTCATCTTCTTTGAAACAGAAATGGATATATCTGAGGAATTATTTCCACATCCTATCTGTGGTCTCGGTCTCATCTAATATTGATACTTTCATCCTAAATTCTGATTTATTATACTAAGGACCCAGTGATGGACTGTGTCCTCCTGTAGAATTTTGGATTCTTGTTGTAATCTGTTAAATTGTGAAGAAACATCACCAATCAAACCATCTTCTTTAATGTTTCAATTTTGATGCATATTTTGTTGTTGTTGTTTTATAATGTGGATGAGAATAGAATCGATATGTAGATTAATTGCAGTCCATACATTTTGGAGGCTATTGATTTTTTTTTTTTTAATGTTCCAAAGCTGATGGTGGGAAAGACAGAAGAGAAAGGAGGAGAGGGCAGCGGAGGATGAGATGGTTAGACAGCGTCACTGACTCAATGTACATGAATTTGAGCAAACTCCAGTAGATAGTGCACCATTAGTGAGGTTATTACGCATTGAAGAGTTCAGATTGGAAATTGAAACCTCTATTCCTCTGCTTCAAAATGTGTTAAATGAGTGCCATCAGAGGGGTTTAATTACTGAAATGTTTTCTTTAAAAAATGTAATCTCATCTATAAGACTGTAACTGGGATTTGTAGAATTTCTTGACACTAAATAACATTGATTCTAGAAATCTTTTCTTTCTTCTCCTCTGATTATAATTCTGGCATTTCAAAATCTCCATTAGGACCTTTGAGGAAAATGACTTTAGTTGGTAGTAATGAATAAGCATTTCATTAAGTAATGGTTTTGAGTATAATTAAGTTGTATTTCTTAATACTGCCCTTGGTGAATATAGGTCAGAAAAATAGCATATAGGGGTCTGACTTCTGATTTCTTTATTTTTCTTTTAAATGGTTACTTTTGGGGCTATGATTTTCAATCATTGTTTCAAATTATTCTTTGGCAGAGTGCTGCAACTTAGCCCTTAAAAAAATGATTAAAATTTGAGAGAATAGCAGTGTGGGCCTTCTAGGATGAAGAGCATTCTGAATGTAAGGCAATTGTACTGGTCACATCTGTGTTTGAGAAGCTATCTTCTAAGCTAGAGTCATTTTTAGCCAAATAACCCTGTGGAGAGGGGACTATCGTGAGTATTGTAATAGGCTCACCTAAAATGAGTAAACCCTTTACTGAGTAGCTACTACATGCAGGACACATTGGAAGAGAAGGATTATAAATGAGGAAGTTGATATATTTGGCCAGTAGAGTGTGAGAAGCATCTGTGTAAGTTCTTTGTATGTTGGTAGGTTTCCCCAGTCCTGAACATTTGTTTGCAGGGAGTTTTTTTAAATTTACAGATTTTATTTCACTTGTAGTGATTAGTCTATTCAAATGATTGTTTCTCCTTGATTTAGTTTTGGCAGGTTATATGTTTCTAAAAACTTGTCCATTTCTTCTTTGTTGTTTTTTAGTCACCAAGTTGTGTCTGATTCTTTGCAACCCCATGAACTGCAGCATACCAGGCTCCCTCATTGTTTACTATCTCCTCAAATTCACCTCCATTGAGTCAGTGACGCTATCTAACCATCTCATCGTTCGCTGCCCTCTTCTCCTTTTTCTTCAGTCTTTCCGAGCATCAGGGTCTTTTCCAGTGAGTCACACCAGGTGACATCAGGTTACATCAGGCTCTTCATATCAGGTTTCCAAAGTATTGGGGCTTCAGCATCAGTCCTTCCAATGAATATTTAGGGTTGACTTCTTTAGAATTGACTGGTTTCCTATTTTGTTGGTATATAACTGTTCATAATGTTTTCTTATAATACTCTATATTTCTGTAGCACAGGCTATTTCTCTTATGTTACTTGTTTTGCGTGTCATTGCTTATGTTTCTGTTTTTGATTTTTTTGTCTCTATCACTTCAATTTCTCATTTTGTTTCAAATACTGAAGCATCAGATCTGTGTTTCATATATCCTAGACATGGATTCTCTTATGTTAGTCCCTCATCTGTTCAGCAGCCAAATGCCAACACTGTTTCATCTTGGCTTACGGTATAGGCTTGAACTCCAAAATGTCCCCAAATGTTTTAAAAATGTATTTGTGTACATTTTAAAAATAACCTTCCTTTGAGGTCTCAGCTTTATGTGAACTGTAGTTCAATTTTTTTTTTCCATGACTTGTAGCATATGGTATTTAAGTGTTTGCTAGGGTCGCTTTGCTTAGGTAAACATATTTGTACAAAAGCAGTTCAAAAGAGCATTACATGTAGAAGAAACTCCTCTAAGGTGACTTGACTACTTAAACATGGGTTTGAATATTTATGGCTTAGCACACTGTTTCATTATCTTTCAAAGTTCATTATAGTATCTGACCTTTGGGGAGGAATTTTTTGTAATTTTTGCAGCCAAAAATCACCTTTATGACATTTCATCCTGAAGTATTTGCCCCTAATAGAAGAGAATCAAACCAGTTGACATTACGGCCAACCAGTTTTGACCCTGCCCCTGAAAATAAAATCTATTGCATGTGCTTTGAAAACAGAATCAAACATAAATCTGGGATTGGAATTTTCTGACCTAATAGACTGTGACTTGCTTTCCATAAATTGTGCCCCTGGTGTAATTTTCCTTTTTTTTTTTTTTTTTTTTAGTAACCTATTGAATTCTAACATCGTTTACCTCTTCATATTATCACAAAGAAATGGCCTCAAGCATTTTTCAATTCTCTTAGCCCTGCAACATCAAATCATAGTAATATTGAAATGCATATTTGCTATTCTAATTGTGGCTTCTGGGAGGACCTTTGTGTGAAGTGTTAGGCTGAATCATAAACACAGCTGCAAACATCTCGGGGATGATTATGGATGTCATTTGTACATCAGAGACACAGAATAATTTGGAGACTTGCTGCAAAACTTACAGATAATCAATGGGCAGGTCATGATGGTGGCCCAGATTGTCTAATACAGCAGTCTAGTGCTTTTCCCCGGAAATAAGGTGATTGTAGGGCTTCCCTAGTAGTTCAGATGATAAACTATCCACCTGCAGTGCAAGAGACCAGGTTCAATCCCTGGGTTGGGGAGATCCACTGGAGAAGGAAATGGCAACCCACTCCAGTATTCTTGCCTGGAGAAATCCATGGACAGAGGAGCTTGGTGGGCTACAGTCCATGGGGTCACAAAGAGTTGGACACAACTGAGTGACTGACACACAGTATAAGGTGATTGTACCCAGGTGAAGTAATCAAACAGGTGGGCAAACTCTGATCTTGTCAGCCATAAAAAAAATCTATACAGCAAAATTTTAAATCTTGGAGAATGACATATCATTGTTAGTAGTATCTGTGACTCCATTTAGTGACTAAAATGATCAAGAGAGTTGTGTGTTTGTACTTATGTCATGAATAGCAAAATAGTAGTTGGGCTAGAGTGGATAATCATGTGGCCTTGGATTGAGATGGACTGAATGTTGGCTCTGCAAGCTGCTAAAATTGTGTCCTTGCCTCAAATTATTTAAATTTCCAAAGCCCTGATTTCTTCGTCTATAAAATGCACAAAGGTTATAATGTCTGTATATCAGTGTTTTGGAAAGAATTAGAGATGCTGTATGTAAAGTGTCTAGTGCTGGGCTTGATGCAGGGTCAATTTTTTTGTTTGTTTTTTAAGTGGAGCTTCCCCGGTGGTCCAGTGGCTAAGAATCCACCTAGCAATGCAGGGGTCACCAGTTGGTTGCTTGGTCTGAGAAGATCCCACATGCCTTGGGGAAACTAAGCCCATGTGCCAAAACTATTAAAGCCTGCACTCTAGAGCCCGTGCTCTGCAACAAGAAAAACCAGCACAGTGAGAAGCTGCCCACAGCAACTAGAGAATAGCCCCATTTACCACAACTAGAGAAAGCCTGTTACAGCCAAAAATAAATAAATACACACCCTTAAAAAAAAGTGATGTCAACAATGACTTCTAAAAGGGGAAAGGAAGTAATGATTTATGTCATCTAAATATGTTAAGTCATTTGTCAAAATTTTGATAAAATCATGAAATAATTTTAGCATATGCATATATGACAATGAGAACTCTACAGATAACTTATTAGCCCTCCAGCATTTATCTTTAAGTGGGACCACTCTCACCCTCAAGAAAATCAAATAGAAAACTAAAGAATAATAAAGCATTTGGAGAGGTGATAGTGTGAATCATTTTGAAAATTCTTACAATTCCTTAGCTCTTATAAAAAATTGATTTTTTTTTCCCTAAAGAAAAAGTTCATGGAATGTTTAGGATGATGTCATTTTGCTTTGGCTATAAGTTAGCTGTGTTCAATAAAAAGCAGAATCTGATTGCTTTGAAAGAATGTGTGAGCATTTATTTAATCTTTAAGGTCTGATTTCAAGGCTTGGAAAGCAGAATGTGATTAAGTAGTTTCAACTATAGGAAACTTAAGAAAAAAACTACTAGTTTAAGACATTTGTTTTCTCAATGTTTAAGCATTTCACACAGATCGAACTGCTTACGAATATAGGAGAACATCATAATTCTTGTGTATGAAGATTTCGATTATTGATGCCACCCATTTCCACATCACTCTGAATTTCTTCTCTGCACACTTGGTAGCATCATTTTTACTGGGCAAAGCTGTCAGGAAGCTGTCAGTGAACATCCAGTTGTTCTAAATCCTGGTAAACGGTTTATAGTGCTGCTTTCAGAAGAACTGATTCCTCAGTAGTCTCCCTATGTCTAAGCTCTACCACAGATGAACACAAATGGTCCTGGCATGCAGGGGTATGGTGCTCTACATGTGTTTTGGAGCCAAGAATCTAGAGGCTTGAGGTATTCAGTAGCCAACAGTACTATTCTTGAGTTGCTTGCTTGCATTTTCTGTCAGCGGCTCACCTGAGAACTTAAGTCCTGTAACTAAGATTCCTTGTAGCTCCCTCTAATGGACCTGGCTGAAGTTACAGCCCTGGAAATTTCCACGTCTGACTCTCGGAGATAAACAGTGACAGGGACTGTTAGTTGAGAGTGTGGGTAACTGCCAAGCTACTCTTCATATTTGCTGTTATTCCTTCTTTATGAAAAGAGCATATTATATGAAAAGGAATAGAAAACACATATGTATTTTCATTTAAGGGATTATACAAATACAGTGTGGAATTTTGGGCCCCTTATTGTCCTGATGCTGGAGAAATGGGCTGAAGTTAAACCTTACACTGATTTAATTTAGTTACTCCATTACCTTTGGAAAAGTTTGTGAAAAGCTTATTTAAAAGATATAAGTAGAAGGTGATCTTGTTGAAAACTTAGGAGATGGTATTCATACCAATGATGAGTGAATAAAGAGAACACAATTGAGAACTTTTAGTATCAATACTAACATTTAAATGTTATACTGAAACGATCCGTTTAGGGTTTGTGTTTTTGCCGCCTCTTCTATTGGAACTGAGTTCATGCCCACATATACTGAGACCCCTACAAAGATGCCTCTATTCAAGAACTCCTTGACTGTATCGAATGAATGTTTATCTTGTTTTCGTCTGTGTCATGGAGGTAACTTTTCTTGGAGGAAGTGCTCATGGTTCTTGGTGTAGCAAATTCACAAACTAGATTTTTTAGGCAGATATTTTTTGAGTCAAGTCATTTTTTTTTTAATCACTTGATATAATCTCCTAGTTCTTCTTCTTCTTCTTTTTTTTTAATGTTTTGGCCACACTGCACAGCATGCAGAATCCTAGTTCCCTGACCAGGGATTGAACCTTCGCCCCCTGCACTGGAAGCATGGACTTGTTACCACTGGACTGCCAAGGAGGTCCCAATCCCCTGGTTCTTGGACACACCATACTTTTGATGGACTTCTGCCTTTTACAATATTTTCTTTTGTTTGAAAGAAAATTGTCCATTTTGTTTTGGAGACAAATTACCTCAGTTGTTCATCCTTTGTTTCGGGGTCCAGAAGTGTTACTTTTCTGTTGTTGTCTAATTGCCAAGTTGTGTCTGACTCTTTGTGACCCCATGGACTGTAGCCTGCCAGGCTCCTCAGTCCATGGGATTTTTCAGGCAAGAATACTGAAGTGGGTGGCCATGCTTTCCTCCAGTGGATCTTCCCAACCCAGGGATCGAACCTGCGTCTCTTGCATCTCCTGCTTTAGGAGGCAGATTTGTTACCTCTAAGCCCCCAGGGAAGCCATGTTATTTTACTACATGAGAACAGAAGCAAAGCACTACATGGCCAAACCATGGAGGTTGACAAAGTTGTAATGGGCTACTCATAGAAACTTAACATTGTACCCTAAAATAATGATATTTTGAAAAATAGGTCCCTGGTGTGTATATATAAGCATTGGTGGCAACTGAGTCTCTGGGTGCCTACATTCCCTCTTTATACACACACACACACACACACGTGTATATGTGTGTGTGTGTGTTAGTGGCTCCGTTGTGTCTGACTCTTTGTGACCCCCGGACCATAGCCACCAGGTTCCTCTGTGTGTATAAAAGCACAGCTATTGAAAGAATTGTGTTGTAGGAAAAGTCATCTTTATGGCCTTTTTCTATTCCTCTGCTGGCAGGGATCATTTTAGTGGGAAAACTACCTTTTAACCACGTTCTTGTCCAGGACTGAAACAGATTTACTCCTTGACAGCAAGAAAGTCATGCTTTCTGTGCTGTTCTTGTTGCCACAATGCTTAGATATTCTGGATTCGTTGGAAGATTTTTTTTGGGGGGGGTCTCTATTCTATCCTTTAAGTGCATCTCTATTCTATCCTTTAAGTTCGTAATACTGTCTCCTCCAGATTGTCTCATTTGTAGAAGGAAACTTCTATTCATCTACAACAGCTTTACAACCAACTTGACAACTCTACTGTGAAGTTTTGTTTATTCATTTGCTTACCATTCTATAATTCTGTCTAAAACAGCTAATTTGACTTTATGTTTTGAAGATCGAAGATACAGAATGAAATGAGCCTACAGGAAGATTCACTCTATAGCTAGCTAGCCTGGCTCTTCACACAGGATATAAGGCACTAGGCTCAGAAGCAAAATCAATGACCACCCCCCTCCCACCCCATCAAAGTCTTATTTAATTTCTGAAACAGTTTTTCCATAAAAGTTTATAGGATGATATTTTTGTGGTTGTTGACTGAACTCTTGTTCTGGCATCCTGGTTCCTATGGGGTTAAAAAAAGTCCTTGGCATTGGAAAGAATAAGGATGCTGTATGTAATGGTGGAAATGAAAGAGTTATATAGCTTCATGACCATAATTTATTTAGTCTTTCTGAGACTTTTTTTTTGTTTGTTTAAGATGGGAACATGGGTTATTGTGAGGATTAATTTAGATCAGATAAGCTCCGTGTTAGGACGTTGGGCCTGTCAGATAGTGACTGGTCAGGGCAAAACAAAGCAAAACAGTACGACTATTTGGATATACAAGTAGTTATGATAGATCTAAATTTTCCATATTAGATTATGTTTCAGGTCTTTGAAATTCACTTGAAGAACATAAAGTAAACTAAGAGAGAGCAAAAATAATCTATGTGCCTTATCTTTTCAGTTGTATATACACTTTTTGAAATAAAATGTTTCCATTTTATGCTTTAGTTTAATAACATATTATGAAACTGCTATAAGATTCATAAGTTGCTATTTGCTGAGAATTAAACCAAATTTTTAAAACAAAAATTATGTGACCTGGTGATCTGACCTTAAGTATTCATCTAGAAGCACTTTTAAAATATAGCCACTTATGAGCACAGTGTCTTTTTTCTTGGCAGATTTTTTACAGAAAGCAGTGACAGTATGCCAGTATTGGTGAAACATTTGAACCTAGAAAGGATGACTTTTCTTTACAGATGAGCAAGCTAAGGCCTAAGGTGGTTAAATGATTTGCCCAAAGTCACACAGAGGTGGATCTAGCCAGTTTACCAAGTCGCCAAATATACGTACTCTTTTCTGTGCCATAATTTGAAGAATTTTCTCTCCGATCAACTGTTGAATCTCATTATGTTTTGAGGATTATGTGATTTGCTAGGAAATTTCTTAAAGAAAAAAAAAAAGGAAATAACTTCAGTTATTTTTCTCTTCTTTTCCTTTTCCATATTATAAAAATTCAGACAGCGAATTCCTTGGTTTATTTAACCTACTTTCTAAACCACATTAAAAAAAAATCCACATTATATTCCAAAAGCAATACTCAGTTTGGTACAATGTCATTTGCTAGTTAAAATTGTTTCTGAAATTTAGGCAAATGGTTATTAAATAATTTAAATGTATCATTTAGAATGAGGCTTCCCTGGTGGCTCACACGATAAAGAATCCACCTGTAATGCAGGAGACCTGGTTTTGATTGCTGGGTTCGGAAGATCCCTTGGAGAAGGGAATGACAACCCACTCCAGTGTTGCCTCCTGGAGAATCCCATGGACAGAGGAGCCTGGTGGGCTCCAACCTGTGGAGTCTCAAAGAGTCAGACACAACTAGCACTTTCTCTTAGTTGCTTTTAATATGTGGATGTGAGAGTTGGACTATGAAAAAAGCTGAGCACAGAAGAATTGATGCTTTTGAACTGTGACGTTGGAGAAGACTTCTGAGAGTCCCTTGCACTGCAAGGAGATCCAACCAGTCCATCCTAAAGGAGATCAGTCCTGGGTGTTCACTGGAAGGACTGATGCTGAAGCTGAAATTCTGGTACTTTGGCCACCTGATGGGAAGAGCTGACTCATTGGAAAAACCCTCATGTTGGGAAAGATTGAAGGCGAGAGGAGAAGGGGACGACAGAGGATGAGGTGGTTGGATGGCATCACCGACTCAGTGGACATGAGTTTGAGTGAACTCGGGGAGTTGGTGATGGACAGAGAGGCCTGACATGCTGCATGCAGTTCACAGGGTTGCAAAGAGTCATATACAACTGAGCAACTGAACTGAATATCTTTCACTATGCGTTTGTGTACAGGAAGTAGAAAACCCCCAAACAATAGATGTGATAGTAACAAAAGTATATTGTCTGACAAATGGAAGTCTAGAAGGTATCAGGATTGACTTTTTCAATGAGTTATGGTTCTGTTTTCCATGGGATATTTTTTACTTTACCTTCCTCAAGCGAGTAAAACAGAGCTACATATTCCTGGGTCTATTTAAGCACACTGAGGTTGAGATATGGATGAGGCAGAATCTTTCTAGCAGCCCTCAGAAGTCATCCTCTTATCTTAGCTTTTTTGAACCATTCCCTCAATCAGATGACTCCCTAACCAACCTGACCTTTGTGTGGGACACAGGAGACCTGGAATATTCAAGTTATGTGAGAAAGTTGTAGATTCCTCAACAAATCTGGAAGCTATTAAGGAGGAGGAAGGAGGTGGCGGTCATGATCAACCGACACGAAACTTTGCCTCAGAAAAGCTGGAGATTTTGTGTTCCTAGTATTAAAAGAGACACACATGCAACTCAGAGGATCCATTATGAAGTAGATTTAAAAAAATAAATTGAAATAAGATATGTAAGTGGTGTATGACTTTAGAAATTGTATTGGTCGTGGTGATATATGTTGTTACCTTCTGAGTCTGCTTGTGGAGTCTCTATATGCAGGATGCCTTAAAAAAAATAATATGAAACTTTGGACAAACAACACTACTTTCTAAGGACAGCTGTTTTTTAAAACAATTAATTAATTAACTTGTTGCTGCACTGGGTCTTCATTGCTGCCTGCAGACTTTTTCTAGTTGCAATGAGCAGGGGCTACTCTTCAGTTGTGGTGGGAGTGCTTCTCATTGCAGTGGCTCCTCTTTTTGCAAAGCATGGGCTCTAGGGGCCCAGGCTTCAGTAGTTGTGCTTCACAGGTTCTAGAGCATAGGCTCAGCCGGGGAGCGCTAGCTTAGTTGCTCCGTGGCATGTGGAATCTTCCCACAGCAGATTCGAACCCGTGTCCCCTGCACTGATAGGTGGATTCTTAACCACTGGACCACTGAGAAGTCCATGTATAGTTGTTTGTTTATTTCCAATATATTTACCCTGGAACTTGGTTTTTAATATATCTAAAAGCCAATTAAGTAAAATTTTAATAAATATTATACCATATTTCAGAGTCAGAATTCTAAGAACAGAGTAAAAATGTTTAAAAATTACACAAAATATTTTAGTAAGTTTGCAGAAAGTATTGACTTCTGGAAAGATAGATTCAGGTGAGTGGCTCCTGAAAAGAAAGGTTTCTGTATCTACCTAGATAACATATATGTTTTATCTGTCACAAATTTGCCTTCAGATTCTTTGTTCATAGACTGTTTCCTGTTTAATGACTTAACAGATAATGGGAAGTTTTTCTAGACAGGTTGTATGCATGGATGAAATTCCTCCACAGTCACAATGCTAGGGTTGTCTTCCTCCTCTCTGACCAATACTGAATAAGAATTACTTATAGAAAAGCTGAGTGATCAACTATTTTTTTTCCAGTCTGAGCTCCATTGTCTGTTAACTTGAATTTGAATTGTTCTTCCTTAAACTCAGTATGTCTGATGCAGGAGGTTCGCAGTTCCTCCATATGAGAATGGCATTGAAACATGTAAAAAATAAATAAATAAATAAATTTAAAAAAAATAAAAAAAGGGTTAAAAAATAAAAATAAAAAAATAAAAGAATGTAGACCAGTGATATTCTTGTATCACTAAAGTACCTAATCTTGGCTGATATGTTAACTCATCAAATATTGAATATTGAGTGACCTTTTCCTTTGATTGCATTTTATGTCTCTTATTGTAGTCTTTACTATCTTTCACCCATTTTTGCTCATGACTAGGGTATGGGCCCCAAATCATCCATGGATCTGAAGGGGACACATGCATTTGTCATGTAGGTTTATAATGTGTTTCAGTCAAAATTCCCTAGAGGTTTGAATTTGTGTGGTCCTATCGAAATTCTTGAAGAAACTTCTGTTCTCATCTTTATGTGAAGGAAGGACCACAGAGGCTGTTTAGAATTGTTTTTAGAGGATATTTGCTAGTTTTTATTAATTCTTAGACCTGGTGAGGATCACGAGCAGACATGGGCAATGGATACAGTTGTGAGCAAAACGAGATACAATTCCTGTCCTTAGAATATGAAAACAGTGAAAATGTTAGTCGCTCAATTGTGTCTGACTCTTTGCAGCCCCATAGACTATAGCCTGCCACCAGGCTGGTCTGTCCATGGAAGTCTCCAGGCAAGAATTCTGCAGTGGGTTGACATTTCCTTCTTCAGGGGATCTTCCTAACCCAGAGATAGAACCCAGGTCTTTTGCATTGCCGGCAAATTCTATACTGTGTGATCCACAAGATAGAGTATAGACCCATGGCAAACATAGTGAAATCGCTCAGTCATGTCCGACTCTTTGCGACCTCGTGGACTGTAGACCACCAGACTTCTCTGTCCATGGGATTCTCCAGGCAAGAATACTGGAGTGGGTTACCATTTCCTTCTCCAGGGGATCTTCCTGACCCAGTGATCGAACCCAGCTCTCCTGCATTGGAGGCAGACACTTTAACCTCTGAGCCACCTAAACCAAATACATATAAAATGTGATGTTTAAGAAAGAGACAGGGAAGCCTGGTATGCTGCAGTTCATGGGGTCACAAAAAGTTGGATGTAACTGAGCAAATGAACAACAGCAAGAAAGGGAAACTCATCGTGCTCTGAAGAGTCTGTGATAGACTTCTTTCATAAAATACTGATGAATCCAAGATGCAAGGGAAATTCAGAAATAAATTCCCACGATAACATGAGGAGTAGGCTTGAAATAAATTTAAGTCATTTGCCTTCTCTTACATGGTTAGATACAGTATTTTGTGGTATGGGATATATTACATTGAGATTAAATCTTTAAGATATTAAAGAGTACTTTTTCATAAATTGGTGAAGAGCTGAATGTCTCTAGTTGTCCGAAGGGTTAAAAGATTTTAAACCAACTTTTGGTTCACATTAGTATGAAAGAAATGAGTAGTACTTTGAAACCAGTTTTAACGTTTAACATGTTGTGTATAGCTATAGTAAGACTTCAGTTCTTTATTTGATTTAAAGAATGTTTGTAGAGCATCTTCTGTGTATCAGGCCCTGTTCTGCGTGCTGGGATTCAGCAGCCAACAAAGCAGAAACAACCCAGACTCTTGTAAGACAGCAAAAGAGATGGAGACACAGAAAACAGACTTATGGACAAGAGTGTGGAGGGAAAGGAAGGAGAGGGTAGATGAATGGAGAAAGTAGCACGGAATCGTATACACTAGCATATGTAAAATAGATTGCCAATGGAAATTTACTGTATGACTCAGGAAACTCAAACCGGGGCTCTGTAACCTGAGAAAGGTGGGAGGTGGAAGGGAGGTTCAAGAGAGAGGGGACATATGTTCACCTATAGCTGATTCACGTTGATGCAAGGTAGAAATCAAACCAATATTGTAAAGCAATTATCCTTCAATTAAAAATAAATAATTTTTTTAAAGAACTGAAAAAAAAACAAACCCCATGTTCTTGAACTTACACTCCAGAGAGAATGTCCTTCTGAGAGTCACCTGATCAGGCAGGGGATACTGCTTTTTTCTTGCTGTCAAAGCAAATTCTAGTTGCATTCCATATTACTGGGGAATCACTGTGAGATTCTTAATTGTGGAACACTTTCACTCATTACTAACACTGATGATCTGTGACTGGCATTTGCATTCAGCTTGATCAAAGATAGCACTCTGCTGTTGAATCAATTCAGGAGACCCTGGTTCGATTCCTGGGTCAAGAAGATCCCCTGGAGAAGGGATAGGCTACCCACTCCAGTATTCTTAGCTTCCCTTGTGGCTCAGCTGGTAAAGAATCTGCCTGCAATGCAGGAGACCTGGGTTTGATCCCTGGGTTGTGAAGATAGCCGGGAGAAGGAAAAGGCTACCCACTCTAGTATTCTGACCTGGAGAATTCCATGGACTGTATAATGGGGTCACAAAGAGTCAGAGATCTTGAGAATATTAATTCTTCTATCCAGCTCTATCGTCTAACAGAATCCAGGCAGCTTTTCCAGATTAAAAAAAAAAAAAAAGTCACTGAGACTGCAGCTTGTTCCGAAATAGAGAGTCCCCAAATTGTCCCAGAGAACATGGGTTGAACTTTGTTAGTTCTACAACTAAGGGAACTATAGTGTAATAAACATCAAAGAAAAGTTGGCTGGGACATAGCAGGGATGGGCGATGTGAAAGGCACTGTTAGGTTGGGAAAGTTCTAGACTTGGGGGTTGTAAATCGTGTCTGACTCTTTGTGAACCCATGGACTGCAACACACCAGGCTTTCCTGTCCTTCACCATCTCTGGAAGTTTGCTCAAACTCATGTCCACTGAATCGGTGATGCCAACCAACCATCCTCTGTTGCCCCTTCTCTTCCTGCCTTCAGTCTTTCCAGCATCAGAGTCTTTTCCAATGAGTCTTTGAATCAGGTGGCCAAAGTACTGGAGTTTAAGCTTCAGCATCNAAAAAAAAAAAAAAAAATTACTCTATTATAAAAGAAAGAATGAAGTTGATTGAGACCAAGAGTGGTTTAAATTTTTGATAAAGATCACATGCATATTTGAAAATAGGAACTAGTTCTTCAGAGTCTGTTTGTAATACCCAGACTTTTTCTATATAATTGCAAATTAATCTTCACTTCCAATGTTAGCAAGGTTTAAGAGTAAATAAAACTGAATAAGCTCTTTTCTTAGAACAGCACACTTCTTTGCGGCTTAGATGAAAGAATTTTTTAAATCTTTTCTCTTCTGTGATTTCAGCGTTAACAACTTGGCTCTTTTCTTTCCGTTTCTCTTTCTTTTCTGCCTGGGGTCTTGGGTGAAATTTATGACCCTTTTTTTTTTTTGAGCTATATGCTGTACAGTTCCTTTGTGTATTGACTCTAGGTCTGGGCTTGGCGAACAAAAATGGAGAGTGTTGGTTGAGGGAAGGCAAATCAGCTTTAATCCTGGAGATGGATAGATGGCTGATGACACAATTTCAGGCCTTATTTATCCAATTTTGCTACTGATGAGTGAAAGTTTGTCATGGCCAGCATTTAGGAAACAGTGCTATACCTCACTCAGCCTTCACTCATTTATTCAACAAATGCTGATTGTTTCCTTGCTGTATGCTAGTAATATTACAGGCAGTAGGCTTAGTGTAGAAACTGGAGATTTATACAAAGTCACACAGCTTACATTTTACCATGATATATACCCTTTTGAAAGAGCCCATAACTCAAAAGTTTGAAATGAACTAAATTGAGGGTTAGCACTATGTTACTTATATTAAGCTTCTTTTTTTTCCCAATTTTAGCTAATCCTCCTATATATAAAGAAAAAGGATTATTTTCCCAATAAGACTACCCATCAAACAGGTAATTATTTTATTGTAGTTTTCTTCCAAAGCAAACTCATGCAAAAGTATTGCTCCCAATTAAAGACTTTTCTTAAGTTTTCTTATAACTGATTCCATGTAGTAAAGAAGGATTTCTGTTATGGGATATAGAGAAAATTACTAGAAAGAATTAATTTCATTTTCTCCAGAATTCAACAAGTTACTCTTATTTCTCTTTAAAGGAAACTCCTAACTCTCCCCACGTGTTCAGCCTCCTAAAATTTCAATTTATCTTTAGCACATCCTGCTTTTGAGTGCTTACTATAAGACTTAACCATATAGTAATTCTTCCTTAAAGAAGTCTGCTGTATATAATGCTAAGGTGGAGTTGTCATGGTTCTTATGCTGTGTCTGAGGCCAAATTCGTCAGCATTCCAAACTTATGTGAAGACACAGAAATAATTATTTTCAGATGTTGACATTGCACTTAGTGTATTAGTAGTAAAGAAAATGTGTTTCCAAAGTCCTTCATCTCAAACGCAATGCAAAACTTCAGGACGGATAAATGTGTGCTTTCAGACAGGTACTATGATACAGAAATGGCCGAGTGATTTAGCTTTCTGTCATATCTTCATAACAAGGGATATGAGCTGTGCTGTGTTCTGAGTTAGCATGTCTCCTGTCAATGTGGCTACAGTCCAGACGTGATGTGCTTTGCTTCCAGGTGGGTTACTGTTTTTAATCCCTGAGTCAGACTCCTGATTCTTGGCTTCTCTTGTCACTTAAAATGTTTTGCCTTTGAGTCAACTTCAAAAGTTAAAAAGTAGAAATCTTCCCTGAGTTTCAAAATATAATTTTTCTATAATCATTTCCATAAAATGATGATTGAACATTAAAAACCTATCCATCTCAGGTAGTTTTTGAAGGAAAAGGTGAAAAGCCGTAAGATTTAATTGTTGGAGAGACCAGGGCCAAATTAGAAAGATACTCTTAAGTTTTTGCCATAACACTTCATATATGACATCCAATATGAATTTTATGTACTTGTCAACTTCTAGTCAATAGAAAGAGGAAAAACATGAATGAAGATTTATTATACCCATAGTACTAAGACCTTACCTACATTAATAAAAAAAGCAACTTCTTTTCATCATTTCTTAATAATCATTAAATTTTTACACTAACATTTGAAGAAAACCAAAGAAAAACTCCATTTGATGTATAAAGTGTTACAAATAAAAATAGATCACTGAGTATTGTGGGTTACTTATCTTGCAAAGCAAAATATTTTGATATTACAGTATTATAAATGCTCTGTGCAAAAGGAGGGTCTGCTGAGTTTTTACTTTCAAATGTCAATTACTGCTTTTACCTTGTATTTAAATTTTTTTTAATTTTACATTGGAGTATAGTTGATTAACATACAGCAAAATGATTCAAAGTTATAGATATATTATTTTTCAAATTCTTTCCCCATTTAGGTTATTATAGAGTATTGAACAGAGTTCCTTGTTCTATATGTAGTAAGACCTTGCTGGTTATCTATTTTAAATACAGTAGTGTGTATTGCAGTACATAATTTAAAGTGTTTGCAAAGTACAAGAAGTTTATTTTATCATTTATCTGTTTTAAATTATAACTTTAAAAAGAAAATGGGATTTCTTTCCTGCCCCCACCCCTTGACCCTAGAGACAGATTTTCCATGCAGGATGGTTTTAAGCATCAGGATGTTGCATAAGTCAGCCTGGAAAAAATCGGGACAAACAGCTAGCACTATCTAATAGAACTTTGCTTTGTGACAACATTTTTTTTTTTCTAAATTATACAAAAGGTCTAACTTTTGTAGTTATTTGGATATACTTTCAAAATCAATTTTTTGCTTGATTATTGGGCACTCTAAAAAAAAGAAAAATATAAAAATCATAGTATAATGTAGGATCAAAAGAAATCTAATTAAGCTTCGATTCATGAGTATAGAGTTATCTACACAAGGGATATCTGAAACAGTTAACATGTGTGGTGAGATATGAAAAGTTAAACTGATGTATTGTGTCTATGATACTGCCCAGTTTTTATGTTTTTCAAGGAGTGTTTAGGATTTCATTTTTAAGCTTTGCTTTCCAAAAGACTTAAATTCCAAATTCATTTGTAATGGAAAAGTAATTGGTGAGATGGCTCTATAATCCCACAGGTTACTTGGCAGGCTCTAAAAAAGTTCACGGGATGGAGATTAAAGGTCAAATTCTATTTTAGAAAATGTGCAACAGGGTGGTAAGCAAAAATGTTCCCTAAGTCCCTTTGGATTTTATTTGATCACTTAACCAAAGAGACCTGGACCAGGCTGTGTATTTTTCAGGATGCAGTGATCAAATTATTGGACTGGTTGCTTTTCAAGTGCAAATCTATTTCCCAATAAATCCCATCACTTACACAACACATCCTGAATGCTTGTTTATTACAGCAGACACAAAAGGTATCAAGGAACACTGGGCTTATTTGTTGGTTCAATCTGGGGGAAAAACAAACTGTTTTTCAGTGGCTAGTTGTTTACAAGATTCCCTCTCTGCCTGATGACATCTTGAGGGCTGTGAGAGTGAAGAATGCTATTTGTCCAGTTGTGAAAGATTAGATTTCTTCTTTTTCTGTTCCTGGAATATAGGAACCAGGGGTTTTCCATCAGAGACTGTGAATTTTCTTTTAGGATTTATCAACAACATACCATGGGTTTTTAAAATAATCAGCCTATCTAACCTTTGATTTATAGATAAAAGAAAGGAGAAAATTACCAGTTTTGTGAAATAGTTGTTTCTGAACTTTGTGAACGAAAATATTCTATATCATACTAAAAAAATTAATCAGGTTATGCTAGAATTGGGTATGATTCCTTAAATTATTCCACAGTGAAGATCCATACATTCAAGGCATCAAAACTAAGTAACCTTAGAAATATGCAAGGATAGAGAAGAAGTAATACTGGCTAAAGAAAAATCTAATATAGCTGAGAAAAATAAGCTTTATGTTATGAGTCTTTTATCCAGCAGATAGGTTATAATTAAGTGCCATGAAGAAGTAAGAAATCATGTTATAGTTCAGAATTGGAAATGATTATTTCTTAGTAGGTAGAGAACATTCATTCAGGAAATCCTTTGTTGAGTAGATGGTATTTGAGTTGGATCCTGAAGGGTGAGTGGAATTTGAGCAAGTGGAGACTGGGGAAAGACACATTCAAAGGCAACATCATTAGTAGAGGAAGAATGAAAAAATATACGGTATTAGGCAGTAGTGGCTTATGTATATTATGGTCATAAAATATACTAGATTACTAGTACTAGTTAACCCTTACTAAGAACCAAATACTTGACTAAAAAAGCATTTATATGTATTACTATTTTATTGAAATCTTCCTGATAAGTCCAAGAGGTAGAGTTTTATGGGTAAAGAAACCAGGACATCATACAACTGGCATTTGGCAGAAGTTGAACTTGAAGCTAAAGACTGAGGCCTTGACCAGTAGCTCTGTCCCCTGATGTTGGAGGACATCTGGTACTACAGGGAATGATTCTGTAAGCTATGGTCACTCATGGGATATTTTTAAGCATGTTGAGTAATGTTTTCTTCCCAATTATTCTTTTTGCCTCATCTGACCTTCCTGTCTCCACCCATTCCTCTCTTCAAACCCTGCCTTCAAACTATGGAGAGAAACCTTTGAAAATTATAGACCTGATCGTCTGGTGCCGTTTCTTGCAAGGTTACAGGGTTTCCAGGCCTACAGCATTTGTTTCCTGATCCTTCCCATGGTGTACAAGCCCCTGCCGTCTCTATAGCTTCATTTGGAACTATTTTCCATTCTCCAAAATCTCCTTGTCTTCTAATTCCTTTACATTTCCTAGGATAGTGCCTCCATCTGGATGCCTTTCTCACCTCTGGATTCCCCGATCCCCTTCCTCTGTTCGCATTGATTATTAAATATTGAACCACTTGTTAGCTCTCTTGTTCATATTGTTGTTGCTCCAGTCACTAAGTCATTCATATAACATTTGAGAATTTCCCGACATGCAATTCTCCATCAAAATGGAATTTAACTGTTGACACTCTATATTCATATTAAAATGGATTTTACAATGATTTAATGTAGGTTGTTTTTAATTTTTTTTTAAATTCCAGTGTACACCATATCATCACAACCAGGCATGTATAGCAGTCAGGATAGGCTAAGTTAGGTGGCAGTAACAACAATCACCAAAATGGTAATGGCTTACAATGAAAGAGACTTTCTTCTTATTCTCATGTGGCTTCACAGGAAGACTGTGCTTTTCACCGTTACTTTTGAAGGAAGCTCCCCCTGACATGTGCTTCTCCAATTACAGGGCAAAAGAACAGGGTTTGTAAATCACCTACTGGCTGTTAGACTTCAGCCTGGGAGTGATTCATGCCCAGGCTGAATACATTTCCCTGACCTCACATGGCTTTACTGAACATCAAGGAGACAGGGAAGCATAATCTTCTCATATGGTAGAAAATTTGGAGGGCAAATGGTAATATTCAGTCAACAGCACTGCAATGTGTTAACAATTAGAAATTGAAGGCCAGTTCTTTTGAAGTTTATGTCCATTAGCAGTTTGAAAACATGTAGTCAAACCTAGCACTTTGGAAATTAAAACTAAAAAATCCTAAGACATGTGATTATGTGTCTTTTGAAACCATTATCTCAGTTGGAAACATTGAATTTGATGTATATGCCTACACTTAACTCAATAAATGTAAGTTCTTACCAGCTGTGGTACAAAAATATATACTAAAACCATCTTGTCCACAGATAACATCAAAGAAACAGGCAGTGTCATAATAAATAGGTTGAATTATCTTGAGATATGTTGTGATTGAAGGATCTTCTTTTCTGGGAGGCCATGATCATCATTCAGAATTCATCAGTCAAAGGCAGCAGAATTTGAGACAAAATTCCATATTGAAGTACTCCTGTAAAGATTTGTTGAATTTACAAAAACATAACATTTTTATGTTTATTCTCCTTTGGTTTATTTTCAATTGTCAGCACTGATGGACAACCAGTAATTGTCAACATTAATTGCTATTTATTTCCTTTTGCAAGAAGAAGTTATATAGAAATTGATGTGAAGGACATTTAATGAGAGAAATCTTACTCTATCCTATATATGGATATTCTTAAAGTATATTGTTGAACTCTTCATCCCTACCTTGAGTGTCTTTATAGGTATGCGAAAGGATATGGGTGAAAAGAAAAATTAGGTATATGTTTGTACCGGAATTACTTGTGAATATTAGCTTCTTAGGAAATAACTCATTTTCTGGAATGAATACTGACTGTCAGTGTAATCAAGGATACAAATATAGAATGATGAAATCCAAAAGCAGTATCTGTGCGATCCACAAAATTTGGCCAGTAATTGCTTTTTCCTGTGTTTTCTTTCTCTAGCACAACAAGAATATCTCCTTCGATTTCTTGTGAGTTAAATATGTCTGAGTAGAACCCTTAGCTTTCTTTTTCTCACAGTAATTTTGTTGTGATCAAGAGATACATCAGCATAAATTAAGGATTAATGTGGAGATCATAAAATACACTGTTCCATGAAAACAAAATTTCTTTTTTTAATGGAGAAATAGGCATGATTTTGGGGGTCTGCTTTTTTCACTTAGATAATTTTCTTATGGAACATCCTTCTTTTGCCTCATAGAAAATTTGCCAAATTGTTCAGAACCACCCCTAAGCTTTATATTTCCATACCCTCCCAAAGATCCAACTGATTTTGGAGGTACCATGCTTCTCTCCATTTAAAGGCAGGATCTTTGTGGCAGTATGAGGGAAGAAAGATACGGAGGGGGAACCATGCCATATTAGTGTATGTGGTAGAAAGTTAAAGGACAAGAAACGTTTTTAAAATTCCTGAGTGCATGAAAATTAAGTTCTTGTTCTTGGTGGTGGGGTGCATGTAGGGGAGATTTCAAAGATGATACATCCCATAATTCATTTCCTCTCTATTGTATAGCTGACCAGTGAGTATTTGTCAAGTACCTATTTATTTAAAGTACCTCTGGCTGAGCTTTCATTTCTGCCTGGCTTTCCCTTCTCCCCTAGCAGCTCCCATTCTCTTCATCAGGAATATCAGTCTCTTTTCTTTTTTATTAAAGATTTTTTTGGTGTGTACCATTTTTGAAAAGCCTTTATTGAATTTGTTACAACATTGTTTCTGTTTGGTTTTTTGGCTGTGAGGTATGTGGGCTATTAGGTCCCTGACCAGGAATTGAACCTGCACCCTATGCATTAGAAGGTGAAGTCCTAACCACTGGACTGCCAGGGAAATCCCTTAGTTTCCTGTGTGCATTAGAATTGTCTTCTCTCTAATAGACCTCACACCTCTCCCTTTACCTTTCTGACACTGAATACATGTGAACAATAAGTAGCAATACCTGTTAAACTTGCAAGCTCATGAAAACAACAAAACAAACACAAAAAAAGAAATCAAGTTGGTAGCATTGGTTTTTATCAGCCAATTTACATTCTGAGGAGTCGAGTCAATCAGGGAAGTTTATTATCCTATCTAAATTCATTGACTATCCATCAGTCACTGTTTTCAATACGTAGCAGTGGTATAAGAATATCCACTGGACAACAAATGATTGACATTTATCAGTTCCAAAATTGCCTCATGCATATTGAAATGATGAAATATGAAAAATTATGAAATATGAATTGATCTAAACAATTACAGCCTCACTCCCTTTGTAGGTCAGGCTATGAAAGAAGTGATTGCAATGAAATGACAGTGCGTGTCTTGTGGATTAAAGCCAAAAGTGATTTCAGCAAATGAAAGGGAAGGGTGAAGCTGGCCTTAAATTGTCTGCCTCAGAAATGGTGAGAAGACTTGGATCATTAGAGAAACAGGAAGTGTTTTATTACCAACTGTTTTATTATGAACTTTAGGTGTATTCACGGAGAAGGAAATGGCAATCCACTCCAGTATTCTTGCCTGGAGAATCCTATGGACAGAGGAGCCTGGCAGGCTGCAGTCCACAGGGTCGCAAGAGTCGGACATGACTGAGCGGCTAAACCACCACCACCACCAGGTGTATTCAGAGTAAATCAGTTCATGTTTTATGAAGGAATCCAGGTTCCATGTTTGAGTCCACTCTGAACAATAAATGTCACACTCAGAAGTACCTAATCTCCAGCCTTAGAAAACAGTGCATACTCTCGCCAGTTGTCAGCAAACCCATCACCACAGCTGGTAAAATAACACTGAAAGCAAATTCAGCTGGTAGCAATTGCAAGAATAAATGGGTGACAAAAGAGCAAAATGAGTAAATTTTACAACATTGGGTCCCATTGGGTCCCACACTATACTACTTCCTCTAGAAACAACCTTAGGGGTAAAGCCTGGCATTAAATTCTCCAGTCATGCAGGAGTAAGTGCTAACAGCTGTGCCTGGGTGCTTTCCCCCTACTTTGTCCTGTAAATACTTTACCATTTCAGAGGAGCTGATGACATACCTTGAGAAAAAAAAAATCTTTACCAGATTGTGCAAATCCGTGTAAATCTTCTCATTTTCCCACCGCGTTCAGAGTTAAGTCACACAAGTATCTGTAAGACTTTTCCAAACAGTTTGTTAAGCCTGAAAAATATTCCCCACAAACTGACAGCGCTTCCAAATGGCTGCCCATTATGGCCAAATGTGAGCACGTATGCGCCTATGGAGTGAAGCCAATTTTTCAAATGTGGGTGGCGGTGTCTTTCCCTAAGATTCAGGGAGGCTTTCCACAGTAGTGGGAAACAGCAGGGAGCAACTTGACATTCTCTGGAAGCAAACAGGATTTTGGAAAATACCTAGGAAGATGTGCATATGGCCTCACCTTTTGTTTCTCACTGAAAGCATCCGTGCCCTCCTTGCTGTGTTGTTTATTGTCTCTTCCAGATGATCTTTGCCTGCTCCATCCATGGAGTAGAGTCATTGACCTGTACTCATGTTTTCCTTCCTGGAGGTATAAATAGACTGATGACGCCCAATGCTCTCAGCAGTCCATGCATCATTCATACCATCTATCTCCTTTCTAGGTCACAAAGCTTTTTTTTTTTTTTAAAAAAGCAGCAGCAGTAGCAGCATGTGAGAAGATGAGCATATGACCTCTTCCTCTCACTCAACACAGTGCCGTTGATAGCATCCAGACAGCCGTGTGTGGAGACATGCCATTCGAGTGGCTCCAGAATATCAGAGGGAAAAAAACAGCCATTCTTACCAAATAGCTTAAAAATAGCATGTCCCGCTCCATCCTGTCTCCCCAACCTGCCTGAAGTGGAGCCCTTCCCATCCAAACTGTATAATGGGATTTGTACTTGGTGAAAATTTGCAGAACCTGCTCCTCCCCCCAGAACAATACAGTAATGCTTTCCCCCCTTTGTCCAGTCACAAGTGCACATCATGAGAAAATGTCATATCCCTTAATCCTTCTCCTCTCCAGTGACATAAAAATGGTCATCCTTCCAGAAAGCCTTTGTTATGGAGTGCCTTGCAAGTAGGGAACAGCATATTGACTGTTTTGAGATGGGACATGTGAGGANACACACACACACACACACACACACACTTATTGCTGATTCAGGTTGCATAGCAGAAACTAACAGAACATTGTAAAGCAGTTATCCTCCAAATAAGTAAATATGTACGTATGAAAATGTGTTTCTATTTCAAAGGGAATTTCATGTCAAAAGTTTGAACCAATCAGGTCTTGATAGAGTGTAAGAAATACAACAGAACAGCAGGGTGGTACCAAAGAAAGGTTGTTTACTTGGGTACATGAGTATCTGCCTTGGACTTTGAGAACAAGTTTAAGGCAGGATACAGTTTTTAACTCAGGCTGAGTCAGAGTGTGAAGGTGGGGAGTCCAGTAACCTGCAAAGAGTTGTGTGGGTCATTTTTACAAAACTTGCTGTTTCAATCTAGAATGTAAATGTAACCTTTTTATCCCTTCAAGTATGTCATCAAAAATTCTCGTATTTGGAAGTATGCCTTGATCTCTTGAAAAAGGCCATAGAGGGTAGAAATAATTGTAAAATACCGGGCATTTCAGAATATGGTTCAATCTCCCAGTTCAGGAAATGCAGACTGCAGTGTATTCAGAGCTTTCCTAGGTACTCTTCAGGGGTCTCTAATTCATCAATGGCTTTTAATTTTTTTTTTTTTCCCCTGGAAGAAAATACCTTTCTGAATGTCAGTAGATCCCAAAGCAAAAGGGAATTAATTTCTCTCTCTTCAGTTTCACCACATTACATGGATCTGATGTCTAGAAGATTTTTCTCACATACAGAACTACAGTGTAGGGGAAATGTGTGTGTGTGTGTGTATACATCACTGAATCACTTTGGTGTTCCCCTGAAACTAATACAACATTGTAAATCAGCTATACTTCAATAAAAAAGGAAAAAAAAAGAAAAAATAACTCTGAGAATGTTGGAGTTCATTTGGGAATATTCTTTTTTTTTTTTTTTTTACTTAAAATATCTGTGCCTATCCTGAAGAAGGAAATGGCAATCCCCTCCAGTATTCTTGCCTGGGAAATCCCATGGACAGAGAAGCCTGACAGGCTACATTTCATAGGGTCTCAAAGAGTTGGACCTGACTGAACAACTAAACAGCAATGTGTGCCTATAATACATAGCAGGTGAATATAACACAGAGACTAAGTCTGTTTCATTACTTCTTCTTGTGTGCTACAGGCAAACACTTATTCAGTTTCTTGTTACTTTGTTCCAACCTGACCCACAGGATGTTTTAACTTCTTTTTGAATCTGCCTTGTCCCTCCCTGTGTGTGACCAGTATTCTCTCTGTTGTCACCTGTTAACAATGCTCCTTCAAGGCTCAGCTGAGATAATTACTTCCTCTTGGAGTGTTTCCACATTCCCAAACTCAAGTTGAATGTTATTGCTCCAGAAGCATGGGCATCCTCTGTGCTTATCAGATGAGTTCTCATATGGAACTGGAATGGCTCCCATGGACTGAGTTGTGCAAAGGCAAAAATGGTCCCTGTCTTGTCCATGAGTTTTGCTCCTGATGCCTGGTTTCATGTATAGAACACGGCAATCCATAAATATCTGTGTATAATTGAATCAAAACACTTAAAAAGAAAATTTGGAGTCAGTTGTTTTAATATAGAAGTTCCCCCCCACCCCGCCCCTTACATGGTCATCAAGTTAGTGGTATTAGTATTGAAGTCAACTTTGACATTTGCCTGTCATCCCTTCATTAAATTATTCACCACGTTTTGACAGTTTTCTTATGCAGTGTCTTTCTGAATCCTCTTCTCATGTCCTAGTTAAGGCCCTTGTTTTCGTTGTCTGTGGGTAAAATAAGTTGGGAAAATTCTGGTTAAGGAGTTAGTGGTTTGATTATCATCGAACTTGACAAAACCTTTGATGAAGGAGCATTGTAAATTTCTACAGGAAGAATATGGAGCAGAGCATTTCCTACGTTTATCTGATCAGAGAATCATCTTTAGTCTCAGAGCATCTGATGTGGTTAGTGATATGCAGACCTATCTGGGGAAATGCTGGAAGAAACTGAAAAGGAGCGAACTACCCATCAAGGGCTCAGAGCCTTTCGGCTTTAACTTAATGACTGTCCTTAGCCATAGACAGCAAATACGTGGAAAGAAAGTATGCCTGACTCCTGCCACTGATGACCTCTGACCTTACATTCCCTCAGCAGCTTGTACCAGTTTACCTTGTTGAGGTAATAGGCTCTGAATATGGAATCGTGCGCCTTATTCATCAGTGAAGAAGGAAGCATGTGTACTTAATCGTGTCCGACTCTGTGACCCCATGGACTGTAGTTCACCAGGCTCCTCTGTCCATGGGATTTCTCTGGCAAGAATACTGGAGTGGGTTGTGCTTTTTCCTCCAAGGGATCTTCCATGACCCAGGGATCAAACCCGCACCTCCTCATCTCTTGCATCAGGAGGCAGATTATTTACCACTTGAGCCATCTGGGAAGCCGATTCTCTAGCTAAAGACCCTGCTTATTCTTCTCATGGCACTGTGGACTGCCTGCTTTCCTTGGTGCTGTCTTGGTAAGATTTTAGAGTTTCCAGCCTCTGTCTTCAGGAACTTTTAGAAAAAATACTATGGTCCCCTTAATCGTCACTTGTCTACATCATTGGTTTGAATCAGCAGAGGCAAGGGGTTAGAAACCAGCTTGAAGAAAGTTGGGTGAAAGCCTTATGGGCCTTTGTTTTCCAGATTTGTAACTATAGGTAGATCTCTCTCTACCTCTGTCTGTCTATTCATCCATTCATTCCTTTGCTTATAGTAAAGGTATAGTGTTAGTTGCTCAGTTGTGTCCGACGTTTTGTGACTCCATGGACGGTAGCCCACCAGGCTCCTCTGTCCATGGGATTCTCCAGGCAAGAATACTGGAGTGGGTTGCCATTTCCTCCTCCAGTGGATCTTCCTGAACCAGGGATTGAACCCAGGTCTCCTGCATTGCAGGCAGATTCCTTACTGTCTGAGCCATCAGGGAAGATCATAGTAAAGGTATATAGCAGCAAAAACTATGGAAAGAGAGAATCAATATTGGTCAGAGTATCTAAGAACTAAGTAAATTAGAAAATTCAACCTTTTGATTATAAAAGCCAGAGAGGAAAGGCTGTAAAATGTTAGATACTTTTTGCTCTTGCTTAGAATTTAAATATGGAGAAGGAAATGGCAACCCACTCCAGTATTCTTGCCTGGAGAATCCCAGGGACAGAGGAGCCTGGTGGGATGCTGTTGTGGGGTTGCACAGAGTCGGACACAACTGATGCAACTTAGCAGCAGCAGCAGCAGCAGAATTTAAATAGGGGTCATATTCAGGAAACCCTGTTGTGATACACTAATTATCCAACTGTACTCGTCCAGTGGCTCAGGGTACCTATTTTGGCTTCATCCTTCTTAGCTCTTTTACTCTAATATCCCACATCTGATCTATCTGCAAATCCTATTCCACCCAGCTGCAAAGTTAGCTAGACTCTCACCACTTCTTCCCTGCACAGTTACCATCCTGGTCTCAATCACCATCTGTTACCTGTGTTAGTGCAATAGACTTCTACAAGATTTCTGCTTCCACCCTCACTTCCTTATAGTTTATTTGTCACAGGGCACTAGAACTAGTCCTTTGAAAGGTGAGTCAGATATGTCATTTCTCTGCAATCTTGTGATTGCCTCACCTCTCATTCGAATAAAATTTCAGGTTCTTCATGCGGCCAATGAGCTCAGCTGTGACTTGCCTGTCTGCTGTGTCCTTGACCTTCTCTCCTAACACTTTACTCATGTCTCCTCTTGTCATATCGGCCCTTTGCCCTTGTTGGATCTTGCTGAGCCTGTCCTTGAAGGGTTTTGCACTTACTATTTTCTCCACCTTGGCTGTACTTCCTTTCAATATCCCTGAGGTTTATTCTTACATCAATATTTTCTTAAGGTCTCCTCTCTGGTTTTCCTCATCAGTGGGGTCTGCCTCAGATGACCTAATTTTAAGCAGTTGTTACACGCTAACTGTCATTATTCTGTCTTTACCTGTCTGTATTCTCTGAATTGTCCATATTACAGCTTGTCATGTTATTTCCTTATTGCCCACCTGCTCCAGCCTCAATAAGAGGAAGACTTGCTTTATCTTAGTCATGCCTAAGAACAGTGCTTAACAGGGTTCCCAGCACATAGTAGGCTGGTGGTAGACTCTTGCCAAATAAATGAAGATGAAAGGCTGCATGGGTAAGATTTCTTGTGAGTTTTGGCACTTAACATTTACTAAGAAATGGTAAGCTGCTTCTAAAATATACTCCAGTCATCTCTGTATGTTTATGCTAAAATCAGTAAGCTTACTAATTATAAATACATAGGTAAACGGCTTACAATTTGTTGCTCTCTTGTTTCTCTATCCTGTGGTACAAGGTGAAGGAAATGTTTTAAAATGCTGAAAATGTTGGAAGAAAAAAATAAAAAGTAGAATAATCTTTTTAGATATTACCTCTTGAATCTGCCTGACTACATTTTAGAAACTATTACTGTGGGATATATCTAAAGCTTTCCTCAGTCAGAATATCACAGATCGCTGTAAAGGTTTCTTTTTTTAAATATAAATTTATTTATGTTAATTGGAGGTTAATTACTTTACACTATTGTATTGGTTTTGCCATATATCAACATGAATCTGCCACAGGTATACACGTGTTCCCCATCCTGAACCCCCCTTCCTCCTCCCTCCCCGTACCATCCCTCTGGGTTTTCCCAGTGCACCAGCCCCAAGCGTCCAGTATCATGCATTGAACCTGGACTCGCGATTCATTTCATATATGATATTATACATGATTTTCAGTGATAAATTGACACTTGACCATAACAGATGATTTTTTTTCCTGTAATGAAAATACTTGGAGGAAAATATGAGTTAAGTAAAAATTTGACTGCTCATTTAAATAGTATCTCCAGGACACCTTGGCAAACTTTGTAGGTGGTTGTCTTCTCCAACAGGTGGAGAGAAAAATCAACATTTCTGTACAGACAAAAATGAAGACATTTACTATGTTCTGCTCCATATAAATTTTCTAAGTGACAAGTAAGTCATATGACTAAAATATGGAAGCAGGTAGAATTTTAAATACTGAATTTGATGGTGTTTGTTCTAAATTTAGTACTCTATTCTCTGGGAGTTGGTTTGCTTATGTAATATATGACAGCATCCAAGAAGAGATATGATACAAACAAATTTGGGGAATTTAACAAATGATGAATAGTTATATTACAGCAAATATGAATAGTTCACATTTGAACCATGATGTCCATACTTTAAAGTTAATTTCTTAGGAAATTATATTTCCAAATTTTTTGAAAAGATGCATTTTTCTGCAGTGTAGAGTGAAACAAACCCCACATAACCTCAGTTGATAGCTATAAATCCAATAAGCCAATGTATAAGTATCAGGCCAGAGTTGGAATGATTAAAAATCTGACAAGTTTAGGACCATACTGTTGATATATTGGTAACAAAAACTCATTACAAAAAATTTAACTGGAGATTCTGTTAGACATACACGTGTCATGGGTAGAGCTGGTAAGCATTGCATGATAGTTGAACAATTAGTGTGGTTATTTCAGTTTATTAATACACAATTTTAACGATCCTTTATAGTTCCTTCTTTACAGAGTCACACTTAGTCATAGGCATGGATTTGCCCACTAGAATCAAGCAGAGAATTTATGCTTTTGGCTGAGTTCTCCAACTGAGGACCATTCTGGAAATGTTCTCGCTCCCTAACTGAGCATGGAAATGCTTTTGTCAATTAACCTTAGTTTTAGCTTTGTCCTCCCTTGGCCTGAATTATGTTGTATGCTAAAACCACCTTCCCAGGCCATTCTTTGAATACTTTTTATGAAGGCTAATCAATTACTTCATCCCCAGAGATGCATCTATTTTCAACAAAAAACAAATCAACAATAACAACAAATAAGAAATTCACATATAGATAAAAGCCTCTAGTAAATTCTGATAAAGTGCTTAAGTGGAAAAGGAATCCCCCTCTTAATATGGAGAGTACTAAAAGGAATAAATTCTATTTTCTGTTCTGAGGATGGAAAAATTTTAATTTATCTCTTTTCTTTTGTTTTTAATCGTAGTAATTCTATATTTAGACCTTAGATACATATAGGCATCCTAGCTTTCTTTAGGACTTCTAATAGTATTATACTTATAAGGGTATGTATGTATATACATGTTTGTGCATACAGGTAAGTTCATACATACAACACACCTGTTGAATTGCACACCTTAGTTTTCATGTATGTTTTATTTTATCTATTTAGGAGATTTATCATTATTATTATATATACATATACTTTATTATTATATGTATAAATTATAATAATGTTTTTTGATAATGTCTAAGTGATAGGTCCAGAATAGAATACTGATTTTATAAACTCTGAACTGAATGGTAAAAAAGGCTGTCATGTCTCTTTTCTACAGTATTCTAAGGGTTAATCTACTTTTGGCAGATTAAATGTTAGAACATTTTATCATCTGAGCTCTTCAGTTCAGTTCAGGTGCTCAGTCGTGTCCGACTCTTTGCGACCCCATGAATCGCAGCACACCAGGCCTCCCTGTCCATCACCAACTCCTGGAGTTCACTCAGACTCACGTCCATCGAGTCCGTGACGCCATCCAGCCATCTCATCCTTGGTCGTTCTCTTCTCCTCCTGCCCCCAATCCCTCCCAGCATCAGAGTCTTTTCCAATGAGTCAACTCTTCACATGAGGTGGCCAAAGTACTGGAGTTTCAGCTTTAGCATCATTCCTTCTCTTATATCTGTTAAAAAAATAACTTACAATATCATTAAATTTGTCATAGTTGGTTTATGGCAATACTGTAAAACTGAAAAAAAAACAACAAAAAAACAAAAAACTTCTAAACTGTGCCCTGACTCAATGAGTAAGCATGTCAGATAAATTAGCATTTAGAAGAGTAAGTCTCATTTCCCTAAAACTGCTGCATCCTGACCCCATCTTCTCCACAAGTTTTCACAGTGTTCTTCGTTTATACAGTTGGGTATTAATGATTATCTGGTGATTCCGTTAGAGATTAACTTTACTAACTCACAGATGTGATCTTTGACATCTTTGTCTTCAAAAATATTTCCAAATATTTTTTCCTTCTGGATTTCAGGAACTTGGATATTTTAATCTGTTAGTGAATTTCTGTCTTCCTGTATTTGCTCATCTTCACATGGATGGATTTAGTATTTATAGACCAGTTAGCTGGGCTATTATTGCAGAAGGCCAAAGTGCAGTGCCTGCTGATACTGTAGCTTTGTTTCAAGGTTGTTGATAAAATGTCACCTTCTATGGGTGGCCTTTGTGTAGAGATTTCACCTGATATTTCCATTTCTTTTCAATGTTGTATTGAATTTGTTGTCACCGTTTTAATTTTTTTTTTTTTTCAAAAGTAGTCCTTTGACTTATGCTGAATTCCATCAATTGGTATAAACATTGACTACCAAAAGCATATTTGGGGATAAATTATGTGATGCTGGAAACATCTTTTTACGTAGACTTGAGTGAACGGGGTTATAGTTTAGAAATGGCATCTGGTCCGTATCTTAGTCCCACTTTTCTACTAATGTGCCCTAAGAAACAAAGAGAAAGATATATGCAGAAACTGTAATTAACAGCCTATTATCTGATATGAGAGGAGTTCTTACCAAGTATAAAGAGGATAGAACTGTAGTGAAACTCAAGATGCTTCTCCCCAGTTTTGCTATAAGTGTCTGAAAGTAAATAAGAAACAGTCTGTCTTTACTATGATTGAGAAACACAGAGCTCTTCTTTTCTTTTTAAAATTTATGTATTATTTATTTAATTTTCATTTTATATTGTGTGGTTGATTTATAATATTGTATTAGTTTCAGGTGTCCAACAAAGTGATTCAGTTATATATATATGTGTATATATATATAATTTTTCAGATTCTTTTCCTATGTAGGTTATTACAGGGTATTGAGCAGAATTTCTTGTGCTGTATATATATTTTATATATAGTAGTATATTTCAATATAATATGTTAATCCCAGCCTCCTAATTTATCCCTCTACCCATCTTGCTCCTTTGGTAACCATAAGTTTGTCTTCTAAGTCTTTGTGAGTTTGTTTATGTTTTGTAAGTAAATTCATTTGTATCATTTCTTTTTAGATTCTGCATACGAGGGATGTCACATGATATTTCTCTTTCTCTGACTTCACTTAGTATGATAATCTCTAGGTCCATCCATGTTGCTGTAAATGGCATTATTTTGTTCTTTCTTATGACGAGTAGTATCCCACTATATGCATGTGCCTCATCTTTCATCTCACCTATCCATTCATCTGTTGCTGGACACATAGGTTGTTTCCATGTCTAGGCTACTGTGAACAATGCTGCTATGAACATTGGAGTGCATGTATCTTTTCAAATTAGAGTTTTTCTGGATATATATCTAGGAGTGGGATTGCATGATATATGGTCATTGTTCAGAAACATAGACCGCTTGTAGTAAAAAAAACACATGCACAAGTGAGGATGGTGTTCATCTTTTGTGGGGTTTCTGCCTTTTGAAACCATCAAGATGTCTCCCACTGTGTTACATAGTCAATGGGCATGGTGTTGACAGTGGTTCACAGAGTGTCTGAAAAATGCTTATCCTAAAACCCGAGGAAGGAAAAGAAGGTGGATTTTAAAATTGAGTAACATATGTAAATAAAAGTACATAGGTATAAGAGGAAGGAAATATATCAAATGTTAGCAGTGCTTCCTTGTCAGAAGGAGGAATTAAGAATGACTTTTCCCCTTATTTAACGTTTCTTGTTACTTATTAAAAATGTTTATGGTAAGTATTTTTATTTGTAATTTTATGACTTTGAGTATACATCAAGTTGCTATTTAAACAAAAGCAATAGATGGGAAAAAGGATGAGGGCACCCTATTTTTTGCATATGTAGTTTCTTGTAAAATTCTGAACACTCTTGTGAGGTGGACTCTAAACAACATGATGCAGTAAGAAGTGGTCAGACGAGGACGGTAGTGTAGTGTGACCCCAAATACCATGCCCCTCCCATTACACCTTGTTGCAAACAAAATCATCCTAATAGAAAGCATCAAAGGCAGACAATATACTAACGGATACTTAGAGCAAAAATGTTGAAGACATTTTTAAAGTTGTTAGCATAATTTCCTTTAAATTTTGGATGTCCTGTAATGTTTCTTTTTTACTGAAGTATAGTTGATTTACAGTGTTGTGGCTAACATTTTGACTTCACTTTCAATGTTCAGTTGTATGTATACCACATCTTTATCTATTCATCTGTTGATACATATTGTTTCCATATCTTGGCTATTATGAATAGTGCTGGTATCAACATAGCGGTGCATGCATCTTTTTGAATTATAGTTTTGCACGACTTTGTGCCCAGGAGTTGGATTGCTGGATCATATGATACCTCTATTTTTAGTTTTTTGAGGAACCTCCATACTGTTTTCCGTAGTGGCTGTACCAGTCTACAGTCCCACCAACAGTGTGGGGAGAACTCACTTTAAGCAGCGAGAGATTGAAAGGAATCGGTTACACTGATATCAGAAGCACTAGAGGTGCCAAAGGGAGCAAAAGGTTGCTTCCTCCAAAGCTGAAAACTGTTACCTCTCAGAGCTGTGTGTGTGTGCACAGACATTCACACGCACTCAGTCATGTCTAACCCTTTGTGACCTCAAAGACTGTAGCTCACCAGGCCTCTCTCTGCACGAGATTCTCTAGACAAGAATACTGGAGTAGGTTGCCATGCCCTCCTCCAGGAGATCTTCCCAACCCAGGGATGGAACCTGAGTCTCCTGCACCTTTGATATTGCAGGTGGGTTCTTGATTGCTGAGCCACTGGGGCTAGAGGCCAGGAAAGTGCATTTGACACTGAGTTGCTGGAGGGCGGGCTGCTGCATTTGCTGCCATTATTGGAGCAGTACTGATGCCACTGACTTGACCGCTAACATTTCTGCACTAGAAGGCTGGAGGCCACAGCCTTGGAGTGGCTCTAAGGAGTGCTCTGCCACTGTTTCCTTGCTTAAAAAATAGAGAGAGAAAAAGAACTTTTCCTTCCTTCCCCCTTCAAATACTTAATCAGTGCCTTCGTTTGTCAGAATCATTTTTTAAGGCAGAATGTTGCTAGGAAATGAATGGTTGGAGAAATAGGATGCTAGCAAGAAAGAGATATGTACTTCTCTGAAACAATGAATGCATAGTTTATAAGCAGACTGCGATACAGGAAATTTTAATTCCTGGTAAATGAAAGAGATCTTTCAGCTTTTGGAGGAACATGAAAAAAGTAGTTCCTATTAGAGTAGAATTCACATCACTAATCTATTAGAACAAAGACAATGCTATTTTCATAGTTTGATATGAAAAGTAAATATAGTAGTCTTTTCATTATTATCAGCAACACTTCTTGAGAACACTGGCAACTTGAAAGGATGACTTCAGTCCAAGAAGTTGTATTGTTCATCTTCATCAGTTTAAGTAGGGTCATGGGGTTGATCTCAGAGGTCTTCTGTTCCCACTCTTTTTTTTTTTTTTGGCTCACTGCTCCCATTCATGTCCAGCAGTACCCTGTCTGAAACACTCAACTCACAGACAAATGCCAGTGTATTATTAGGGTAACCATCATCATTACTGATAAGCTAAAACTTTGTATCTCATTCATTCGTGTCTAGTGTAATATACTATGGTATTTCTTGAAATGTAGAGTCCACATCAGTGGTCGTATGAAAGTTTGTTTTAGATGCAACTAGAAATGCTTATAGATATTATGTGCTCAATAAATTATTTGTTTTCAGTTCTCTTCAAAATTTTGACTAATGAAGAGGGGAAGAATAGATAAATATGTATGTGTGGCTAAGTCCAATCTCTGTTCGCCTGAACTATCAAAACGTTAATTGTCTATATATCAATTAAAATAAAAAGTTTTGTTGTTGTTGTTGTTGTTTTTTAAGAAAGGGAGCCGATCTCTTTGGTGCTAGTAGGCCTTCAGTATGCCCTCAGTACTTACTCATCTCCAGTTGTAACAGAGAACATAGCTGAGAGAGTTTTTCAGGGAATAGCATCTTGCTGGAATGTAACTGCCTGGCATTATTTCTCATTGAATTGAATTTAATGGTAACTTTCTATTTACATCAAATGTTATCGATTTGTTATTGAGTTTACATTTAAGTTGGGCTTTTCTAGAGGTTCAGATAGTAAAGAATCTGCCTGCAATGCAGGAGACCCAGGTTTGAGCCCTGGATCAGGAAGATCCTACGGAGAAGGGAAAGGCAACCCACTCCAGTATTCTGGCCTGGGGAATGACAGAGGAGCCTGGAGGGCCACAGGCCATGGCATCGCAGAGTCGGACACAACGAGTGACTAGCACCCACACTTACACATTCCATTTAAGAAGCAATGTCAAGTTTTAAAAAATAAATTCAACTGAAGGAAATTTGAATTTACGTGTACTAAATTATGGGTGGGTTGGTCCATAATATAGTCGAATCACGAAGGTGATTGCAATGTGAATTTTGGAACTGGTGATACATAGTAGGTTTGCTTCCATCTTTTCTTTCTTTCTAGTTACCTTTATATAAAAATATAAAACATAAAAAGGGTAGACTTATCTTGAAAAGTTAGATTAAAATAATCATTTTTACCTACTTTCTTCCCTAACTAATCTATGTTAAACTTTGAGTTTAACCCAATAATTAAAAGGGATAATAAGGATGATTGTTGATTGCTGATTTTTTTTAAACCAGAATTCCTATTCAAGTAACCTTGTAGCAAATTTAAATGAATTTTGACCAGTTGGTTCACCAAGTGAACAAAAATGCAGATGTGTGTCAAAATGTCAATTTACAAGTTAGTAATACCCTGTCTTACTGCAAAAATTGTTTTTATGTTTCTATAGTATAAAACACCAAAATATATATAGTATCAGAAAACTTTTATTTTTATTACTTTTTATTTTATTTTTAAACATTTTTTTGATGTGGACCATTTTTAAAGTCTTTATTGAATTTGTTATAACATTGCTTCTGTTTTACATTTTGGCTTTTTGGCCATAGGAATATAGGATCTTTGCTCCCTAACCAGGGATCAAATCTGCACACCCTGCATTGATTGGCAAGGTCTTAACCACCGTATCACCAGGGAAGTCATGGAAGATTTTTAAAACAGCAATTAGAGTAGGAATGAAAGGAATATGAAAAGCAAGGAAAGAGATGAAGTACTTCTTTTGCCTCCTCACTGCTGTGTTTCTCTACTTGGGTGCTGTGTATATCATATAGGATATAGTCTGTATTACCAGTAAAAAAAGTTATTACCAGCCCTGGATCTCACCTGTAACTTGCTGACTTGTAATTTTAGGTAGAAAATATATTAAAAGTATTATTTGACAAGTACTTAACCCCAAAATTTCCAAGTCAATTTTGAACATTGGAAAGATTGAAAACTAAAACTACTTTCTGGTAATTCACGAAGATTATAATTGAGTTAGGATTAGTTCTCTCATCAGAAGTGTGTCCTTCTCAAAGTTGCCCTATACAACATTCTGATTTGACTCATTATTAATTTCAGTTTTGGTTAAAGCAATTTTAAATATATTTTAAAATAATTTGAAAAAATATTTTCAATACTCACCATTTCCTTTCAATCTCAACTTACAGTATTTAAAAATTTATGTCAGGCTTTCTTACAATTCAATATTCATTTAGTTAAAAAGCTCTGGTAAAATATCAATATATTGTAGGAGACTAAAACCTATATTCATGTTATACCCAGGATAAATTGTCTCAGCTATAGTGTGTTACCTATGTCCATATAAGAATAGGAATGAGGACAGTTGCTGTTGCCATCAGTCAGAACTTTTGAGAATAAATATGAAAGTAGTTTGCAGGTAATGTAAACTCCAGGTATCAAAATTGTTACAGTATGCAGAATAATAAACTAGGAATCAAAGATTTTTAGCTTATTAATGCCAGAGCTGGAGATGAATAATATGATGCCTCTCAATCTCCATTTTTGCATCTGCAAAATGGAAAAAGAAATTTCGTTTTCAACCTCTGTGTTATTTGCAGTGTTAAGAATGCTGGCAAGTAATATATATGTGTTTTATTTTAAAATATTCATTTATTTGGCTGCACTGGGTCTTAGTTGCTGCATGTAGAATATAGTTCCCTGATGAAGGGTTGAACCCAGACACCCTGGACTGGGAGCATGGAGTTTTAGCCACTAGACCACCAGGGAAGTCCCTTATGTGTGTTTTTAAAACTCCACATAAATATGTTAAACTTTTATCTGTTGCTCAATCAAATCTTGGCACAAAGCTTTATATCTAAGCATATTGTAACTTATTGTTTGGTGAGGAATCAACTATACTTATGGTAAATGTATCAGATGGTAGCAGTTCATGTATATCAGTGAGCTACAAATATGTAGAATTAAGAAATGGGAAACATCAAATATTCTCAGAGATTATTGGCTTTACTCTTATTTTTAATTTTTACATTTGTTTCAGTGTTTGCTCAGAGTATTTGGAAATATAATTTCTAATTACAAAAGCAGTATTTATTCATTGAGGAAAATGCAGAAAGGCCTCAGGAAGGGGACAAAACATCACAGTTAGTTCCACTACCCTGTGCCTGCTGCTGCTGCTGCTGCTAAGTCACTTCAGTCGTGTCTGACTCTGTGCAAGCCATAGACGGCAGCCCACCAGACTCCCCCGTCCCTGGGATTCTCCAGGGAAGAACACTAGAGTGGGTCGCCATTTCCTTCTCCAATGCATGAAAGTGAAAAGTGAAAGTGAAATCGCTCCGTCGTGCCTAGACACTGTTAATATTCTAGCACAATTCCTTCTATTGTGTGAGCATGCCTATGTGCATTGTTTGTGTGTGTAGTTGTTGGTTTAGTCTCTTTTACAGGTAAGAACCTTACTAAATAAGGAGTATATACACTTTAGCTAGGTTTTTCACTTAATTTTCTTTCCTGAAAAGCAGAATCATTTTAAATTTGTTTCTGCCTAGTTAATGATATTTACTCGTGCTTTTATGCTCATTGGTAATTTGATGTAATACTCTTGGGTCTGCACTCGCCACTAGATGGCTCTGTTCTTGGAGTGACTGGTTCCTAAATGTGTATGTGTGTGTTTGTGTGTGTGTTCAGTCTCTCAGTGGCATCCGATGCTCGCGGCTCCATGGACTGCAGCACACCAGGCTCCTCTGTCCATGGAATTTTCCAGGCAAGGATACTGGAGTGGGTTGCCTTTTCCTACTTCAAGGGATCTTCCCCAAAATGTGCCCCATTGTAATTATGTTGAAATGATGAGAAATTTGATTGACGTTATCAGCATTATATTAAACACCAGTTCAGTTCAGTTGCTGAGTCGTGTCTGACTCTTTGCAACCCCGTGGACTACAGCATGCCAGGTCTCCCTGTCCATCACCAACTCCTGGAGTTTATGTACTTCGGAAGCAATATAGTCTCTTAACAAGGTCCACTGACAATTGGTAAACTGATACCTGAAATATTTTTTCAGGGTTCCCTTTTTCAGTCTGTAAGTATAATATTGAGTATATCGTCATTTTGTCCATCAGTCAGCTAATTTTCGTCATAATTGTCTTTTCTGTACTTGACTGTAGTGACAGTGTAATTCTCTAGGCCCATGAGATTTACTCTATATCTGTAAGATTTTGTTTTGTATGTTGATAATCTTAAGATGTTTAATGGGTTAAATTGTGATTACTTTCAAAACATGTTTTCGTTTTTTGTATATGCCCTAAGCTCATACCAGGATAGCATGTGATGCAAGTTTTCTTTCTTCATCAAGACTGTACTGTAGGGCTATAAACGGCTGATCTGCTATTAAGTGAAATGAGACAAAAGGGCACAGGAATGAGTATTTCATGTGTGAGTAAAAGGTTTATCGAAAACTCTCCAGATGTACCTGGCTCATTAACATCACACCTTGTCTCATAGGAAGTAAGTCAAATATTTTCAGAGAAGTTCTCTCACCACCTTGGGAGCCTATTAAATTTCACACTCCATTTATACCATCAAGCAAAGCTCAGTATTACTAAGAAAAAGTTAATAACATATGAGAATATAAAAGAACAGAAGAAATTAGAAACTTAGCCATGACATATAGGTTATTTGTGCATTACTATTTACTTCTTTGTTTTTTTTTAATTTTTTAATTGAGGGATAATTGATTTACATAATTTTGTGGTTTTCTGTCATACATCAATAAGAATCAGCTATAGATACACCCATGTTCCCTCTCTCCCAGACCTCCCTCCCATCTCCCTTTGTTTTTAGGTTCATGAGGCCCTGTTTAAATTTTTTTAGAAATTTGAAATGACGTATAGCTTATAAAAATTCTGGGTGTTTTTCTTAGTTCATCAAACTTTATATAGAGATAGAAGTCAATAAAATTGGAGACTCCTCTCCAAAGTTTATTCTCTTCATTAATATTTCATTTTTTTCTTTTCTACCGTGTATTTCAGGCACAGAGTAACCTTTACACTAGTCATATTAAATTGCAAAATTTCACATGCCTAAAACTGATATGATTTCCTTTCCACTAACTGCTCCCCAGTTAAGTCCTTACATGTTCTAGAATGTTAAATATCTTTAATACTTTTATTTATTTGAAAAATGGCAGTATGTCCTGAATAAAATAGTCAATAAATTTGGAAGTCCTAGAGGTGGATAAAATAGGAGAGCAAATGGGACAAGTGGTTCCTGCTTCTTAGAACTTGAGAGACTATATTAAAAGGGATATTCCAGAAGAAAACATGATAAATAATGCAAATATGTGCCAAAAACTTACTCATCAAAGTGATTTTGTGATTTTTAGATCATTAAAAAAACATGTTTCAGTGGAATTTGTTTGGAGGCCATTGCTGTGTGTAAAGAGCCAATGAAGTAAGTCAGCAGGTTAAAACCTGACCCTCTGGCCCATTTATTTTTCTCTCTCCTGACTCTTGAAAAGCATGTTCCCTAGAGATCCATCCAAACAGTCACTGGGAGTCCGGAGGCCCCACCCTCTGTCCAGTACACTTAACTGTGTTTTGCAATAGGGAAATTGGCTCCCAGTTCAGTTTTGGACAGCCAAACTCTTGGAAGTCAAGCAAAGCAACGGGATGCTTCTGTGGAGTCCAAACGCTCTGCACTGACAGTTATAATCTGTGAATGAAACTCTTTTGATTAAATTAACAAATAAATGGGATTTTAATTTTTTTTTTAATTTTATAAAGCATTTCAACCAAAGTAAAAGCTCTAGAATTAAGAATTTTTGTTGAGTGGGAAGCAGTAATTCTCAGGTGTTCCAATAAGATGAGGAGGTACCATCTGGTGAACCATCTAATAAGCAGAGTTGAGTTGTGTTCAGGTGACTTCTAATGCGATATAATGAGTGGCCATGAAGTACGTGTCATTTTAAGGAAATTATTTTAGAACTGATTTATGACTAGAACACTTTTTTAAAATACAATTAGCTCTCCTATTTTCTGTTTTAGTTTTATTTTTTGGCCCCACCCTGTAGCATGTGGGATCTTAGTTCCCTGACCAGGAGTTGAACCCATGCCCCCTGCATTGGAAGCAGGGAGTCTTAAACACTAGACACCAGGGAAGTCACTAGAACATTATTTTAAATATCTCCTAGTAAGAGGCCATTTTGTTTATCTTTGTATTTCTCACTTTTTTGGTGTGTAATCGGTACTCTAGACAAATCCAATTTGAATACAGAAATCAGTCTATTAACAATTAGCTAAGTGTGGCTCTGTATGAGAGTGATGAAGTCTGAACTGGAGGATGAAATGTATCTTCTTTCTCCTTCTTAATAGTTACCACCTGGTCTAGTTACTAAAGGGACCTGTCTTTCTCCAGCTCTTTTTTAGTTTGATTGTGGAAGAGAACTTCAGTGTGTGTGCTTCTCATCCTGTGGTTATAAGGGTAAAAACAAATGGTCATTTGAACTCCAGGGTTGAGTTCAAAATTTGCCGAAATGAGCACATATTTCATTTGCTTTTTTGGAGACTTGTTTTTCTCATTGTTGAGTGGGCTGCTTTTGTTAACTGTGCCTTCCAAAGTTTTTTCTTGGTTGTTGAACTACTTGACCTGAGTGTTATTTTAATAAGTACACTCAATTTTTATCTAATTGGGAGTAAAAGACAACAGCTGGTAAACATAAATTCTAAGTTGTTGGTTGTTTTTGTCTTTCTGAAAATTCTGGTTTGAGAAATAGCAGATAGACTTGGTTAAAATGATAGATTATGTGAAATCTCTGGAAGCAAATAAAAGAGGTCAGTGGTCATTCTCTTCTTTTGTTTGGGTATCTAGGAATCTTGAATTCTGAAATGAATTTTAAAGATAGTTTAGCCCAATCCCTTTTTAGTTTTTGAAGTATAATTGATGTACAATATTACATAGTCCACCCACTTTTTACCCCAAAGCTTTGTATAGTAATTTCCTATGTTTTCCCTTACTCTATAGTCATATATATTTCCATGTTCAATATTTTTAAAAAATGAGATATTAATTTGATTATATAAAATAGAATGTTTAAAAATCTTTTTTCGATTCACTTTTTCTGTATGTTATTTTCTCTTAGGAGCATTGAAGATGTATATCTTCTGCCATCTTTTACCAGATTTTAGACTTTCCTTATGTGTAGTTAGGACATCCACTTTAATCTGAATGTTTGGGCTAATTAAACAGTGGAGTGTTTATCAATAGGTAAGTACATTTCTTCAAATACTCATTTAACGTCATAGCAGATCTGCCTTTTGTAGCCACCCAGCTTTGTGATTTTTGTCCTTTGAACTCAAGCAAAGTAATTTGCATTATTTAGGTTTCAAAATAGCAACTTTGTTCTGCTAGACTCTATTCATAAATTCATTATGGTATTTAGTTTTTCATTTGCAATTAATTTCTGAGTACTCCCTTTTATACTCTGAGCTGTCTCAGAATATTGCTGTCTTGCGTTTTAATTACATTTTACATATTATATAATATATTGTGTTTGTTGCTTCTAGTCATTAGCCTTTTGTTTGGAAATCAAAAAGGCAGGTGATCAAGTTCAGTACTAGCCTTTATTTCTCTGGATTGTATTTTGTCATCTGTAAAACTGCCTTATCAATTGTGTGGATCTATAAGATTAATTGTAAAGATTAGTTGAAATGATAAAGATAAATTACCTGGCATTGGCATTAGAATCCTAGGAAGTTCCCACTAATTGTAGTTAGGTAAAGATGCAAGAGGTAAGTCAACTGACATTGACATTGGGCAAAGGCGGGTGGAATTCCTCTCAGGACAAAGGTCTGCCTAGCATCACATCATACTGATAATCTTGCCCTCTACTTCTTCTATCACCATTACACAGCTTCTAGTATGCAAGGTTTAAGAGAATTATTTCACTGTTGCTGTTATGACTTTTGGGCTTCCCTGTGGCTCAGATGGTAAAGCGTCTGCCTGCAATGCGGGAGACCCAGGTTCAACCCCTGGGTCAGGAAGTTCCCCTGGAGAAGGAAATGGCACCCCACTCCAGTACTCTTGCCTGGAAAATCCCATGGACGGAGGAGCCTGGTAGGCTACAGTCCATGGGGTTGCTATACTGTTGAGAGAAATTAGAAAAATCAATGCTTGGAAAGTGTTTCTTCACTGCATGTTAGTGGTGGATTGCCAAGCAGTGTAATTGAATTTTGTAGGATTTCTGTACACAAAGGATGGAAGGATCACGAATACCCTCTTAAAGTTTCAGACATCTTTTCTGGCAGGAGTTGTTTTGTTAAATGACCCTAGAGGAGAGGTTACCAAATAGCTTCTTTTGTGCACTGTGGGGCTGCCAGCTTTGTCACTAAGTGTATCATTAACGTGGTCTGGTGATCTTGAGTTCTCACTTCCACATGAACTGGGAAGTGAGTCCAGATTCTTGGTGCTCAGGGGATATAAGTCTCAGAACCCAATAATGGGGTGCACAAAAACCAATAATCATAAAGTCTGAGAAAGCAGAGATCACACCACACCATTCTCATGATTATTTTTCGTTTATATTTGTTTGGCAGATTTTGAGACATATGTTCATGTTTAACCTTGAAAGACTTTGAGGTTGTGTTTCAAGCCTGGGAGTGATTGAAATGTTCAGATTTTCCTAGTAGCTAGGAAATCAGTAACTTAACAGTATCCTTCTTGTTACCTGGGTGTGATGTCCCAGATCCATTTTTGCCTGCCCTCTGAACTTCATCCCTTACTTTTAATATGTTGCAACATCTTGTCAGGTTTGTGTCTGTCAACTCCTTTCTATTCTTGCAGCTTTAGCTCATCTTAGTCTTCTCCCATCTAGCTGTTGTTAGTCATGGGCTTCTGTTTCTAGCCTCTTGACTCCTTTGTTCAGTTCAGTCTTTGACATTGTCTCCATGATCACTTTCCTAAAATACATATCTGCATGTTACTTATTCAGCATAGAAACTGATTGACTCTTTCTGAACTTGATAAACTAATTCAAACACTATGTTGTTGATAATAAGTATTTAGGTATTTAGGATCTGTTGGAGTTTAAAAACACCTAAAACTCCCTTCTAATAAACACTTTTTATATAGTTTTCAAAAGACATTATATACTGAATAATGTCTTGAGAAGCATAATAATTTTGGGGACAGCATATATTTCTGATGACATCTGAAAGAAAATATTAAGTGGGAGAAACTAAGGAAATAGTAAGTTATTTAAGAAGTCAAAACAGAGGAAATTATTTAAAACCACTCAGCAGTATTGTGATTGTAAATAATATCCCAAATTTGAAGTTAAAGGTCAGTTTGAAGAATGAAGGCAGACAGAATAGATATTCCCATGGCAGAAGTGTTCTTTTATGGGCTTTAACGGAGCTCTAAATGACATTCTCTGCCAAAAATGACTTTGGAAAGTTGTGTCTTCTTCTTTTCTAAATTTGCTTCAATCTCCACCTCTTCTTGGAAATCATATCTTAAATTTCATCTCATTCTCTTGGCAATGATTTTTTGGATATGGCCTTAAAAGCACAAGGCAACAAGAGCAAAAATTTTAAAATAGGACTACATTAAACTATACAGATTCTGAACAGCAGAGTAAACCATCAGGAAAACAAAAGAGCATCCTATGAAATGGGAGAAAATATTTACAAATTTGCAAATAATGTATTTGATAAGGAGTTATATCCAAAATATATAAAGAACCCTTTCAACTCAATAGCAAAGCAAATAGCATGGTTAAAAATGTGCAGGGGGAATGAACAAAAAAAATTTTTCCCCCAAGAAGACATTCAAAAGATGCTCCACATCACTCATTATGAGGGAAATGCAAATTAAAACTGTGATGAGCTGTTAACTCACACAGATCAGAATTGCTGTCATCAAAAAGGAAAAGAGATAACAAATGTTAGCAAGGATGTGGAGAAAGGGGAACCCTCATGTGCTGTTGATAGGAATGTAAATTGTTATGACCACTATGGAAAATAATATGCAGGTTTTTCAAGTAATTAAACATAGAACTACCATGTCATCTGGCAGTCTCATTTCTGGGTATGTATCCAGAGGAGATAAGGTCAAGATCTTGAAGAGATATCTGCATCGCCATGTTTTTTGCAGTGTTATTCACAATATTCAACATATGGAAACAACCTAAGTATCTATGAATGTATGAAGATGTGGTATATATATAATTTTCAGTCATGAGAAAGACGGAAATTCTCCCATTACCAACAACATGGATGGACCTTGATGGCATTATGCTAAGTTAAATAAGTCAGAGAAAGAAAAATAGTCTATGATCTCACTTACATGTGGAATCTAAAAAAGTCAAACTCATTGAGAGTAGAATGATGGCTGTTGCCAAGTAGCAGTGGTGAAAGTGGGAGATGCGGGTCAAAGGGTACAAAGCTGTAAGATAGGTTCCACTTAGATGAACCTATTCAATTCAAAGATGAGTAGGTTCTGGAGAGCTAATGTATTACATAATGATTCTAGTTAATTACACTGAGTTATATAACTGAAATTTGCCAAGACTTAGATCTTAAATGTTCTCACTGCAAAAAAAAAAAAAGAAGCAGTAATTTGCTGAGGTGGTGGAGGTGTTAACAAATGCTGCAATGGCAGACATTTCACAATCAGTGTATCAAATTAACATATACCTTAAGTTAATTGTCTCCAATAAAACTGGAAAAAATCTCTTTCCTGGTTTGTTCTATTCTGGTTTCTTTGCAACATTTTTCTGACTTGCATAACAGCAATCATTTAGAATCATCCATTATTTTAGGTTGGGCTTCCCTAGTAGCTCAGATGGTAAAGCATCCAACTGCAATGGAGGATACACGGGTTCGATCCCTGGGTCAGGAAGATCCCCTGGAGAAGGAAATGGCAACCCACTCCAGTATTCTTTCCTGGGAAATCCCATGGACAGAGGAGCCTGGCATTATTTTAGGTAGTGTTTAAATAGGTTGTGTGTGTCTACACATACCAAAGGCTTGTCTAATGGAAGAAATAAATTTGTTGATGGAGTTCATGGCATAAAATAGATAGTATATTTAATAGATAGTATAATAGATATTATATAAATAATATAAATGTTATTTATATAGTATATATTAAGTATATATATATTAAGTAGGTAGTGTATAATGAAAGAAGTAATGGCTTGTCTAATGAAAGAAATAAATTTCTTGATGAACTTCATGGCATAAAATAGTTTTTAGAGTAGGTATGAAAAATAGATTTCATCTTGAGCATTGTTTCTATTTGAGTTGAAATGCTGTGTTAAGAAGGGCTCTGAGGCTCAGTGGGAAAGAGGGAGAAACTAAAATGATGTCTAAGTTGGCTGGCATTTAGGAAGAGAATGGTGTCCCAGGGCCTTTGCTGCTTTTAAGTATGATCACTGTTATAGGAGATGAATCTAGAACCATCTGATTACAAAGCTCAAATTATTAGATAGGTAATCTATATTGCCTGTCTTAATGTATAAAAGGGCAGGAAACCATGTTGCAGGTTCAGTTCAGTCATTCAGTCGTGTCCAACTCTTTATGACCCTATGGACTGCAGCATACCAGGCCTCCCTGTCCATCACCAACTCCCAGAGTTTACTCAAACTCATGCCCATTGAGTCAGTGATGTCATCCAACCATCTCATCCTCTGTCATCCCCTTTTCCTCCTGCCTTCAATGTTCCCCAGCATCAGGGTTTTTCTAATGAGTCAGCTCTTCACACCAGGTGGCCAAAGTATTGGAGTTTCAGCTTTAGCATCATTCCTTCCAATGAATATTCAGGACTGATTTCCTTTAGGATGGACTGGTTGGATCTCCTTGCAGTCCAAGGGACTCTCAAGAGTCTTCTCCAACACCACAGTTCAAAAGCATCCATTCTTTGGTGCTCAGCTTTCTTTATAGTCCAATTCTCACATCCATATATGACTACTGGAAAAACCACAGCCTGGACTAGACAGACCTTTGTTGGCAAAGTAATGTCTTTGCTTTTGAATATGCTCTCTAGGTTGGTCGTAACTTTTCTTCCAAGGAGTAACTTCCTTTTAATTTCATGGCTGCAGTTATGTGCAGTGATTTTAGAGCCCCTAAAATAAAGTCTGCCACTGTTCCCACTGTTTCTTCCTCTATTTGCCATGACATGATGGGACTGGATGCCATGATCTTTGTTTTCTGCATGTTGAGCTTTAAGCCAACTTCTTCACTCTCGTCTTTCACTTTCATCAAGTTCCTCTTCACTTTCTGCCATAAGGGTGGTGTCATCTGCATATCTGAGGTGATTGATATTTCTCCCAGCAATCTTGATCCCAGCTTGTGCTTCATCCAGCTTAGTATTTCTCATGATGTTTGCAGTTTACAAGATTTTTTTTTTTCACTTAAAAGCATTTTAGACAGGAGTGGGGGACAATTTGGGGATGTGAGTATAGAAGTGCTAGAAAGTTTCTTTCTCCTTAAATCACATGACAGTCTGTGATATTTCAATCTTCAATTTCAGCCTAGACTGGGTATCACAGTAATTCTGAAAATGTAGAGTACAGTGCTATAGACTGAATTGTGTTCCCTCCTCCTCAATTTGTATGTTGAAGCATCACCCCCAATTTGATGGTATTTGGAGATGGGGGCTTTGAAGGGCAACTAGAGTTACATGAGGGTAGAGTCCTCGGGTTGGGATTAGTGTCCTCATAAGAAGAGACACCAGAGATCTGTCCCCCACAAGCCATGTGTGGTCACAGTGAGAAGGTGGTTATCTACAACCTAATGAAAGAGCTCTCATCAGAGACTAACCATGTTGGCACCTTGATATTGGATTTCTAGTCTCCATAACTGCGAGGCAATGAATTTCTGTTGTTTCAGCCACCAGTGGATGGTAATTTTGGCAACCCTGAATTGACTCATGCATACAGATTCCCAGCTTCATCCTAGAGATTGGTTCAACAGATCTACAGAGTAGCATTTGAACTCTTCAGAATCTCCATAGAATTTTGCAGCATGCATTTTGAGGAGAGAAAAATATAATTTTTAATTTGCCTACGAATGGTTTTCAACCATTCAGCCTGAATAACATCTCCTTTGGAGCTCTTAAAATACGGCCAATGCAAGCTTCCCTCCCAAATCAGTTAGCTCCAAAATAGGACCAGGCATTGGGGCTTTTATTTATTTTTTAAATTTATTTATTTGTTTTAATTGGAGGCTAATTACTTTGCAATATTGTAGTGGTTTTTGCCATACATTGACATGAATCAGCCATGGGTGTACATGTGTTCCCAATCCTGAACCCCTCTTCCATCTCCCTCCACATCCCATTTCTCAGGGTCATCCCGGTTCCTCAGTCCTGAGCACCCTGTATCATGCATCAAACCTGGACTGGCGATCTATTTCACATATGGTAATATACAGGTTTCAATGCTATTCTCTCATATCATCCCACACACATTGGGGCTTTTAAAGAGCTTCCCAGGTGAGTCGAACATGCAGCGAGACAAAGTCCCTGGGCTAAATCAATCCTTTTCCTTTCTGTTTCAGCTCTACAAATCCTAGTTTCTATAGGTCACATCCAATCATACTCTGTCCTCTCTTTGTTGTAATTCTTAAGTCTCTGAGTTGTATCTGACTCTTTGTGACCCCATAGACTGCAGCACACCAGGTTTTCCTGTACTTCACTATCTCCTAGAGTTTGCTTAGACTCATGTCCATTGAGTCAGCAATGCTATCTAACAATCTCATCCTCTGTTGCCCTCTTCTCCTTTTGTCTTCAGTCTTTTCAGCATCAGGGTCTTTCCCAATGAGTTGGCTCTGCATCAGGTGGCCAAAGTGTTGGAGCTTCAGCATCAGTCCTTCCAATGAATATTCAGTGTTGATTTCCTTTAGGATTGACTTTTTTGATCTCTTTGCAGTCCAAGGAATTTTCAAGAGTCTTCTCCAGCACAACTCAAATGCATCAATTCTTTGGTGTTCAGCCTTTTTTATGACCCAACTCTCATATTTGTACATGACTACTGGAATGACTTACTTAAAGGTGCACAGTTCAAAGAAGTAGTGCAGTTTTGATTTTATACTGAAATAATATTTAACATGAGATATGTCTTTCTCTTATGGCTGTTTTCCTGAGCTTCTCATTCAAAAAGCAGTTAATTGGTATCTTTTATGTGTCTTCCAGCTACTCTATTTGGCCACCCAGGAAGTAAGGGGAAAGATAATGTTTATAATATATATTTTATATATATATATATATATTTTACCAGTTTGACACTGACATGGTGAGTCAGAAAGGATATAGACCACTAGCAGCCTTATGTTTATGCTGGTGAACATTAGCCCCACATTTAACACTAAAAGAGACAGATATGTCTCTATCTTCCCCTCTTTTTCCCCAGAAAAGTGTTAAAATTTATTAATATCTTAAAAGAAAAATGTCAGTTAACAACTACTGGATAGAATAGTTCCACATTTATGAGTTTTACTGCATGAGGCAAGTTCTATCAACATTTCAAATAATCAAAGTAGTATAATTTCTTATAAGAATTATCAGTTTTTCACTTTCCAGGTAGACTATTGAAAACATTAGGTGACTGCCTCAATTAGAAACAGATAAATAAACAGCTTGAAAACAGAACCCCCTAAAAGGAGTGACTGTTATTTAAACATGAACTTTCACAAAATGATTGTGTTTGAGACAAATTTACTTAAAAGAACTGGCATAAATAAGTAAAGAAATACAAAAGAAACACATGACTATGTCTTCATTTTAATTATATAGTCTCAAGCTAGTTAAAAAAAAGACCTTTGTGGAGTCTTACCTTTTAATGTATGTCAGCATAATTTAGGCAGTTCTTGGGTAAAACTCCAGAGATTCTGATTGAGGAGCTCAGAATTGGGGTTTAAGAGTTTTTTTTTTTAAAAAACATATTTCCTGGAAGAGTGGATGAGAAAAGACAACTTGAAAGGAATTCCTTTGTAGTTGCATAAAGCTATTCAAAGTGCCTTTAAGAAAATTTCTAGTCAATGTCATGTATTTCTCATCTGTTTCTTTCAGGGTCTTTAGTGTAAAATCTTTGCTTGATAGTTGGCATCTTTGATGTCAGTTTTATGGAAGGTTATCTTCTGTACATTCCAGCAACCCCTCCCATTCACTCCAACTGCAAACTCTAATCAGTAGGAAATCTGGATACCACTTCTTTTTTCTTTTTCCTAAAGGTACAGCTATTCAGTTGCATACGAAATCCTCCTTTCTTCAGTTAAATCTCTCTGAATCTAGTCGTTCCTCAGGGGTTTTACTCATCGAAATGACCACGTTATCACAGCTGCAACTCATCTTAAGAAATATGTCTCAGAAAAACAGTAAGTAGCTAGTTACTCTCTGTACCCTGAACAAAAATAAAACAATGGTTTAAAGCCTAAATCTTATCAGAGCTTCCTCTGAAATTTTTAAGATTTTGGAATGTTAGCTTTTAATCTTTTGGAGGGAACTTTTAAAAATTGGCTTGGATTGAAGGGCAAAATATTTGGGCACATAAGCCATTTACTATCCAAAGATACTATCAGTTCAGTTCAGTTGCTCAGTGGTATAGAGGGTACATACTATAGAGGGTATATTTTCAGATTTACATTTTAAATGAATTAAATAATTCTTTGCTAACATGGTAAACTTTTAAATGTGTTAGCATATTATAAGTGATGCTCAGTGCAGGGTTGTATGTGATCTTACATATAGTTCAGTTGTAAGACCTATAGATTTTCAATAGTCAATAATGAGCAATTCAAATAGGGAGAGAGATCTTAGAAATGATATCTAATTGGCTTTTATAACAGTGCTGGTGAGTCGTATCCTTGACTTTTCATAGATAAAAACTTATAATTGTGAATATCGTACACCTGAAGCAGTATATGTGTTCAATTTGAAGACTGGTGGCAACCCACTCCAGTACTCTTGCCTGGAAAATCCCATGGTCGGAGGAGCCTGATAGGCTACAGCCCATGGGGTCGCAAAGAGTCGGACACAACTGAGCAGCTTCACTACACTACTAATTCCATTGTTTGGCTTAAGAAATACATTCAGTTCAGTTCAGTTCAGTCGCTCAGTCGTGTCCGACTCTTTGCAACCCCATGAATTGCAGCACGCCAGGCCTCCCTGTCCATCACCAACTCCCAGAGTTCATTCAAACTCATGTCCATCGAGACAGTGATGCCATCCAGCCATCTCATCCTCTGTCGTCCCCTTCTCCTCCTGCCCCTAATCCCTCCCAGCATCAGAATCTCTTCCAGTGAGTCAACTCTTCGCATGAGGTGGCCAAAGTATTGGAGTTTCAGCTTCAACATCAGTCCTTCCAATGAACGCCCACGACTGATCTTTAGGATGGACCGCTTGGATCTCCTTGCAGTCCAAGGAACTCTCAAGAATCTTCTCCAACACCACAGTTCAAAAGCATCAATTCTTCGGTGCTCAGCTTTCTTCACAGTCCAACTCTCACATCCATACATGACCACTGGAAAAACCATAGCCTTGACTAGATAGACCTTTTTTGCAAAGTAATGTCTCTGCTTTTCAATATGCTATCTAGGTTGGTCATAACTTTTCTTCCAAGAAGTGTCTTTTAATACATTACCAGTGGTTTTATAGCTCCCTGGGGTTTCTACCTTGATCATTTCTTCCTGTCCCCTTTGCACAGTTAGTCCATATCCTAAAGTCAAAGTGAAAGTCAAGTCGCTCAGTCATGTCCGACTCCTTGCAACGCCATGGACTGTAGCCCACCAGGCTCCTCCGTCCATGGGATTCTCCAGGCAAGAATACTGGAGTGGGTTGCCATTTCCTTCTCCAGGGGATCTTCCCGACCCAGGGTTCGAACTCAGGTCTCCTGCGTTGCAGGCAGACGCTTTAACCTCTGAGCCACCAGGGAAGCCCATATCCTAAGCTTTGTAAAAACAATTATCATATTTTTCTTTGTAGTATGAATTCCTTAAAAATATTTAGTTCTGCTTTTGAATATTATAATATGGAATCATACTGTGTATGTTTCTATGACTTTCCCCCCACCATGTTTTTGCTGAGATTCAACTATATTGATACCACTATAATTCATGCGTTTTCATGCTACATATTAATTTACTGTGTGAAGGTATTGAGCACAGCATAGTTATCCATTGTGGTACTGGTGAATATTTAGATTGCTCCCAATGTCCTTAGAGTATTACTGTCTAATAGTGTGAGTAAAATTGTATGTGGTTTCTGGTGTGCATGAACAAGTATTTCTTTTGGGTTACACACTGGCGTGAATTGCTGGATCGTGTTGTATGTGCTTGTTCAGCTTTCCATGATAGAACCAAGCCACCCTCCAAAATGGATGTAAGAGTGTACATTGTACATTCTCCCTGGCAGATTGTATGGATTCTTGTTCTGCAAACCAACAAACTTGACGGATGTAAAATTAAGTTTACTGTAGTATTAATTGTCCTGTTCATGATTTTCACTGAGTTTGAACCTCTTTTCATTTATTTAGAGGCCTCTTTTTTTTTCTACTTTATATTTAGTGATTTATCTTATTTCATGAGTTTTTTTTTTTTAATGTATTTCAGATGCAGAGCATCTGTCAATGATACATATAGAGAGCACTTTTTTCTTAGTGTTTTCTTGAATTTTCATTCTCTGTAAGTTGAAAATGTTAGTTGCTCTGTCATGTCTGATTCTTTGTGACCCCATGGAGTGTAGCCTGCCAGGCTCCTCTGCCCATGGAATTCTCCAGGCAAGAACCCTGAGTGGGTTGCCGTTCCCTGTTCCAGGGTATCTTCCCAGTCCGGAAATCAAACCTGAGTTTCCCACATTGCAGGTTTCTCCCCCATTGCAAGCAGATTCTTTACTGTCTGAGGGGGATGCCCAAAGTTGATTTGGGTGACAAATATTATTTTTGTGTTTTAATATAGTTGTGCTAGTTTCCTATGACTTCTAAAACAAATGATCACAAACCCAGTGGCTTAAAACAACAGACACGTTTATTCTCTTTAAACTTAAAACTCTGGAGGTCAGAAGCATGAAATCAGTTTCACTGGTGCAAAATCAAGGTTTCAGCAGGCCTCGCTCCCTCCAGAGACTGTAGAGGAAAGTTGCTTTCTTTTCCTTTTCCTGCTTCTGGAGTTGTGTTTCTTGGCTCTTGGCCTCTTCCTCCACGTGCAGAGCCAACAGCTTCGCATCTTGTTTCTGTCCTCACAGGGCCTTCTGCTTCTGTTCTGAGATTTAGCTCCACTTGCCTCTTACAAGGAACCTTGTGATGACATTTAGGGCCACCCAGATCATCCCAGATAATCTTACCATCTCAAGATCCTTAGTTTAATCACATCTGCCCAGTCCCCTTTGTCATATAACGGTTCACAGTTTCTAGGGATTGAGATATACTATCTTTGAGGCCCTTTTTTAGCTGACTATAGTAGATAAATCTATGTTTTGCGCTTTTTTTTTGTAACTTTGGACTAGATGGGAGTGTGTTATGTTGTTGAATCTTCACAGATTAGATTAGCTGAATGATTTGTTAATTAATCTCTTTAGATCACTGTTGATCAGAAAGGAGTGACAAAACAGTTCTGCCCTTTAATGATCAGGGAAAGTTCTTTATCATCTACTTTTTATGCTAAATGTAGGTAAATGCATATGTACATACATATATATGTAAAAAATGTATATATATATATGTAAAAATGTGTGTGTATATATATATATAAATGTATCTTTTCCATTTCCTGGACTCCTGCATAGAAATTAGTAAAGTGTCCAAATCCTGGGTCTGAGTGTCCCCAGTGAGTTCGCTCTTATTATTCCATGTAAGTTCTGTTCTGTGACAAAATCTAAGTAAGGAATGAGGAAAGTGATGCAAAGACGTTTTGCAGTCTCTTTGCCTGATAATTCATTAACTTTAAGTTTATAGTAACAAATAAAAGCTTTTGGTTTTGTGTGTCTGAAAGTAAGTTAGGATGTCAATGGGCTAACGCACAGGCTACACAGGCTCCACTGCCAATAAAGGAAGAAACTGAAAAGCAGATGTGCTTTGAACCATTGGAGGGGAATGCAGGAGACTCATGCTTGATATCGATATATTGGGTTGGTTGAAAAGTTCATCATCTTATGGAAAAACCTAAATAAACTTTTTGGCTTAACCCAATACATCTATATAAATCCTGGATTCATTCTTTTACATATTCATGTTAGTTTTTGAAGATCTTCCTAAGAGTTTTCCAGCAGTGAACTAAGCATCATACAGTATTGAAGAAGAATGAACATTGCTGAATCTTAGCAGTTTTTGGCTAGGGAGGATGCATGCTAATAAAAATTGAAAATTAAAAAAAAGGAAAATGCAACCATAGGTGGCTAAGGATATAGAAGTTAGGGAAAACACAGAAGTATATTCTGAAAATCAACTGACTATATGAAATCTACAATAAAAAATATATTATTATAAAATATGTGCTATACATTCTTATAGCATTGTGACACTACACACATATACACACATACCCCTTCTACCTGGAGAGTCCACTATTAAAACATTTACAACCATATCACTGCTTGTATGAACATATAAAATATAACAAAGCAATATATAAGCTAAAAGTATGTGCTCGATAAAACAGGCATACAAATCTCATCAGAAGTGAGATTTGTGACAAGAACAAGAATTTGACAAAAATTATCAAAGCCTACCTAGTTTTTGTGAATAGCCTAAATTTGCTCTAAACTTCCTAGCAGTGAATGTGAAAAGCAAGACCCCAGTGGATTACTAATTCATAGTTGTTTATTAGATGAAAGCATGTCAGTTACTTAGTAGAAACTTTTTTGGTCCTTCCTGTGTTTGTAGGGAACTTGGATAAAAAAATTTTACAATTTTAAGAAGCATTCAGAATAACTTGACTATAAGTATAATGAGTAATTCAAATTATTCCAGCCCTAAAAGTGGGACCTTGAAGACATGTTTCATATCACTAGTCTGTTTTGATCTTTGCCTATCCTGTTTCATCTTGCATCATCATATGTCTTATGAACCTAATGCAGGAGAATAAAGTTGATTGGAAGAGGAATTAATTTCTAATGATTATTTGAATCATCCAGGAAGGATGGATGATAAGTCTCTTGAACATATGCTTGATCCACTGGGATTTAAAGCAGTGCGTTGGGGTTTGGGTGAAACATTCTTCTCCAAAAAGCAAAAAGATATCAACAAGATTATACCCTTGGCAAATTCCATCAAATTGCTTTGACTCTGTGGGCTGAAAATGTCAATATTTATTAAATTATACATTGAAATTTAATATAATGAATATAATGGCTGAATGTCCTGTAATCCTTTCTACCAAGAGCAATGAAGTGACAGTTGGAGCATTCCCTTCTTTGTTGTAACAGAGTCACTATTGGTTATGAATTAAAACAAAAAAACGAAACCAACAGAACATGGAGAAATTGTCTTGTCTCCAAGTAATACTGTCCAGGAATTTTAGTGCAGGTAAATTCCATCCATATGCTCACCTCTGACTTACAGAGACATGTTACTAAATTTTCAAGAATTTCAAAGTCCATTGGACATTTTTTTGGAGCAAAAAGAAAAGGACTATACATTTTATTAGGGATTGCCTGTGAAATTTGGAGCTGCCACAAGAAAAGCATGAGTTAAATATTTCACCACAAATATCTCTTTTCCATATGTTTAAAAATACCACAGCAAGAAAAAAATACTATGTGCCAGTAGATTTATACTCCTTATTATCATGATAATTATCATGCAGTTTGCAAGTAAGGGATTCCAGCCTTCCAATTTTTGATCAGAAATAACACACCCATTGTTGAACGGATGCTTTATTTTTACCAAGTCATAAAGGACAGCACTTCTGATAGACAAACCATTAAGGCCACCAGTCAAATGGAATAATTCAATATCTAGCTAGATAAACAGGAGATGAAAAAAAGGAACCTCAAGTTTTGCTAGAAAATTCTCTTTTAAACAACAAGTGATGGTGTCCGCTTGCTCATCTGAGCTTGGTGGGAGGGAAGTAGAGCAGAGGACAGTGGAGACATGATTTTGAGAGTAAGGGACACATACCTTGGTTCCTAAAAGTTAATATTAAAAAAAGCAAAGACTCACTTTTCTAGAAAACATGCTCTCCAGTACCATCTAGTATTTGCAGTTCTTTAACAATGTCAGCTTAAGATAGAGGAGACCTCCTGACCAGCTGACCTGATGTTTTACATCATAAAAAAATAATTGGTTTCATGCATATGATTCATACATTGACCAGAAAGGTTTCCTGTTTTGTGTAAAATTCTAAATAGATTAGTAACAACCTCTAAGCATTACTTTTTTGATATATATATATTTTTAAATTGGAGGGTAATTACTTTAGAGTATTGTGATAGTTTTTGCCATACTTCAGCATAAATTGGCCATAGGTATACATGTGTCCCCTCCCTCTTGATTCCCTCTGCCACCTCCGTCCTCAGCCGAGCCCTCTAGGTTGTCACAGAGAATCAGTTTTGGGTTCCCTGCATCATATATCGACAATCCAAGTACTATTTTTGACTTGAAAGAAGAAGGCAGTAAATTGCTCCCCACCATTCCTTTATGTGGAATGAAACCTTAGAACTCCTGAGATTCAAAGGTTTCAGTGAGGTGTTGTGGGTAATTAATTTCCCCCCCCAACTTTGTATATGGAGAACGTCAAACATAGTAAACAGCTGAAAGAACTTTATGTTGAACACCATGTACACATCAGCTAGACTCTACCATTAACCCTTTACTGTTTAGTCACTAAGTCCTATCAGACTCTTGTGACCCCGTGGACTGTAGCCCACCAGGCTCCTCTGTCCATGGGATTTCCCAGGAAAGAATACTGGAGTGGGGTTGCCATGTCCTTCTCCAGGAGATCTTCCTGACTCAGGGATTGAACTCATGTATCCTGCATTGGCAGACAGATTCTTTACCTCTGACCCACCGGTTCAGTTCAGTTCAGCCACCCATTCATGCCTGATTCTTTGTGACCCCATGAACCTCAGCATGCCAGGCCTCCCTGTCCATCACAAACTTCCAGACCCACACCCATGTTCATTGAGTCTGTAACGCGATCCAACCATCTCATCCTCTGTCGTCCCCTTCTCCTCTCGCCTTCAATCTTTACCAGCATCAGGGTCTTTTCAAATGAGTCAGTTCTTTGCATCAGCTGGCCAAAGTATTGGAGTTTCAGCTTCAACATCAGTCCTTCCAATGAACACCCAGGACTGATCTGCTTTAGGATGGACTGGTTGGATCTCCTTGCAGTCCAAGGGACTCTCAAGAGTCTTCTCCATCACCACAGTTCAAAAGCATCAATTCTTCGGTGCTCAGCTTTCTTTATAGTCCAACCCTCACATCCATACATGACTACTGGAAAAACCATAGCCTTGGCTAGACAGGCCTTTTTTGACAAATGTCTCTGCTTTTCAATATGCTGTCTAGGTTGGTCATAACTTTCCTTCCAAGGAGTAAGTGTCTCTTAATTTTGTGGCTGCAGTCACCATCTGCAGTGATCTTGGAGCCCAGAAAAATAAAGTCTTCCACTGTTTCCCCATCTATTTGCCATGAAGTGATGGGACCAGATGCCATGATCTTAGTTTTCTGAATGTTGAGCTTTAAGCCAACTTTTTCACTCTCCTCTTTCACTTTCATCAAGAGGCTCTTTAGTTCTTCTTCACTTTCTGCCATAAGGGTGATTAGTTTTCATTCCAATCCCAAAGAAAGGCAATGCCAGAGAATGCTCAAACTACTGCACAATTGCACTCATCTCATAGGCTAGTAAAGTAATGCTTAAAATTCTCCAAGCCAGGCTTCAGCAATATATGAACTGTGAACTTTCAAATGTTCAAGGGTTTTAGAAAAGGCAGATAAACCAGAGATCAAATTGCCAACATCCAATGGATCATCAAAAAGCAAGAGAGTTCCAGGAAAAAAAAAATTCTGCTTTATTGATTATGCCAAAGCCTTTGACTATATGGATCACAATAAACCGTGGAAAATTCTTCAAGAGATAGGAATACTAGACCACCTGACCTGCCTCTTGAGAAACCTGTATGTAGATCAGGAAGCAACAGTTAGAACTGGACATGGAACAACAGACTGGTTCCAAATAGGAAAAGGAGTACGTCAAGGCTGTATATTGTCACCCTGCTTATTTAACTTCTATGCAGAGTACATCATGAGAAATGCTGGGCTGGAGGAAGCATAAGCTGGAATCAAGATTGCCAGGAGAAATATCAATAACCTCAGATATGCAGATGACACCACCTTTATGGCAGAAAGTGAACATTTTATAATGCTTACTTATGCACATACCATAATATCTCTCGAGTCCTTTATCTGTGCACTAATATCTCTACATTTTTTGATGCATTTCAATGTAAGTTGCAGATATGGACATACTTCCTTGAACTAATAATGCATATTACTAAATAGAATTCAGTAGTATGTGTTTCCAACTAGTTATCTTTTAAGATTGCTAGTCGAGAGATGGTTGGCTGAATAAAGTAGTTGTAGGGGGAAAAAGGTGGCAAAAATACAAATGGTTGAGATTTGACTAAAAAAGAACAGTTTTATTAAATTAATAATTGCTTTCAGTTATTCTTACCATGCTAAGCACTACATATTTTACTATTTGATTTGACCCATACAATGGCCTCATAAATTTGTTTTATTACCTTCACATTCTTTGTGGGAAAATGGAGGTTTATAGAGGTTAATCACTTGTCCATAGTGTACAGCAAGGCTGGGATTTACACACATGTGTTGGACTTTGAGTTGCATTTCTTTTTTCTAAACCAGCATCTTGATATTAGAAAACAAATCGAGGTATTCCCCTGTTTATTTAAAAATATACCTAAAATATATATCATGCTTTCAAAATTACCTGAGAAGAACATCTATTTTTTTTCCAGTTGTGGATATGACACTTAGACAAGGTTTTCTACACACTCCTCCTTCATCTTGCAGTGTGTGTGTGTGTGCTGAGTTGCTTTAGTCATGTCTGTCTCTGTGTGACCCTATGGACTGTAGCCCATCAGACTCCTCTGTCCATGGGGATTCTCCATGCAAGAATACTGGAGTGGGTTGCCATTTCCTCCTCCAGGGGATCTTTCTGACCTAGGGATAGAACTTGTATCTGTTACATCTCCTGCATTGGTAGGTGGGTTTTTTTTACAACTAGCGCCACCTGGGTAGCATAGGTAAAAATACCACTCTCAATTTGTGCAACCTGTTTTCTTCTGTTCTTCATAGACTGATACCAAAGTATTTGATATTAAATAAAAGCTAATGTCTTCTTTTATTGGAGTATAGTTGATTTCTGGTATACAGCAGAGTGATTTGAATATATATATATATATACACATACATATACCTTCCCTCTTCTTTTCCATTATGGTTTATTACAGGATATTGAATATAGTTCATGTGCTGTACCTTGTTGCTGCACCTTTTTGGACCTTGTTATTTAAAAACCTAGTTCCTACTCTTAGTATTGAAACCTGACAGTTGCCTCTTAAAGGGATTATTTCTAGTATAAAATCTATTATTCAGAATATCTTAATTTTTCTCTCAATTTGTAATATCCTAATTTTTCTCTCAATTGTGTGTGCATGCACACATACAGTAATTATATCTGCTTTTTTCTTTTTTTAATTTTAAATAAATTTATTTATTTTAATTGGAGGTTAATTACGTTACAATAAAGCTGTTTAAACCTGAGGTTAGAATTGATGAGTTAAATTATTATTATAAACATTACCATCCTTTTTTAGCTATAAATGTTCCTAAGAGAAACACTGCTTGTATTAACCTTGGAAAAGTACCTTTTCTTTAGATCATTAAATTTTGATACCAACATTTCCTTTAGTTGATTCTGAGATTCAAGAGGAGGAGAAACAATGTAATTTCCACTGAGGGAATTCATTTCAGATGTAAGCTTTCTTTCATTGAATTCTAGCAAAGAGATTTCTACCACAGCTTGAAGTGTTTTTGTTTTTTTTTAGCCTGGGCAGGAGACTAACCCTTAACATATGAATATATAATTATGATTATTGAGCTAATGTCCTTGAATATGTTATGAATTAAGTTGCCACATAGAGTTATGTCAGTTAAATCTTACCTAAAGAGATGCCATATACAGTTGAATAATCCAAGAAGTGCATTTAAAAAATATTTTGTAAAGAATAAATGAGCATGTGTTTTTTATTGTGTGTTTAGAGAATGTGCATTCCTTCATTCTCAAGTTTGTGCTATGTTATAACTTATGCCCATGATTTACATTCCCTTGCAGACTTATGTATAATTCTGTAAGTAACTCAGTAGGCTATGGAGTCCTAAAAGAAAGAGTTGCATGTTTTGAAGTAATTAAGATATTCTTGATTTAAAGAAGCGCTTAAGTGTAAGGGGAAGAAACCCAGAAAGATTCCCTTTTCTCTGTCGTTGAGTATGTTAGCCTTGAGAAGAAGACCCTTAAACAACAACAGAATCAGTTTTGAAAAACTTAGTCCTCCCTACCTACCCCCACCCTTCCTTTATAACAACCAAAAATGGAACTTGAAAAGGCTTTTCATGATTCATCTCTCCAACAGCTTGCCTTTCTCCTTTGTCACCAAAGTAAGCAGTTCTTTCCAGATCTAATCTTCTGCCAGAAGCCACAAAGTTGGCTTCTTGAAATCTCGGAAGTGCTCGATTCTCAAATAATTAATTGAAAACAAATAAATAAAATGTGTAAGCCTTTAAGGTTCTGTCGATGAGTCATGTTCTTCCAAAATAGTCTGTCAGCAGTTGCAATGTTCTTAATGATAATTGTGAGAGAGGAATAAATTAACTTCAGGAATTATGCTTCATGTAAATTTTTGTTTTAAAGTGCTCCTAGGAATAGGGATGGTTTATTACTTTTGACAGCTTGGTCTGTATGAATAAACAGGGGAGCCATGTTTAGAGGCAGTCTGCTAAATTGGAAGGAGCAATGATTCCGAAGAGGATACTGAGAAGATAAATATAGTGATAGTTATAATGAGACCTAAACACCCTAGGTAGCTATTTTCATTTTATACACCTCCATCAGATCAAGCTTCTGGAAACACTTAGATTGTGTCATAAATATTGGATTCAGAGCCCATAATTCTACCCACTACAATTACTGCCTCCAGTGAGCCCCTGATTACTTATTTTTCCTTTCTTCCTTTTCTTTGTTTTTCTTCCCCCCCTTCCTCCCTGCTGTCCTTCCTTCTTTTCTTTCTCTCTGTATATTTCTTTCTCTCTTCCCTCTTCCTTTCTTCCTTTCCTTCTTTCATGCTTTTTTTAAATATATTTTTAGTACACATCATAGTTCTTGACACTCAATAGTTCAGTTCAACTCAGTCATGTCTCACTCTTTGTAACCCCATAGACCACAGCATGCCAGGCCTCCCTATCCATCACCAACTTCCAGAGTTTACTCAGACTCATGCCCATTAAATCGGTGATGCCATCCAACCATTTCATCCTCTGTTGTCCCCTTTTCTCCTCCCGCCTTCAATCTTTCTCAGCATCAGGGTCTTTTCAAATGAGTCAACTCTTCACATCAGGTAGCCAAAGTATTGGAGTTTCAGCTTCAACATCAGTCCTTCC